>OZ020275.1:11868226-12126473 GCA_963971205.1 Aethes cnicana
ACAGCTAATTAATATTTGGTGCATATGCTGAATTACAGTGAGGCTTGGTTTTCTGTAACTTTGATCCAATTTTGTCTGACTGGCATCGGAGGGCTACTTAAAAAGCTCATCACAGACTAGATTTATTGCTTTCGCCTGATGAACAGGCAGACGGCCCACCTAATGGGAAGACGTCGCGGCTGTCTATACGTACTGGACTGGACTGTAACCTGGGGCTACATTCGAAATGTTACATAGGGATTATGTAGCCAACATATACCTACATACGCGTATATACGCATGATATTTAGTCACACAAGTACCACACGGACGCGGAAAGTATTCTTTCTCCGGTCCTCGCAGGAAGCGACTGGTGCTTACCTATTAAGGAGCCGAGCATCTTGGTGACGGAGAACTTGCGCGTGCGCAGCGGCGTGCGCACCTCGGCCAGCAGGCGGTCCACGCAGCGGTACAGGTCGCCCGAGTTGTCGGCCACGCTCGCCTCGCTGAACGACGCGTTGTGTGCTGCGCTCACGCTCTGCCCGTCCTTCGTCGTCACCTGTAACAACAAGGTTAAGATTAAGTTTAAAGCTACTACGGAATAATTTAACAAACGGTCGTTACCCTATTCTTTTAAAATTTTCAAATACAAAATCTTAATTAAAAGGAATCGTATGTAGAGATCTTCTACTATCTAAAATCCCGCGCCTTCACGTTTCAAAACGCTTCAATTTTTTGATTATTAATTAAAAAGCACCACCAACACTCTCAACGCATAGTTGATGGCTGTCTCAGCATGCACACATGTGTTGAGAGTGTTGGTGGTGCTTTTTAAATACATTGAAGCGTTTTGAAATGTGAAGGCGCGGGACTTTAGATAGTAGAAGATCTCTACTCGTATGTGTTAATATTCAATCCGGTATAACATAATTATCAACCCTTTTATTAGCAATATGTTTTCAGACGAAAAAAGTACCTAATAACGCTTACGAGTATTTAGGCCATCGAATCAATAAAACTTTGGAGCATCGTAAAATGTACCTTATGTTAAAATGACTCGGCGACAGAAAAAATGTATCCTACCGGAAAAATCATTTGTTAACAAGCTATTATCCCAAATCCAACTCCGACGAGTTATCCGTTCCTTAATTATGATTTGCAGCAACTTTTCCGTTCAGACGCCCATTCGAATGGTCCCATTGCGTAACTTCGCCCGTCCGACTTTACTCGTAAATTGAACCAAAAACAATTTACGAGTTTGTTTTACAATTATTTGCTAATTCTATTTAGGTATATCTCGATTTGAGGTCCACTATAATTATGTACTTACTACAAAAATAGTAATTAATAATAATATAGTAGTAATGTAATTACAAACAGCAATTAAGAGTCTTGTTAAAATTGATTTGATGACAATTGTTTTTATTAATTAAGATCAAGGTCCAGTTCTGATCGACCGGCTGTTAACCCTCCTATTTGAAATGCCAGGCCCGGTTCCTATATCCACGCACTCAGAAAAAAATGGGTTAACAAAGTCACAATAAACGCTTTGTCATTTTTTTGTTGTTCCAGAAACTAAAAGCTTTGCTGGCAAATCCAAATGAAGTTAGTGCCTATTACAACTTTTTTATTGTTATGGATTTATTGTATCGGCGACAAGTCGCAAATTGTTAAAGAAACAAAGCTTTTGTTTGTTGTTATGATAACAACAGTACGTTGTTAGCATATTAAAATTAAACATGCATGTAGTAACAAAGTTATATCTGACAAAACTACGATTGTTGCAGTATTCATAATTAGTTGGTTAGTTTAACAAAGTACAAGGCAACCATGTTATGATGACAAATTTTGATATACATTGTGCGTGTGACAATAATCGTATTGTTAAACTTTATTGTACCACGAACTACATAAATTTTGTTACTACCAAAAGGTTGGTATGTTATTTGTGATGACAATTTTGCTTTGTTGAGTCCCAAAATCCTGACATAAATGTAGTAACAAAGTTATATCTGACAAAACGTTCATTGCTGCATTATTCATATTTAGTTGGTTAGTTTAACAAAGTACAAAGCAATCATGTTGTGATGACAAAGTATGACAGACATTGTGCGTGAGGCAATAATTTCGTTATTAAATTTTATTGTACCACGAACTACATGCATTTTGTTACTACAAAAAGCTTTATATTCTAGTTGTGATGACAAACTGACCTTGTTGTGTCTTGAAATCATAACATAAATGTGGCAACAAAGTTATATTTCACAAAATTGCGATTGTTGCAGTATTCATATTTAGTTGGCTAGTTTAACAAAGTACAAGGCAACCATGTTGTGATGACATCGTTTGATATACATAGTGCGTGTGGCAATGATTTTATTGTTGAACAATATTGTACCACGAACTACATGCATTTTGTTACTACAAAAAGGTTTATACCCTAGTTGTGATGACAAACTGACCTAGTTGTGTCTTGAAATCATAACATAAATGTGGTAACAAAGTTATATCTGACAAAATTGCGATTGTTGCAATATTCATATTTAGTTGGCTAGTTTAACAAAGTACAAGGCAACCATGTTGTGATGACATTGTTTGATATACATAGTGCGTGTGGCAATGATTTTATTGTTGAACAATATTGTACCACGAACTACACACATTTTGTTACTACAAAAAGGTTTATACTCTAGTTGTGATGACAAGCTGACCTTGTTGTGTCTTGAAATCATAACATAAATGTGGCAATAAAGTTATATTTGTCAAAATTGCGATTGTTGCAGTATTCATATTTAGTTGGTTAGTTTAACAAAGTACAAAGCAATCATGTTGTGATGACAAAGTATGACAGACATTGTGCGTGAGGCAATAATTTCGTTATTGAATTTTATTGTACCACGAACTACATGCATTTTGTTACTACAAAAAGCTTTATATTCTAGTTGTGATGACAAACTGACCTTGTTGTGTCTTGAAATCATAACATAAATGTGGCAACAAAGTTATATTTCACAAAATTGCGATTGTTGCAGTATTCATATTTAGTTGGCTAGTTTAACAAAGTACAAGGCAACCATGTTGTGATGACATCGTTTGATATACGTAGTGCGTGTGGCAACGATTTTATTGTTGAACAATATTGTACCACGAACTACATGCATTTTGTTACTACAAAAAGGTTTATACACTAGTTGTGATGACAAACTGACCTTGTTGTGTCTTGAAATCATAACATAAATGTGGTAACAAAGTTATATCTGACAAAATTGCGATTGTTGCAGTATTCATATTTAGTTGGCTAGTTTAACAAAGTACAAGGCAACCATGTTGTGATGACATCGTTTGATATACATAGTGCGTGTGGCAATGATTTTATTGTTGAACAATATTGTACCACGAACTATATGCATTTTGTTACTACAAAAAGGTTTATACTCTAGTTGTGATGACAAACTGACCTTGTTGTGTCTTGAAATCATAACATAAATGTGGTAACAAAGTTATATCTGACAAAATTGCGATTGTTGCAGTATTCATATTTAGTTGGCTAGTTTAACAAAGTACAAGGCAACCATGTTGTGATGACATCGTTTGATATACATAGTGCGTGTGGCAATGATTTTATTGTTGAACAATATTGTACCACGAACTATATGCATTTTGTTACTACAAAAAGGTTTATACTCTAGTTGTGATGACAAACTGACCTTGTTGTGTCTTGAAATCATAACATAAATGTGGTAACAAAGTTATATCTGACAAAATTGCGATTGTTGCAGTATTCATATTTAGTTGGCTAGTTTAACAAAGTACAAGGCAACCATGTTGTGATGACATCGTTTGATATACATAGTGCGTGTGGCAATGATTTTATTGTTGAACAATATTGTACCACGAACTATATGCATTTTGTTACTACAAAAAGGTTTATACTCTAGTTGTGACGACAAACTGACCTTGTTGTGTCTTGAAATCATAACATAAATGTGGTAACAAAGTTATATCTAACAAAATTGCGATTGTTGCAGTGTTCATATTTAGTTGGCTAGTTTAACAATGTACAAGGCAACCATGTTGTGATGACATCGTTTGACATACGTAGTGCGTGTGGCAATGATTTTATTGTTGAACAATATTGTACCACGAACTACATGCATTTTGTTACTACAAAAATGTTTATATTCTAGTTGTGATGACAAACTGACCTTGTTTTGTCCTGAAATCATAACATAAATTTGGTAACAAAGTTACCTATATCTGACAAAATTGCGACTGCTGCAGTATTCATATTTCGTTGGTTAATTTGACAACGTACAAAGTAAACACGATTGTGATGACAAAGTTTGACTTAAGTATGTTTTGAGTTATAGTCTGTGTTTTATTTGCTTGCTGGCGTCGAAAGTGTATGGGTGTCTCGTCCATTTCAATATGGAAGTCATGGAAATTGAAGATAAAAGTGCATTCAAATCTATCTCCCCTATCCTCCAGTGAAAGTGCGCCCTTCATCAATCAATCGTGTTAGTTATTAAAGTCTGTTTTTCTATACTTGTCTTATTTAGTAAACAATCTTTGCGTGTGTTTTTAACGAAATTCGTCATTTTCAAAACGGTAATCTACGATTATAAGTATTCATTTGACATTAAATCCTTCTATCTATTAGTTCATTTAATACATCGCTATTTCAATAAAAAAATATGCCAAGATTGTTTACTACATAAGACCAGTATAGAAAATGGACTTTATGGTATTGTATGCTTATTATCCTTGTCTCCCAATAAAACTAATAATGTATACCTAAGAATATTTTTTTAACTAAAAATTACTGATGCTGATTAGTATAAAGGGTCATTGATTCATGCAAATCAATTAATTAATTATTTTTTGTTAAAAAAAAGGCTACTCATAGTTTCAAAAGTAGTAGTCCCACTTATAGTTTAGCTTATAGTTAAGTTACTAAATGTGTATCAGCAAGGGATTAATTTAGCAAAACCTTAGACTCAAAATAAAATTAATTCTTTTAAATGTTTATTTTTTATTTCATGTATAGTTTTAATGAAATTTGTAACAAATTTAATTTATTGTATTAGCCATTTGACTGTGTACATTGCATCTAATCTCTCTTTCTTATCGCTTGCAGCAAGTTTATTTTTATACTACTGTAGCAATAGTATCAACAACTCTTCTTTGTTAATCTACCAAAGTAGGACTATCAGGACCTTTAGTGATTGGAAAATATCACTTGACATGAATATTAAGTGATAACAGGGTATATGCTTTGAGTCATAGCATAGTACTCACCTGTTATCACGGTAGCTTTCAGAGATACTAATATGCCTCTATAGATAAATGTCAATTACTAAAGGTCCTGGGGTCGTAGCCAAGTGTCGTTCTCTAGTTTCTATGACGCTAAGCGAAAGAAAATGTGTAGGATAACAGGCGGAATTGAATGAAATACATTTTCTTTCATTCAGCGTCATAGAAACCGTAGCGAATGACGCTTGGCTACGCCCCCTGAAAGGCTCACTTTGATAGGTTAACAAAGATGAGTTGTTAACAAATTTTGCTACAGTATAAAAATCAACTTGCTACGGTGACAAAGGGAGAGTAGATGCAGTTGCAGAGTTATTTGGCCACAGCAATAATTTAAATTTGTTACTTAAGCAAGAACAAAATATTTGGTACCACAAAATACACATTTGCTAGGGTAGCAAAGGGGAAAGAAATTTTGACCCCGGGACAAAGCAATCTGCTAAGGTAACAATTGCAATTTACGTAAAGGGACAAAAGGACTTTGATCAAAGAACAAAGCAATTTGCTAGGCTACCAAAGGGAAAAAAAGAAATTTTGCTGACGTAACAATGCCAATTTATGCAGAGTGACAAAAAAAACTTGATACATGGACAAAATATTTATTGTTGCAAGAAAAATATCAATTGTCACCCTAACAACTCTATACGTTGTCAGCAATATTGCTACTACAACAATACTAAGTTAACAATTTGAATTTTGCTGCATTAACAATAATCAGTTGGCAACTTTAATACTGTTAGTCTAACAATTTCGTACGTTTTTAATAATGTTGTGACTATAACAATAATCAGTCAACAATATAAATATTGCTAGTTTAACAATGTCAATATTGCCAGTCCAACAATTCCATACGTTGTCAAAAATGTTGCTACCGTAACATAATCTGTTACCAATGTTAACATTGTTACTGTATCAAAAATAAATATTGCTAATCTAACAATTCCATGCGTTTCCAATAACTTTGTTGCTGTAACAATATTATCAGTTAACAATGTTAATGTTGCCATTGTGACAATACTATAGGTTTCTTTTTATGTTGTTACTGTAACAATATTCTGTAACAATTTTAAAGTTGTCATTCTAACAATTCCAAACGTTTCTTATAATGTTGTTACTATAACAATAGTCAGTTAACAATGTTAATATTGCCATTGTGACAATTGCAAACTTTAACAAAAAGGTTGTTGCTGTAACAATAAACAGCTAACAATAAAAACTTTGTGTTAGCAACTATTAAACTTAGACGGCTGTGGGGGGTTAAAGTTTTATTGTTACACCCAACAATATTTTTTTCTGAGTGCGAAACGCCTCGTTTTGCCTACGGACGGTTGATTTTTGACATCTGTTCCATAGAGAATCTGTCAAATTTTAACCGTCCGTAGGCAAAACGAGGCGTTGTTTGGATATAGGAACCGGGCGTTAATCAAGTCTCAATCAAAGCCTCTTACGTAACAGCGTCAAAGTTAAGTACCTATGTACAACAAAACACAAGGGAAGGAAACTTAACAGATATTTCCGAAGTAATGAATGGTGCTTGTTTCCCGCGAGTTCCATTGTCTGTTTACTGAAAGCTGTCGTTTCGTTTCATGGAAACATTGTCATTGTTCAATTCACACATTGGTACGCGCTCGATATCGAGTGGGCCCAATGACAGACAAGGACTTCAGTCTATGCCCACAGATACAGTTGCTGGACGCTGATAATATCGACAGTTCACATTTCACACTGCAATATCGCTTTTTAAATTATGTTTACCAAGCTGCAGTCGGTGCTAGTAACATCCTACACAGTGTATGTGAAAGCCGTGGGCGAAGGGAGTAAAAGTAGGTACTACTTATAGGGATGGTTACATCACGCGTGCGAGTCTGTTGCGCTATCGCTTAGGTCGCTTTAGATAGTAGATATTTAAGACACAACGTTATTTTAACCTCTAACAAAATTTAAAAAATATATATAGTTTTACTCCATTCTTTAGAAGGAGCAATATTGAGCGACAAGTAAACTACTTTCCCCAATATCTCTACGCAAAGTTAATAATCGAGGAGAAAGTCCAGCATGTGACCGTATCGAGACTTAGTAATTAGGAAAAATATCCCCGGTCTCTTTTACTGACCTGTCTCAAATGGTCTAAGTCTGTTTTGTTCCCGAGCAAGGCGAGGGGCATCGGAGCCGTCGCCCCCGCGGGCCCGTGCGCCGGGCTCCCCGTGCTAGGCGCTCTCCTTAAAGCCTTCAGCACCTCCGTGGCATACTCGAAACTACTCCTGTCAGTCACCGAGTACACCACTAAACATGCGTCTGCCCATTGTATCTGAAACAAGTGAACATTAAACATATTTATTTAATGGTCATAATAACAAGAATCTTCTCAGAAAACCATGACAGGGCTTTTGTCTCACAGAAACCATAAAATGTGAACAAACAAACACGCCCGACGGCGCATCACAATGACCTTCATTTCGTCTCAATATTTTATGACGCTAAATACAAATAACACTTTTATGAAATATGGAAAAGAGTGTCGCGAAATATTTCAACTGAAAGTTCTTTACAAAGCGTAGGGGGGTTTTGAGCAGATTGTGAATCATCCAGTGAATCTTGATCATACCTAAACTGAACGTTTATTAATTGCTTCAGATATGATCGATTTTCGAAAGTTGAAGAAGCGCAGGCGGTCGGTGAAAAGATAGCAATTCAGACATAATGATTTATTAGGGGTCGAAGCCAACATTCCGTCTTAAAATTAGACTGCGGCGGTTCACGGGCGCTCCCACGCGACGAGTCGCCGGGCTGTGATTGGACTCTCATTGTTAGTCCAAATTAAAACGAATGGCTTTCCACCACTGATAGCTCATTCGCGGATTCAAAATAGCGATCGTGACCTCCGATTCATTCACAAATGTTTAGGCACCGAATTCATTAGGGAATAATGTTAGGACTCAACACGATAAAAACTCTCCTTGAATTTCTTCGCCTATAAAAGCTTCTTAAGGCTAAGTAGATTACTAGGCTCAAAATGTCACAAATATAATCTTTTTAAGTGTTCTCGGAGGATCAAAGATGATATAAGTAGGTAGATACACTAAACTTGTATTTTAAACAAGGGTGAATGACGGATGTCATTTGTTTTTCTTAACTTGTAAACAGGTGCTAGGTACTAGCCGCTCTAGCTCCTATTCGGTAGGAATTTCGGGAAATCCTCTCTTAATGTTCCCCTTCACGCCCCAAGGATCCTGTATGTCAAGTTTCAGTTTTACGACCAGTAGTTTAGGCTAGTGTGTTATCTAACGGTCAGTCAGTCACTCAGAAACGGACGAGTTAGGTATATATATTAAATATTGATTACGTATCTCATTATTAAACAGAATATTAATTTATAAAATAAAAGAAATGGAAGAAAAAGGAATAAATAGCTTGAATGATATATTTGTAAAAGTGAATGTCGTAACCCGCCCACAACAGCAGTTAGCGAATGACAAGAACTTTCCGCAACATCGATTCAGCCAATATCTGCCGTTAAATGATAGGCTACGCTAACTTATAACATTTTTTAAAATACTATTATGAAGGAACCAGGGTTCTCAAAAGCTCAAAGAGTGTACCTAAATGGAATAAGAATTCAACGTCCAAAGTCCACGTGACCGAAGGTATAGTATAAGTGGCGAAATGTAAACATTGTGAGTAATAGTGCAGGAGCTGGTCACTGGAGCAGAGGCTATAATTCATTCCACTCGCATTATATTAGCGACGATTAACCTAGTTGCTAGCAAATAAAGTCAGATTTAGTCTCGGTTATTCTCCCAGTTTGTTTGCGGAAGAGGGAACGGTCAATCTCTGGCAGACACCAGGTACAGTTTGAGGACGTAATTATCAAAGGAATAATTTATATCATATACATCAATCGAACGAACTATATTGGACCACGAGGTCGATCAATATAAACCGTTATTAAAACTACAAATACTACTTTATAACTGGTTATCTGAGATTGAAACGTTCTTGATTTGTCATCGTTTCATCTCAATATTATGCTGAAGGACAAACCCACTGAATAACTAAGTAGATACTATCTGAGCTATTTAAGAAAATGCCGACATCCCTAATGTTCCAGTTAGTAGTTAGTAGTTAATATTTATTTATTGTTTAAACGATCCTCATGGTTGCTGGGATTAAGGTTTTAAAAGCGAATGAAGGTGAAGTCTATTGGACTCGGCACAAGGTCTCGTAAAGAACTGCATTAACCTACATTTCGTTCCAATTAGACTGGCATGGGTAAAACTAACGTAGTTTATTTCTGTTATATTTTTCATTTTGCCTCGGCGCTTATGGATCTTAAATTTGTTAATTTAATAAATTTACTAACCTGTTCTGCGGGAAATTTGTCTGAATTTGATCCCGAAACGTCAATGACTTCTAATTCCACAGGAGTACCGTTTATTGGCACTGTCTGTCTGTACAGCAGATCTGAAATAAAAATAAATTGATTAGTCTTCGGGTTGGGGATGTTCTGATATATTTAGATAACGTACTGGCATTTTTATTACCTGTATTAGAATGGTATTCGCCGATGTACCGTCTGGTCAAGTATCTGACGATAAGAGCTGAAACAAAGCAATTAATTCAAATTCATATTACTTTTTTTAACCCATGACATTTAGACTAAAATCATAAAACAAGAAACTGACTGAACGCACAGCCGAAACTACTGGTATTTTGTCACGTAGCTAGGTTTCTTGGGGAGTGTAGGGGAGCACAAAGGGCAGATTTTCTGAAATTATTACATATAAATGAAAGTTATCACCAGATTTGCTTGGGCTTAAAATGCTACAACTTCATCCGTAGTTTTACTTGTGTACTTTTATTTTTTCTGGTGAAAAATAAATACGCAGTGAATATCTTAATGGAAGTTTTTAATTTCAGTGTTAAATGTTACTGTTTAATTTCATTTCTTATTTTTTGACATGATGTGTTGTCAACAAGCTTTGAATCAGTCAAGATTTGGTCCATCTGTTGACCGACTTTTGAGCAAGTTGAAGTAGGTACAAATTCACTTTCAGTAGAGATTGATCGGTTGTTGTTAAAGAAAATATAGTTTTCGTATTACATCACTCGTAGAATGGGTCACGAGAGTAAGTATTCCCCGATGGTTTATGTAACATCGAATAGGTCGAGTACTTTTTGATAAGCTTTCAGACTTTTAAATCTATTTTATTATTTTTAAACTATACAATACTGACTAGGACCCGCGGTACAACCCGCGTCCCATTTTTTACAGTTCCCGAGGGACGTATTTCCCGAAATTCCTATTTCGGGAAATACGTCCCTCATGGAACCTACATGCCAAATTTCAGCTTTCTAACCAGTAGTTTCGGCTGTGCGTTGTCTGTCAGCTAGTCGGTAACGGAGGAGGTTTTTATATATTGATAAGTCACTGTCACTATTATTTGTTCGGTAGTCCATTCTAAGTCACACGGGTCTTAGTCAACTCTTACCTATACCATTTTTGCATATCCATGGACCTCCTGCAGCGTATATGGTAAGTAGGAGTTTCAGTCATATTCCAATACACGTAAATTCTAACATTACCTGCCTATATGACCTAAAATAAAATCTCATCATAAGCATTGGACTCACAAGCATTTGGGTCACGAGATGTAATCAAAACGACAGGAGATCTAGAATGTTATGATAATTGAAATTTTTGTAAACTTGCTCTACCTACATATCTTTCTCAACTGACATAATTACAGAGTTAAAAGAGATATTTTTTATATCGAGAGAAGAATTCGGTAAATGAAAAAAAAGACTGGCTGACAAACATTGCTGCCCGCTGAATTGTGGAATTATGGAAGTAGAGGCTTACGAGTAGGTACAACAGAGTAACTAGGTAAGGCCCATTTCCACCAAGCCGCTAACCTCGGGTTAAGCGCTTTACTCAGATTTTTTTGTATGAATTTGACGTGGGTTAAGACGCTAACCTGAGCTTAGCGGCTTGGTGCAAGTCCGCCTAAGAGATACCGGGCTAAGTTACCTGATTTTCCAACTCGTGAACTGCCTAACACAGCTACACGGACGCGAGGAAGGCTGGCGCGTTCGTCCCTCATCCTTGGACCCTGTAGATTTCTGTAACAAAGGAAAACCCATCATTTCCATGCATTGCACTATATAGTGGTGAAACATAGTACCTATTTACATGAATTAATTTTACCCTCCTAGTAGCACTTAAGCATTGTTTCAGAAACTAAAACAGCATTCTGATAGTGCAACGAATGTCGTGTTTGGATTTGATACATAAACGAGCTGCACACGCGCTGTAATAACTTTGGCTGCTATACACGCGACGAAACGCGTCAGTATCTTTCTGAATATAGTTATAATATACAATCAGGTTATAACGTTCGTGAAACTGCGTCATTAAATTAAATATGCATGTGAATTCACTAGGAATAATGATACCTATCCAACTGTGAATAGCTTAGAATCCGTCCATCCCTAGTTATGACTTCGAATATAGGCCCTTGACGCGGCCACGAACGAATTCTTCGTTCTGTAGATATTGTTTCATGTAAACAAGCTAAACGGGCTATTGTTTTGGCCAGGAATATTTTAAACCGTTATGAAAAACGTCCGCAATAACAAATTAGCGGTAAGTACGTACAATATTCTATATTTACTGCGTTAATGCGACAGCCTGCGTAAGCGGCGCGACGCTCGACTAGTTGAATAACCCTAAAATACTGTGAATAACGAATAGAACAGAATAACATACATGGAGGCGGACGGGGTGACAACAATGTGCGACACCGACCAACCGCCCGATTATTCATAGGCTTCATAGCCAAAGTATTTGCTGTAATTAATCATTCACATATTTTCAGTGCACTGTTTCATTGCTAATAAATTTCGAGATAAAAATGATTATAGAATATTACAATTGTTTATGTTGATACTTTGTTTGCTTTGAATCGCTATTTCATAAACAATATTCGTGTAGAATCCAAGGTGAAGAATTAGTTAAATTTTACTACCCGTATCCATTCAGTTGTCAGTGGCTAAACAATAACGCATCATAACAACTATAAAAGTATACGAAGGATCGCGCCGAGGCGTAGGATTACGTGGCAGTGACGCAAACATGCGGATTTTACATAATATTGACTGTGTAAATACTTCATCGTGAAATAGAAAAGTGTTTTCAGTTTGGAAATCTGAAAGAGCTTCAAATTCTCTTATTCATTTTAATAACCCTTTAACCCACTTTTAAATATTTTGGATATTATTGTATTTGATACAGCTAGAAAGTATCAACATTTCTCGTTTAAGCAAAAACAGGATATATTTATTTAAATTAGTGACATGCATAAGAGCTTTAAATTTTTATCACTGACTAACTGAAAGATATGTGCCTTCACTTTTTTACATACCGGAATTATTGATAGATCTAGTCGCGACGGCGACGCCAACCTCTATTTACGTTTGGCGCCAAAATTAATAAAATTAATCTATCGCTTGATGCGGCCGAAAGCTGCCAAAAAACTGGTTTTTCTTATACGCAGCGTAGAGTAATCTAAAATAAATACATTTATTTAAGTGTTTCTTTCGCGTGAATAAACCTATAATCCAGCAGGATGGGATGGGTTTTTAGTGATGAGCCTAGTTTTTAACAAACTTTTCTGTCTCAGTTTTACTTTGGTGCATTTTTTGTTTTTTTCTTTCAAAGGAAACGATGTTTGCACGCACGGTTAAAAGGCTTTAACCACAAGCATAATAAGTACAACAGTTAGGCACAATACCTAATTACAAACGGAAGTCCGCAAATTTGTTTATTCAGTTCAAACATCTAGTAGGTAGGGCATGCAATATCGGACGGTTTTTCGATTCCGGAATTGAGTTCGATATTTTCCTTCAATTCCGGAATTCCGGAACTAGTTCCGGAACTGGTGAAATCTTTTTCTCATTACGTTTTTTGTAATTTTATCAATATAGGGCAAAATAGAGCTAGTTCTGGTGATCAACATTTTATTATTAACAATCAACAGACTTAAGTCATTAATAGATACTTGATTTTCCTCCTTCAAAAATAAGAATCACTAAGTTCTATCACTCAAAACAGATTAAAATATCGCAAAAGTATTATTATTTTGTATGCAATATACATTTGTTCGAGTGGTCAACAATTTTAGTGCGATCAAAAATTCTACTTTTTGGCAAGACCAGCTAAAGTGGTTCCTCCAGGTAGAAGTTATATTAGCACAACAGAAGACAGGAGATCTGACAAATTACAATATTCGTCGTGGCAAAACTGAGACAGAATGTTATTTAAAAGTACAGCAAATTGCGGACATACCAGAAAAAGATAAATACGAGACAATCCAAGGTAAAAATACTACAGAAATTGATATCCGCTATGGAACCAGGGTCTACTTCAATGTTAGTCAATCGACCCTTAAGGTTCTTTTACTAATGAAGGATTTGTAGGTCGTAAGGAAGGACATGATAATTTCAAGCTTTTTCTAAACCTGAAATGCTGAAAAATAGACGAGTCCACAAAACGCAAACCTCCCTCGTGCTACGAACCCGTGCTCAGCTCACGGATCTCACAGAGCCACGCTGACGTAATAACGTGGTAGAGGTTACTTCGAAACGATCTTTTCGTTTTGATCAATTAAATTATCACTTGAGAGATTACTTGAAAATCACTTTTTATGCATTATTCGATGATGTATGATGTTTAAAGATAATAAGTTCATGCTTGAGTAGTAAATTCAGTTGAATCGTTTTCAAAATGGCAAGAAATGGTCGATTCACAATCCAGAAGTACTGAAGTGGTTTTCAAGATGCATACTACTATATACTAAATGATCATTGGTGCATCCAGTTGTTTAATTGAGATCCCACTGAATCTATTGATAACAGAATCATCCCAGATCCAACACCATGACTCATAGAAAAATATTAACATGGGTCTTCCATCTGACGCACGAGGGGCAATTGGTTGTTTCTTCCATACATTGAAATATCCATCGCCGATAAGAAAATCATCCCAGATCCAACACCACGACTTATAGTGCAATATTAAAATGGTTCTTCCATCTGACGCAAGAGAGCCAATAGGCTGTTCCTTACATACAACGAATAATCCATCGCCGGACTAACAATGAATATTTTGGGTCAAACGAACAAACAAAATGAGATAACGAAGGATATTTACGGGGAACACATGACAGACGTAGAATGCAAGTGCGCAAATCAAAGGCTACACTAAGGGAAAGTTCCGTTTCTTTACCTATTCCTTTCCTTATCGTACATTTCTTGGACGGGTGTTCAAGAAATGTACGATATGTGTGGAAGGAAGGCAGTCCTGTCGTAACAAATTTTCCTGTGCTTTTAAATTAATATCTAATATATTTACTTAATTTAATTTGTGTTAATTTTGGAAAATTATCACTTTAAATTAAGGTCTAGTACAATTAAAACTCTATTTATTCAATTCCGGAATTTCCGATATTGAGGGTCTCAATTCCGGATTTGTAATATCGGAATCAAAGCTCCGAGATTCCGGTATTTCGAAATTCCGGAATTCCGGAATGCAAGCCCTACTAGTAGGTACCTACCTAAGATTATTATTGTCACTCATTGTGTCGTGTTAGAGACAACATGGTTGCGGCGTCTGGCGCAACTGAGTCACGTGTTATCTGCGCTCGACAGGACGAGTAGACGAAGTAGACTCCTTATAATGAAAACCTATTAAAATGTGTATTCCAAAAACACTTTTCTTTTCGTTTCATTTTCTTTTTTTCGGCAGTAATTTCTGTTGCACCAGTCACATGTAACAGGAACATTCATTTAGGCTGTTGTTGTTATTCACATGTGTTTAAGTACCATACTATTTCCTATTTTAAGATTTTGAAAATCTCAATTAAATGCATTGAATAATTTATTGTTTTTTTTGGCAAGATCCATTGTCACTGAGGAAACGGAAGAAAATCTGAAATAAAATAAGTATAGTTAACTAGCTTTTTTAATCAACAATTTAATATTGTTTATACGCAAACAACCTAATTTTGTTTAACAAGATAAGTAGATTTTTTTCCCTCAAAAACAAATCGGGGCAACCGGTATTGCGTTAAGAAAATTTTATTGTCATGAGTGAGCGTGGGTTAGTCACCCTTAAGCGAATTTTCCAGACGAAGCCCACGCGGACAATAAGAAAGGCAGATCTGGGGTGAAAAGGCCCAGCTTATTATAAATAGTCTTGTATGAAAGGTATTTTTATTCGATAACGATAATAAAGTGGCGGGGGTTGTATACAATCTGATGAAAGAGTCAAAGACACTTGACATAAAAGAACATTTTTTTTTGTAATTACGTTTAGTCATTAAGTATTTGAATTGAATGTCAATGTGATAATAATTATTCCTTGGTGCTCTCACGAGAGATGTTTACATTTTGGTTAATGTGCGGCCTTTGATCCTGCTACTTAGTTGGAAGGCCATGCCCTTCGGCCCGAATAGGCGTTTCAAGTGCCCCCAAGGGCTGAACTTGAAGGCGAAGAGGCAAGGACAGCTTCGGCGAGTCATACTGACTCGGCGACAGCGAGGAAGGTCAAGATTCGCATGACAAGCAGTTCTCGGCCTTGATTGATGCCAAAAATAACTACTGATTGGGTTAATCCCTTTTATCCGCCAAGGACGGTGAAGCTCGGGAAATTTCGTCATACGAGTACGCTAAGCAATTATTGACGCTTGAAGCGATATAACAATACGAGGTTGCTGTTAGACTGATTTATCAAAGGTTAATATTATCTGAACCGTAGCGTTTATTGCAGTATATCAGATAAATAATCTAACCCGAAATACTAACCCACGTAGGCTCTGAATCTCTGATTATTTGGGCAAGAGAAATGAGCAAAGTCGTAAACCTACTGATCGAGCTCAAATACCACAGTTCATGGCTCAAGTTATTTATTTAGGTTTCCATGTGCTGTTTGATACAATGCGCAAAACCTTGGAATGTTGCTCTACTTTGAGATTGTGGAAAACGTTTAACCACTTCAACAGTTTACGACCACTTTTTTTATGACATAAGTTGCGTAAAATATGCGTCAATTATTTTCAGCAAATCGGTGATGACGTTTGGAAATAACATAGTATCGTGTTATTTCTAAGCGTGCTATTTATAAAATACTAGCTTCTACCCGCGACTTCGCCCGCGTGGAATTCTGTTATCGCGTTCCCGCGGGAACTATGCGTTTTGCCGGGATGAAAAGTCCTTTCCCGAGAGTCCAACTATCTCCATGTCAAATTTCATCTCAATCGGTCCAGCGGTTGAAGCTTGAAGAGGTAACAGACAGACAGACAGAGTTACTTTCGCATTGATAACATTACAAGTATGGATAGTATGGATGGTCAATATATAGACTACTTTTTATTCCGGAAAATATCATAATTCCCGCGGGAATGCTAGTAACGAATTCCACGCGGACGAAGTCGCGGGCAGAAGCTAGTAATATTAATAGGGATATATATGACGAATTTGGTAAAACATTTCATTAGATCGTCAAGTACATGGAAGACAAAGTCCAGTGTCGTAGGTGTACAAATCAGCTATTTCCCTTCTGAAAGTAGAGCTCGGATGAAAACGAGAAGTTATTTCCTTATATACGTTGCGAGCGGCGCTCGGGAACGGGTGAAAATTGTCTTCCGCCTTTGGACGTAGGCAGCATGAAGTCGAACTAGTCTGTAACGTTCCTTACAATGACAGCTTATTAGAATACGTATTTTCTACTATTTAATGAACTCTCTCGGCGCCTTGAATGGGCACGGAAATTCACTTAATAAAGGCCTGTACTTTACAAACATTTCCCATTGAGCCACGTTTAGCTAATAAATTTCCTTCCTTTTCCATTTCGCTTTGTCTAAGGTTGTTTGTCTGAACGTTAATGAGGGCAGCGACTCCAGGGCCCGTTGTTCGGTAAAATGTGTAAACTTTTTAGAAATGCTTATAGGTAGTTTGACCCTTTACTAATTTAATTAAATACTGTCTTCCTTGCTAATGATAATTCTACTCAATAAAAATTGGTAATTTTACCGTTAAGATTCAAATGGATAATACATAAATTTAATCGTTTTCTCAAAGCTTTCTTCCATTCAAATAAGGCTGTAAACGGAACAAGTTTGAGGGCAACGTTCCAAGAAATAATTAAACGTCTTAATGTTATTTCTTACTTAACGTTTGTTGGTTTTCCATCTTGTTCGTTTTGAAGGTAATATTGCTGTTATTATTTTGAGTACCGGATATTAATAAAATATCTTCGTGTTCATTAGTTCAATACCCTTTTGAAAGAAACAGCGACCCCTAACAGTATAAGTATTTTAATTTCATTATAATTCAGAAAAATCTTTCTATCCTACTTTTGGATTTTCACTTTCGTAACTTAGTTGAGTGTTTCTCGGCGAGGCTTGTTCAGATTTAACTCAACTTGAGGATTTGGGACGTGAAGGTATCCTTAACAAGTGTGCCGGTTATTTTAGACCCAACAATCCTGAGTATTTCAATGTAAATTATGTGAAATATTTAAGTACCTACAATATTTATTACGGGAATTTATATTTATGGACTGATGTCCGATGGGGCCGGAAAGGTCTCGAGTGGCGTCCACAAACCGGGAGACGAGCTGTCAGTCGGCCTCCAACTAGATAGAGCGACGATCTCGTGAAAGTCGCGGGAAACCGGTGGAAGCAAGTACCACAGGACCGACCGGTCTGAGTGGCGAGACTTGGGGGAGGCCTATGTCCAGCAGTTTACGTCTTTCGGTTGGAATCATGATGATGATGATGATGATGATGATGATGATGATGATGAGTTATATTTATCAAGTATTTATCAAGTATCTCCTATCTTATCTCTCGTGAGTCTGCACATTCATTTAAACATCGTACATTTTCCTTTATTACCGAACAACTTGCAGGCCTGTGGCCCTTACTTTGATATTGGCGAAGGGTCCAAGACAGAAGCCATTAATTTATATAGAATAGAGTCCGCACATTTAATTAGTATCTCGTACAATGGTATACACATCTTGAACGCTGTACTATATGATGTTGCAACGGGTCTCCCAAAACAACTCGTACTTGACCTAATATCTATGTAGTTAGTTTATTAATCCTTGGTTTAGCACGGCGTTAACAAGAGTACAAGCAAACGCCGCTTGCGAAGTTGCGAAACCTTTTCTTATGGAGCTTAGCAACATTTTGTTGTATCTCTCGTCGGATGCCTGTCTGTGAGGTATATTACGAGGTACCTATATTCGGCCTTAGAGTGGCGTTGCTGCCCACGCTCGAACACTTTTTTGCTAGGGGTCACTATCGAATATTTCTTGAACGGTGAACGGTTGACTTCACTGGATATAGTATATGATTGACGTGAAGTTGTCGTTTATTTTTCGAATTTTTAAAATATTTACCTTCTAATAACACAACTCGAGCTCTTGTGCAACTAAACCATCCATCAATATCAGTATCTCGGGTAAACTTGACCTAGTTAACCAACATTGTTATGAAAGTTGCACAACTGCGTATGAGTCATGAGGTTAAACTGAATATAAAATTAGGCTAATGAGGATCCTCGGTACCTATGTACATATTCCTGAGACACATAATTCATTTTGTTGTCCTTCCCCAATGTACACAATGAGCCAAGTCGGCATCACTTTATCAAGCCAACCAAATTATTAATTGCCTCTGTAACCTTCCTCGGTACAGTTACACAAACGGAAACCAACATAAGACAATCTTCTGCAGCCTGCAGCTGACTGTATGCAGTGTGTTTATTTACCTACTCGTAACATGTACCGCCTTACTAATTGCCAATCGAAATGGTGAATTACGCTTTCTTGGATTATGTTTGATATCGGATTTTGCTAGAACGCGCTATGCAGAATGGATTCGGTGATGGATTGGTTTCGGATTTGTGACATTTTTCCAGTGGAAAATATTTATTCACTATAATGGAACATACTTATAAGATAAAATTTTAATTGGTGTACCTCACTGAAACTGAATACCGTAGATCATAGTTTTAATGGAACTTATATTTATTTAATGATTCGTGTCTGGATCTAGGCACGTGCAGCACGTGTTCGATTCGAGCATGATATCGCAGAGTGGCGGTGGCACATATCTGCGTTACCTATAGCATATAATGCTAAAGTGCAGATACTCGCAATAAACATGGCGAAACTTTCCGATGGAAGCGCTGCAAACTCCAGCTAATTCAACGTTGTATACATCATTCATAGTACTTATAAATGAAATATCTTCATATTTTGTGTTTTGTATATAGGTTTGTTTGGTCCCACGCTGTAAGTTTAGTACCTATGTTGGTGACTGAGCTCATTCAGCTATTTAATTGATTAAATGCAAACGAAAGTCATTACTTTATAACATTCAGTCATTACTTAACGAAAGTTATTACCTACATAGAATATTCCACCTCTTCTTTGCTTTAATATTTTTGTAATAAGAGTGATATCTACTGGTAGGTAAGTACAGAATACTCTACTAGGCCCGGTTCCTATATCCACGAAACGCCTCGTTTTGCCTACGGACGGTTGATTTTTGACATTTGTTCCATAGAGAATCTGTCAAATTTTAACCGTCCGTAGGCAAAACGAGGCGTTGTTTGGATATAGGAACCGGGCGTTAAACGTATAAATATTATGTAGGCAAGTATTATGCGCGTGATATGTGACTCGAATTCAAAATGATTTTAGAGTAGGAGAGAGCACAGTAGGAGTTGTTTGATGATTTTGGAATGATTCTCTGGTGCGAATCGTTTGGCAATGTCACGAGGAGTCGTTGCTTGGCGTCGTGTCCGTCGGGAGCTGATTTACCGCCGGCCTAAAATTAGTGCATCCAGCCGTTAATGACCGCCGACTTGCTCGCATAGTTGGCAATGTCAGGATCAATATTGGCCAGTGATCGCAAATGTATAGAATCTATTTAATGATAATTTAGTTTTGGACCCAGAGGCAAACAAGAAGAACGTGGAGAATGGACTATAAACGCTCGCAGAGAGAGAGAGCGAGACGTAAATCTTATATCGGTCGCATTTAAGTATTGTTATACTTAGTTGTTTTTAAGAGCAAGTCAATAAGTAAAAGGCAAAGGCCCATGACTATCCCAGGAGTACATAGCGGTATATATGAGTTTCACTCATCAGAATTAGCAGACCGAGTTATATAATGCTTGTATATGTGGAAAATTCTAGCGGCCTCCATGAACCGGATGTTTGTCCAGAGTTTAACTGCAACGCCATCGATCGTAGAATTCGTACCTTAGATCATTAACCGTCCATTGACTATCAACTACGATGTAGATCGTGGTCGTTGCCAAATAAGGTGACATGGTAGGATAGAATGACTGTATCCTGAATACTAGGGAAGTATCTTCTAAATCGGCAATAAAGTGAACATGTTAGTGGTGTTTCCAACTGTTTAAAAGGAGTGGTGATTATCATTAGGTCTATAGATCTACTTATTAAGTTTACGCCTTAATTGTAGCTTAATCGTATATTTACAAACGTCGAACCATCCATATAGCGAAAGATGTCTAAACAGATGACACAGTTGACAGTTGACACGGCCAGCACGTTCCAGCCGCTTTTATGGAGGGGAAAATTACGCTCGAGCTTTTTGCACAAAATATTCCAACGGAG
This sequence comes from Aethes cnicana, assembly GCA_963971205.1. Lineage (NCBI taxonomy): Eukaryota > Metazoa > Arthropoda > Insecta > Lepidoptera > Tortricidae > Aethes > Aethes cnicana. Next base: position 11,889,230 of record OZ020275.1, read on the forward strand.
AGTTCACCGTGTTCGCCACAAACGTAATTAAAATGGATGAGCTCTCAGATTCGCTATCGGAGGCTCGTAAGCGCATGATTGTAATTTGTCGAGTTACCCGGGAATACCTAGCCCTTAGCCATGAATTATTTAAAGTACTAGCGACTTGTTGACCGGCGAGCAGGATTTTCCCCGTTGCTATGCCGCCAGTTGGAAGAATAAACAGCCCGTTAAGCAGTCAGTGTCGCCAATAATAGTACATTACAGACCTATGGTGGTGAATTCGTAAATGTCCCAGATCGCAGGTTTCTGTGGCCCGAACCGAAGGTGAGGGCCATAAATATGTGATCTGGGGCTTTACGAATTACCGCCCGTGGTTTGTCAAAAGTTTTACGTCTTGCCTTGGTCAAGAAGTGGGATTTTCTCCCCGCGTAGCGGGCAGAAAGGGTGATGTAAATACTTTTGTGTTGCCGTGTAGAAACTAAGTTGATACCTAATTTGCGCGTTTTTCTAACATCATATTTTATTTTGTTGAATTCTACTTTTAGGGAGACCTATCTGCCCATTTTTCCCCCTTTTTGGATGTCCCATTGCTGGGCAGCCCTTGAATTCCTATCTGATGAATATATATCTGATGGCGACGGCATCTAGCAAGCACTAAAGTAGTTATGGGAATCCCGTCTGGCAGTTAAGTGAACAGTCTTTAAATGAACGTAGGTATGTTATTTTCAGTGCTTTATTAACTTCTGAAATTGCTGTCGAAGTCACTGACATCCTTGGAGGTGTCGTTACTCCGAATGGGAAAGGGCGGACCCTTAACAAGGTAAGGCGTTTGGAAAGACAGTAAAGGGACAAAGGAGCGGTCGCTTACTGCCTCGAGTGATAGACGGATCAAGTTGCTGGAAGTAAACGCCAACACTCACCATTCAAAGGTTAGCCTTAAACAAAGTAATAATGATAGATTTCATAGTAATTATTTCGTAGTCATTAGTAGATGGATTGTAATGATTTCATAGTAATAAGTAGAGTATTTCATGGTAATAAGGATAGATTTTATCATCATTACTTTATCCGAAAGTCTTCTTTGGAATAATGATTTTCCTAGAAGGTATTTACCAGTCCTGTCATGTCGTCCGTCATCGACAAAGATGTGACTGGAAATGAGCAATTTCTCAGTCCATTGTCATGACTCGAAGCGGATATTCGGAAATAACCGGATCCATGGCAGATTATAAATACCGGGCACTATAAACGTTGCGGGCATGTTAGGCTGCGCCTACGAGATTCTGGTGAAACTATAAATTCCGATATTTTTTCCGGTATTTAGTATTTTTTTAATATGTGATGATGATGATGATGATATGTGCCAGCCAACAGTAATTCAAAATGAATGAAATTGAACTAATTTTTACACTAAAAAACATAAATCTTTGTTTGAAGGTGCTGAAGAAGTAATTGGTGTTTATAATTTAGGATTTAGATTAGGTATTTAGGTAGACGACTTGGGCATTTTGCTCAGTTTCAATTGTATAATGGACCTGGACATTTTGAAATCATTACTTTCATAAAATAAATTGTCAGGAATCAACTATACTAATATTATAAATCGGAAAGTAGCTCTGTCTGTCTGCCTAGTACCTCTTCACGGTCATCAAGGAAAAACAGCATTCGTCGCTGGTGTCAGAGATAATGTAATTATATAAGACTGTCAAACTTTTTACATTACGGCGTACATCGGAAATAGCAAGGGAGCTTCAAATTTTCATACTTCGCCTGCACAGCGCCATCTAGATGTTGCTCATGGAGTTCAAATTTATATCCAGGTTACCTAGGCAGTGACATTTATTATTGCATTTAACACTTATTTCGGGCGTACGTTGATTTCTGTGTCGGTAGTCATTCTAAGTTTACCTTAATTCGTCTATGCTGAAATACAACAATAGAATTCCACGACGGTGAAGTCGCGGGCAGAAGCTAGATCGAAAATATTTCTACAGTTAGTGCAAGCAGATTGATAAATTGTTCTTTATCAAAGAATGTCTAGGAATCGTAGTCACTCTCTGGCATTAATTAGAAGCGAGTTGAATAACGACTATCTTCAACTGAAACAGGGTTCAGCGAGTTCAGTCGAGTTCTATAGTTGCTGAAACTATAATTATTACTAAATTGTTTGTGTTTACTTTCACAAAGCTACAATGTTACCGTAGACTAGTATTTATACATTTTGTCCATTTATAACCCAATCCAATTTCAAATGACCAGGTCATGTTTTTATTTAGTTACCTATTTTCAACGAATAGACTGAAAAAACAAATCCATAATAATTTGTCTATAATTATTTGTCTTTGCTTTGATCTTTTGTTTACTTTATTTATATTTATTAATTTACATTTATCTCCTCTCTTTGAAACGAATAAATACACAAAACTCTTCGCTTCCCAGATTTTGTAAAATTTTATAAAATAATAATATTTAAGTAGGTAAGTAGAATTCTAAAAGTTTGTGGTTATCCATATCCATACTAATATTATAAATGCGAAGGTAACTCTGTCTATTTGTCTGTCTGTCTGTTACCTCTTCACGCTTCAACCGCTGGACCGATTGTGGTGAATTTTGGCATGGAGATAGATAGTTGGGGTCCCGGGAAAGGACATAGGCTACTTTATATCCCGGAAAAAAGCTTAGTTCCCGCGGGAACGCGATAATCGAATTAAACGCGGGCGAAGTCGCGGGCAGAAGCTAGTTCATCATAAATTTGGGATTACGTCAGTTCTGAAAAAAAGAACCAATATTTTTGAAATCATCTTTTAATGAATACCGGTTTAGATCAAACTTAAATTCACGAATTGTAAACATTCTGAGAAGCTAGTGCTCTGCATAACTGCAATAGTTATACCTATTTGTAGCCAACATGGACAATGCTTGCACAAACTTTAAAAATACAATTTGTTTGAAAAATACTGCGTATACGTACGACCGCATGTATACAGACCTGTTTGATATTATAACACTCTATCAAAGTTCATTTTGTATTATGAAATTTAAAATAACGAGAATAATAAACTGATCCACGACTTGACGTTGTATGTACCTAACCTCGAACATGGATTCACTATAAACATCTAAATGCGGAAAATTTTCGATGGATCCATTTAAAAACCAATGGAAAATTTCTCTTGACATGTGTTTATACACAAAATCGATGAGCTACAGTACAGTAAAGTTCATTTAAATGCGCTTGTATCGTGAGCACACATAGATTACACTTGAGACCATCATTGTAGGCAGACGGGCAGTACGAAAAAAAAAAACTCAAAGAATCAATGTTAATCAATCGAATTGTAGTGTTAACGTTCCATTAATATTTCTCGTTTGTTGTACTTAAAGAAGCCAAGAATGCAGAACAGATTTATCAATAAGACAATGAACATGTTGCAGTTCTAATGTAACTACAACGGAACGGAATTATCAAAGTAAGTGAGTACTTTACATAGAAAAACAAACATTAATATAAAGCTCGTAGGTAATACAAAAAAACCGGCCAAGTGCGTGTCGGGCCACGCGCAAATTATAGGGTTCCGAAGTTGACGATGCCCACAGTACCTTTCTTAGATTTATTAGCATCTAGCTAGCTTATGGTATGACGTGCCCGACCGACGCCCCTGCCGCTCGAGAAAAATCATTGGTTCTTTAATCATTTCATAGGTTGGTCGACTATGACTCGTAAGTTTGTACAGCCTACTTAGCTGTGATAGTTTTTCTTTCAACTACGTTATATATGCCATAACCGTGATTTTTTTCAGCCATCCAAATACCACCATTTAGCTGGCAGGGGGGGGGGACACGTGACTCTAACAAAAAATAGCACTTTAAAGCTTAATATTTCACAAACGCATCACTTAATCAAAAAATGATTTTAACAAACCCACAATATTTTTTCAAGACCTATTCAACGATATGCCGCACCATGGAGTACGCAAGAAAAAAAAATTACATCCCCACTTTACGAGTAGGGGAGGTACCCTATAAAAAAATATATTTCAAAATTTTATTGTACTACTTTGTCAGCGTAACCAATATGCATATTCATGCCAAATTACAGCTTTCTAGAACCAAGCATCTCCGAGCAATAGTGCGGACAGACGGACGGACATGGCGAAACTATAAGGGTTCCTAGTGGACTTCGGAACCCTAAAAAGACCTTCAATCTTTAGTTACGCGAACGACTGGTTAACATATTGGTTATTTTTTTACAGTGAGCCTAAAAGCAGAGTTTCATGAAAATGGCTGGCTCACCTAGGATCTAAGGTAGGTATTTAAATTATAACAAATTCTTTAATTCGTCTGTAGTTTGTGTATAAAATTTGCTTGTGTTACTCAAAACACATTGAACGAATAAAAGCTCACCTGGAAGCGTGCACAATGGCAGACTCAGACAGGGCCGGGCAGCCACAGGTCAGCAGAAACACCGGCGCCTCCACAAACGAGCCGACCCGATTCACAAAACACACGAGTACCTCCTCTGCACTTGTCAGTTATCTATTTTATAGAAGATATGAAAATGATAGAAAATCTAGAATGAGCTGTCAAACAGCAAGCTCCGACGTGGGGCGCGAGCGGCGGACTGCGAGCGACTGGGCGGCGCGCGGCTGGCTCGCCTATATATACGGCGATGTGGTCTCGTCGCCGCCCGCCCTCACCGCGCTTTTTGTGCACACAAAAATATCAATGGAATCCAGAGCCTAATTTTCGCTGTCACTGCCTTAATACCGGCACAATGAGTGCGTTGATCCCTGGGCGCCTGCACTCGGCGACAGCTGACCAAATTCCTGTAAGCTGACTTATGACCGCTCGACCTGTACAAGTGTACAACTTGCAGGCCTTACCCAAGCGCATTCGATACATAAAACAGTTGAAAACATTTCTCATACCACGGTAATTCATGTTAGTTTAGATTGGAGGCAACTGCGAAGAGAAATGGGGAGCAATTACTATAAATTCGACTAAAAAGAAACCAGTTCAAGGATTGTACACACTTGCAATCAACATGAGATTTCCCTCGATATTTATTGTTATTGGTGGATTCGTAGTATTGGTGGTTCGACTAGCGGTATTATATCACGAGCAATCGTTTTTGAGTGCACGAGAATTTAATTTTACGAGTATCCAAGGATTAAATTTGCTAATTTCACAAATAAGCTTTTATGAATTTAACTTCAACGCTTTCAACCTTTTGACTTTATCAACCTAATTAAAACTTACGGCACGGCCTTATTTATTAAAATTTGTGTTACTTTACTTAACACGAAACTATAAGCCTAGTTGTTTTGGAGTTCCTCTGTCCTTTAACGTAATATTGGTACATGGTGTTTAAACATGTCTTTCAAAGTAAGCAGAGGATGTTATTCGTAACACTGTTGCGATAACATTTTTATGTGATTCGTTTGCTAAATTAAAAAAAAAACGGCCATGTGATAATAAATGGTCAATGAGGTTCCTGGACAATAGGAATCATAAGATTATGAATACGTTGCACCCCCGAGGACTTTGAATGCTTCTAGGTATATCAGTCATTTCACCAGTTCTCCTAACCCTTTAACAAACCACTTATAGAGATGAGTTTTACAGAAAAGACTTGCCTTCCTACGGCAGTAAGTAGTAAGAACGTATACAGATATTATTTCCATTTATTCTTATTTATTTAATTATTAAGAAAAACCAACCAGTACCGAATGATTAGGAACATCCGAAACTACACAATCCTTAACTGGCTTGAAAAATACAAATTGAGGAGGTTCCCAATATGCCTGCATGTTTGTTACAATAGATCGTGTTTGGACCGACTACTCCAAAAAATGTATTTTTTTTATCGAAGGGGTGTTCCTGCAAGTTGGTCCCACTTCTTTCAATTTTTGATTCTGATTACGGGGTTCATGAGGAAATCGGGAAAGTCCTCGAAATAAGTACATTATGTTAACGTATTCATCAGTTTAATAAGGTTGGCACGCGTCTTATGTTGGTACCAATTTCTTATTATTTTTTGTTTAGAGTTATCTATTTTTTTCCATAATTACTTATAGACTGCCCTTCCTTCTGTATCAACATTTTTATAAAATGAATTTTTTGGTTACAAAAGGTTGTAATTTGACATTTGCACCTTATATGTAAAATTTAACCGTAGCTGAAACCAGATTTCTTGAATAATTAATGAAAATTTGTTAAGACACAAAACTAAATTATTCATTTTTTATGTCTACGACTACCATTCCATTAGTGGGTGGGCTTATCAGGATCATTTTGATAGGTCTCTGTAAAAACATATTTTTGTAAGCCCTTTGAGCCAGAATGCTTTTTACCCGACTGCACACCGCAAAGGAGGGTTATTATACAATGTCTTTGCAACCAATATATCAGACAAAAGGTCAATTATTTAAGTTTTAATGCCAATAAAAGAAAAATAATGTACTATTAACGACAGACGACCTAGCTTTTGAGGCCAAGAACGATTTCTTTTACCACCTCCATCGATTGATGGCGGTTCCTCCTATCACTGGCCTGCTACCGGTTTAAGTATTATTATAGTTGGTATGTCAATGACTTTGTTATTTCCGACGTAAAATCTGCATGATTCAGACAAGGATTTATTTATTTAGGACTTAAGGACGAACCACATATTAACGGTCTGCGAGGTTCAACCAAACTCCGAAAATGAGTGTGTTTGTTAAGTTTAATATATCACTGCATATTATAAAGTTAGTCCCGCGGCACTGTCTGCCTGTCTCTTCGCGATAAACTGAAAAACTACTGAACGTATTTTCGTCCGATTTTCACTAATAGATATAAGGGTTCGTGAGGAAGGTTTTCGTGTCATAATTTTTGGCTCTAACCAGTGCTGGTTGGATCCAAACTCCGGGGCGGGTTGCTAGTAAACGTATAGAACTACTGCACTAGTTCTAGTTCCAAGCTAAGGTAACATTGAATTAAAGCTACCCATGCAGTTTTAATAAACTTTTATTGAAGTATTAAACACCAATCGGTACTTCAGAGAAATTCTACACGGTTATAAATTCCACAATATTTACGTCCCATGATTATAGTAACATGAATGATGATTTCAACAAAGTGTCGATGATTTGTTTTTTTTTATCTCCGCGTAGTACCGTTCCATTCATAAATATTAGCTCGTGAGTCAACGTAGTGCGATTCAAGACGACAAAACCACAAAAATAGTGTATTCGCTGAAGCTCCTGTAGCACTGGCAAAGATCCCATTTTCTTTTGATCCGATCTTCACATAAGTGCTATTGCACACAAGGTTTCCAAGAAAAAGCGGAAAGCGGCGCCCGCTCACACTGTTTACCTTACTGCTCTCTGAATTACCAGAATCATTGTTTAGTTGTGACTGAACGCTGGTTTAAAAGAGCTTATTAGATATCTCAAATTTATGATAAACATTCATTAGAAATATACATACTTTTATGAGACTACTAAGGAAGTCGAAACGAATCAGTGCTAACTAGTAAACATTAAATACAGACTTTTTCGTATTGGTTTCATTCAATATAACTCGTTATATGGCTACTTGAAAATAAGATGTAAATGTAAAACTTGAAAACTTGCATATTCAAGTAAAACACGTTTTTCTAGCCTTCCAAAATCATTAAAAGTCTCAAAAGTTAACCCGTAGATCATCGCACAACTTTAGGGGTGATTCAAATCCCCCGTTAGAGCACAAAATCCAACTGAGCCATGCCCTGTTATCAATTGAGCCGAAATTGATGTGTTTTCGAGCGCCATAAGGTCGATGACAGAGATGCCGCTATACACAAGAACGAGAGGTGAGCTAGTGAACGTCACAAGTTCAAGCGCAAGGTATTGCACCGAGTAGGCGAGAGGGTGCCACCCACGCAAGTCTGGGAACGATAAAAGCTCTACATAATGAATACCTAGGGCCCATCTGAAAGCTTGAATTTTTCATTAAATTTTCTAACAAATTAAAATCAATAAAGTAGTTAAAATGGACGCTTCGCGTAAAAATGGCTAAGAATGGAGTCTTACTAGATAGAGATCCAAAGGTACCTACGTATAACATGTTTTCAATAATTAGGCACTGTATCTCAAATGGTGAAATGTGGGACAGTGAAATACTATGTATTCTACGAGATAGAATAGACTCGAAGCTTAAAAGTGAACATAGTTAACATTTAGTAACAGTATGCACAGTAAGTTACAAAAGCTTGAGTTGACAAAGATATTCGATAGGTCTAAAATTATTTCATGCGCCTACACATTAAGTAAATGTTCAACTTTTAACTCTCATTAAAAGCGTTGATCACTTGCCAAGAAACTGAAGTTACTTTAACTGACTAAACAAAGTAGGTCGATCTAACACACCTCTTAATAAAATGCGTTGTTGCAAATATAACCTTACTAACTTCTACCCGCGTAGAATTCAGTTATCGCGTTCCCGCTAGAACTATGCGTTGTTCAGGGATAAAAAGTAGCATGTGTCCTTCCCCAGGATTCCAACTACCTTCATACCAAATTTCATCTAAATCAGTTTAGCGGATTTAGCATAAAGAGGTAACAGACGGACAGAGTTACTTTCGCATTTATATAATAACTAGTATTACCCCGCGACTTCGTCTGCGTGGAATATAAAGTTGATGATATATTTTCTTTCCGACATCCGATTTTAATCAAAAATATTAAAATCCTTATATGTACAATAGCTCCAAATGATGCTCTATCTACCTTTGAAAACTGCATTCAAATCGGTTCTGTAGTTCCGGAGATTAACTCTGACAAACAGACAGAAAGTGACAAAATTAACGCTACAGGCTGTTCCTCCCACGGTATTTCGTAGCGCCAAGCCTCCGTAGCCGTAGCCACGTAGCGGTAGCTCGTAGCTCGTAGGCGGTCTACGATAAACTGCGTGACCTTATAAAATGACAAAATATATATTTAAGGGAACCACGAGCAAAGTTTCAGTAACGGAAAATTACTCGTGTTTTACGTATTTTGAAAACCCGACGAAAAAAGTGGGCTGTTAGTTGTAGAAGACAAACGTGCGTGTGTGAATGCCTGTCTCATAGTAGCTCAACGTGGCTCAACGGATGAAACAATAGGTTTAATTTTAAATTATTTTCAAATTCACTTAATAACTACTGACATGCTCTTTAATTCTAATTAGCCTTATATTAACCTGTTGTCTACCGCCTATTGTCAAAAAGATTATGTAAAATAAACTTAATTACTTAGTTATTAAAGTATATTCGCTCGACGCGGAATCGCGTCAACGGTAGACAACGGATTAAGCATGGATCTCGTATTTTATTTACTTGCTATTTTATAATTGGACTTTTTTGCTTAAACACAAATAACATTCAGTGCCTCGAAACGCACAGTTCATTACCGGGAAACATATCTCAATATTCCATATTTATCTATCTTGATCACTGAATGTTTTTCCCGCATTTTCTTCGTGACCACAGGCCATTATGTAAGAAGGTGTTGCTCAACAGGGTTAGGTCACACGATCTCTGCACGTAAGAACTCAGCCGATCTAGTTTTGTGACCCCGGGTCGATACCCAGATATCTAATAGTTGCCCCAGGGGCAAAGGTGCCCCGGTTTTACTCGGAATTAGGTAGGTACTGTTTGGTGGATGAATCGAATGCTATTTTTACCCGTCTTTGCACCGCAGAGAAGGGTAATGTTTGCTTAGCTTACCTGTCTATGTATGTACGAGTATGTATGTAATTATGTATGTTTTACAAGCTTTTATTTAGTTTAACCTGTCCCGATGCTTATTTGTCTGTCTGTAATCAAATATTGCAAGTTAAATTTGATCCACTTCCCGGATATGTAAATCGGATGACAATGCAAAATTATCAGACATGGAGCTGATCTGCCGATTGAACCGGAACCATAGGAACTCGGTAGTTAAACGACACAACCCCATCAAATTTCGACTCGTTTGATCCGTCTTGATGAGTACTCTAATAAAAAGTTGTTTTTAAAAAATGCTCTTTTTATTGTAGTTTGTATTTAAATGTAGAGAGACTCTCCAACTATTACTAAGTTGATTACATTATATGGCTCTGGAAATTGAATGGGAATTTTGGGATCAAAGTTTTTACCTACGGGATTTATCAAACGTAATTTATATGGATAAGGCAAATGTGCTATATGCGCAACCGCATCCTTCATTCTACCAGCTTTTTTTAAAAATATAATAGATGAAAATCCAAAGTACCTGGCAGTTTAACGAATAAAACATTTTGCTTTTGTACAATAAAATATTTTTATGTTGAACACTATAAATAAAACCCTGAAAATACAGATATAATACACAGTTAACAGGTAATCAACGGGCGGGCACGTCACTAAACAACGATATCTTCCAGTCAATCTTTGAAAACTGAACACTGCGAAAGAAATATCAATGGGTGACCATTAGTTCTGACAGATATAAACTGATTTCAAAAATTGTGGCATTTATCTTTGTCTTACCCTATCCGGTTATTTACGGCCCGGAATTGAACCGGATCACCCACATACATATGACCGTACTGACCGCGTTCTCCACTAAATCATCCCTGAGAGGCACTTATTTGGATTAGTTTTATGGTCAGCTAATTTCGTGCCTACAAACGTCGAGTATTGAGGTAAATAAGTAATTAACGCTGACCTAGGTTGTTAATGGGTTAGGAGGCGACGTAACAAGTTTGCGGGTTAATTGCATGATTTTCTCGTAATGCGCATAACATGGTGTTTGTTCTGTACGAAATGAATTCTATTTATGTAGGTACCTACTCTGAAAGTAAAATGATTACTTAATATTCATATACATACTAATATTATAAATGTAAAAGTGTGTTTGATAACATAGGGTACTTTTATCCCAATATTTCTAAAGGAACGTGTTTTCTACAGGTCAAACCAGTTTTTTCTATAACTACAGCCATCATATGTATAATTATCATCGAGTACGCAGATTCTGAGTCTACGAGGGACGAAGTCCGCGGGAAAAGGCTAGTTAATATTATAACTTATATATAGGTAGGTATAAGTCTGCCAGCAATTTAAATAAAATTTGGCATGGAGATAGTTCAACTCCCGGGGAAAGACTTAAGGTAGGATTTTTATCCCTGAAAACGCATAGTTATAGATCTAGAATATTCTTTCCATGTTATTTTGTAAACTTTCTTTGTTCATAAATCAAAAACAAAAAATAAAACTCACTTCTTCATTAAACGCAGCCAGGAGATGCCACAGAGCCTGTTAGTTGCTAAGTTGAGTCCCAGCAACTTGGCTAATTGCGCTTGGTTAATAATAAAGCGCAGACGCAATTACGCTGCGCATCGATCAGCAAACCAATAATTCAAAGATCGCCTTTGAAAACTTTCAGGAGGCCGATCTCCTAGGTCATTATATGTCGAAGGTAATATAACTATTACACACAGACTTTGCCCCTGGGATGAAAACGAGACGATAATCAAGGGTCATTTATGAGTCACTATGTGTGTTCAAGTTTATTGTTTGTAGTTAAACGTATGCCGCGTATCACTGTAAAGGTTAAAGGTTATGCAACTGCAGAATTCAACCTTAAGTAAAAGTATAGTAAATTTCTATATAGAGAATCATATATATCTTTATTTTATTTTATTCAGAACTGACCAGTGATTGACCACTAAGTATCTCGCCTGATGGGAAGCGACGATGAGGCCAAAGGTGTAGTTCCCCGGTTCGGTAATTGCCTCAATATGTTATTGACCTTGACTTTATCTACAGTTTCCACGAAAACTGTCATTCAATATTACTCCGGAATCTCCTCCCACTCATTGACTGTGATTGTGTGATATATTCATTGATAGCATGCCAATCTCCTGCTTATTTTGAAATCATATCAATATTCAATAAATATTGCGCGATGTCATTCGAAACCACTCAAACGCAGCCAATTGATAAACTGTTGTCCACGCTCATGGAAACCCCTGGGATTAAAACGCAATAGACCTTCATACATAAGTTTTCAACGTTTCATTGCCGGTTCACTGAGCAACACCGGCACCGTTACCCTTATCGACAGGCAATCTATTCGGAAATACCAATTTCAACTAGTGCTTGTCACGACAATGGAACAGGGCCCTTACTCCGACACGTGCGCGATCACCACGTTGCATATTAATTACTTTTGCGTACCAATCAAAACGTGCCTTCGTGTAATAAATATTTCATAGTAAGTACCTAAGTGATGAAAAGAGAGATCAGCTGGCTTCCGCCATACTAATCTTAAGTACCTAGAAAAAGGAATGACAGATCCCAAAGAAGCTTAAAGGTACATAAAATGCGCTTGCCTTAAGGGAACACTATCATGGCCATAACATAATTTGTATATTGGTAAGAGATTTAGACGGAGCATACTTACTAATATTTGCCTAAAGTGTTACGCTACACGATGTGGTCGGGTTAGGGTTTTATAGGGTTGTTTTTTTTAGCCCCTGAGCTAGCTGCCTCAGAGTGGGCGAGAGCTCTCAATAAGTTATTTTTAGGAAGCACTTATTGAACATTTGTTCGTGGACTGGAAATCTTTGCAGTTTCAATTTGTTTTTTACGCAATCTGTGATACTGATATCGACGTTACGAAGCAAGTCCTTAATAAAGTAAGTTAATAAAGAATGGCACACTGTGCAGTATACTCTTACCTGGTATCGGAATACGCAATCGTTTGTGAATGAGGTCATTATGAATGATATTATCGTTTTTGAATGACTTAATTTTAGGCATAGTTATTTGATGCTGGGTTATTTTATGCGGTAGGTAATCTAATAAAACTGAAGTTCAATCAAGTATTAATTGCATTCTTTCCAACTTTAATACTTCTAGCGCCGAGCTCTAACGCAGTAGTTAAATTAAATCGAGATTTGATTAATTCTCTTAATTCCAAAAACACTTTATTTTGAAACGAACGGAAATATTTTCAGCAGCTTATATGACAAAAAGCGACTGACGAAACTAAATTAAGGGATCTTGGTCACGAAGCAAAAGAATGCGTTTTTGTTTTACGACGCCGTTAAATCTCGTAATGTAGAGCGCGAAGAATGTGAATACTTACAAAAGCGCGCTATCGGTTCCGACAACTGGCGGCGGGGGCTTCTTAAACCCGCCCAGGAAGCGTTTCCTCGAACACACGCCAAGCCTCGTTCACGGCTGAGACAGGCTGACCCGTAACAATGAGCATTATAATGATTTAAACTGACTAATCGAGGAAACGACCGCTACGAAAATAACTTAATAATTGGAAACAATTTACAAGCCTCAGATCACTGTAATTGGTGTTTATTACCTATTTAATACACAATTTGTGTAAACATGGGGATAATCAAAACACCTTTGTTTCGGAGCATGGAGGAGTTATTTTAATATGCCCTCCGGCTTTCATCAGGAGTTAAATTATTATTTTTAGTCATCAACGGAGCGTAGACAGGAAGATGTATGGACAATGTAGACTTCACGAGCGGGTATTTCGAACGCCTTCTGTGCTTTTCATGGTCAAATTGGAATGATTTTACGGTGTCGGTTTTCACACTGTGTATGTACATGTTGATTCAGAAGAAGTTTTACTGTTTTTAAAACACGTGACAGAACGAGCAGGAGAATAAGAGTATATGACACGTGTATTTTATTATTGTGGGGAATATTTCCGACAACACAGTCAATATTTCATAACAATAATACAATTCCTCTAGATATTATTGTGAGTATACTCCACGGCGTCAATTGGCAAATAGCACATAGAAATCCACATAAATTTTGGTTACCAACACAAAGTAATGGGATGCGATCTTGAAATAAGTCAGGATTTATCTAAACGCAGTAATAAACACCTACTTGCTATGACTTTTGAATTACCACGTTGAGGATCATAATTTTGAGCATTAAGAAACATGTTGAACATGAAACAAAGTGAACTCTCCAAACCGACTCAAACAAACATACTATATTTAATAAATTATTGCACGTAAACATCGGCCATATTCGACTTTTATTCTTTTTAAACCGGAAATTATTGCTTAAATAAATTAAATTCCAGTACTCTCATTCTACAGTTCCTGTAGAAGAAAATAAGAGAACATAACTCCCATCAACTTAATGCCCCACGTGAATCAAAGCTTTTTTTATACGCAGTTATAAAACTTATTTAAATTTCCATTACACTAAGCTCATTGTAATTTAATTTGACTCTTGCAAAGATTTCTTGCTTGAAATAATAAATAAAGGGTATCTTTGTATTACACGTGAATTTTATGATACCTACGGAATAAAATTATGTGTTTATTTATTACTTGTTGACGATAAAAGCACAATCAATGGTGACCTTTAAATCACTCAGCGGGAATAAGTGTAGGCAACCGTGCAAACACGTGTCGTATAATATATTGGTACATTTCCAAAGCATAAAATACCCACGACTAATTGAAGTTCAATGCCGAATTTCTTAGAGAAAATGGGAATTTGAACATCGATAGTTTCGATGGAAGCCATAAACACTAAGAATTGAATTGAATTGGTAATTTGAAATTCTACGTATTCGTCAAAAAAAAATTGAAGTTAACTCCAGTTGTTACGTACGACTTTGCGATACGTGAAGAATATTTTTCAATATCCTCCCAATTTAGAGTAAAATACAGCGTTAAAAACATCAGTGTTTCCGAAACGAAGTGTCAACGTGCATCTGCTAATCTTAGCCGCGTAACGTGCCGTAAACTTTGTAAAAATAAGCGGGTTTGTTATTTGTCGCCCACGACATTCAGCAGAGTTATGAGTCAGCACGTTCCTCTTGCTGTGAAAAAACACTTTAGCAGGTATGTGACATTTATTGGGCATTTCAATATAGAATATCCATCATTTAACACATACTGAAGTACGAACAAATGAACGATTAACCGGCTCTGCGCTAAATTCAAGATAATCGACCTTTGTAAACAACATACCTGAAGTAAGATTCACACCTTTAACGCGTGGCATTCCCATGCCAAGCTGTTTGTAAACGAAGTGTTTGCCAATTTAGTATCTTCTGCTCTCCTCTATATTGAAATTCAGGAATGAATTAAAAATAAATTATTTAAGTATTATATTTTTTATTAATGCAAGCGAACAAGAAAGAGGGTTGCCTGTTGACGACGAAAGTGTTGACGTTTTGTTGTTTATCAAAGGAATTCAGGCTTTCAGGGGACTTTAGCTGCAATATTCAGTTTTATAATAAAACGGGGAAGTATAAAACTGAAATATGTGTGTGCTGTAGACTGGCGTCGCGGCGCCGGATGGCAATCAGTCGAATGGCCTGACAACTTAATCTTAGCACTATAATTTGTACTGCTCACGCAGGGTATCCGCGGCATGTCAAGTGCGGGTCGACGACCGCAGGTGAGATCCCTATCACCGTCACTGGTCTGACTGGCCTTATTCTACACACGCAAAGTTTGAGGGTACCTAGTTCGACGTGCCATTAAGCACTATCAAACCCTAATATGTACCCTCGTGAAAATAAAAGTAATTCTTTATTCTCGGAGTTTCGAATTTATATATGGGTTACGGATGCGGAGAGTATTTTCCCGCGAAGGGCTCACGAAAGTAGAGCTGTCTAATCTCGACGGACGCAGGTGGCTGAATTGAATAGTAGTCTGTGCTATTGGATCCTATTTCTGACATGCGGTGTTTTGTGTGATGTGAGTGATGTAAGCAAATAGGAAATTGCATTAGTCACTACTCACTACAATTCCATACTTAAAATGTGGAATATAGGATAACTTGACAGACAGAGTTCCGAGTATATACTTACTCGATACTTTAGCCATAAGACGCTATCAGTTTCATGTGGAGTAGAGATTACACCGATCGATTTTATACAGAAGTATTCGTCATTTGCAGCTACTCGGAATAGATCTCGTAACCTCGATAAAGGAAATCTTGGAAGTAATTAACGTACTTAGAATGCTTCCACGTTGTTTGTACATTTCCAATCGACATAAATTATAAAGTGCTTTCCCATTTGCTCCATATAAGCGAGCGAGACCTAGTTGAAGAACATATTTAGCAAGGTTTTAGATAGATTGTAAGTAGTTGTTTGTAGACTCCTGAATTTAATAAAAATAAATCATTTATAGATCAGCTTCTTCCCGCGACTTTGTCTGAATGTAAATTCGGTTATAGCGTTCCTGCGGGAACTAGCCTTCTTTTGTGTGACGTTGACGGGCCAATTTCGTGAAAAGTAACCACATCCCGGATCAATTTGTAACTGTACTCTGCACCTTTAACTTGATCCCTGCATACAGTCTGACGTAACGTCTTTTTTACCTTGGAAGTTTATCTGAGATGTCTATTTAATACGACTTTGTTCGCGTACTGTTGACAATAGTAGATAATAAATATTGTCTTCTTTTTGGAATATTTAAATCCCCTCCTGGACTCAGCTTTTTTAAACTGTTTTTATAGTTTTATTATTAATACTTATAGGTACCTTAAATACATTCTCATCTTACTTTTCTAATCTGGAATTGTAAGCTTTTCAATGTTGTAAGTATGTTTTGGGACTAAATAACATAATAGTCACTATGGCTCCTCTTTCTTTTCGAATATGTTTTTCGTAAAGGAAAATATTATTTGTAAAGAACTCTCAGAGATTAAGCCAGCTCTTATTTAAAGTTTTGGAGTTTTATAAAACTCCAAAGCAATTCGCAAAGTGAAATGTTCCACAAAAAAAGGTTTCCTTTAAGTGAAACAAAAGTGGCTGGAGTTATGAACGAGATTCGCTGAAAGTTTCTGATATTACGTGGAGAATTTTATTAGGAGCAACGAGCTCAGGTTTGAATAGAGGTCACTTACACAATACACGATACATATTATGTCATTTGTAATGCTTTTTTACGGTGTCCGAATTTTATTGCGTAGGTAATACAACGTGACTTCTAGCTACGAGTATAAGATAATAATTTAAGCTATAAAGCTCATGTAAAAGAAGCTTGCTTTACATGTGAACGTAAGTCGTGTGTTCAATCAATGAAACCTCCACTAAATTAGTGTTTACATGTGAAGTATCTTTTGAAAATAAATATGCTATCACGTTTTACTTAGAAGAAAAAAACCGGCCAAGAGCGAGTCGGACTCGTTTATATCCCATATCTCAAAAACTACGTTGCCGATTTCCTTGAAACCAATATAAAAAAAATATCTCCATAATTCAAAAGTTAGAGCTCCTTTTTGCCCTTTTTGTGAGGTACCTATTCGCTTCTAAAGAGAAGCGAATATCTCTAACAGTAATAAAGTCTAACAACGGGCTGGCGCGATACACGAGGAAATTGCTTCAGGTAATTAGAAACCTGAGATTATCCTCGAGCCGCAAACACGTTTCGCTTCGAATTCATTGTTCAGGAGATCCTGTATTGATTGATTCTGAATAGTATACTTCCATTAAACTAAAGGCCTTCCCTTGTGTAGGAAGCATACTACTCGATCCATACACAATGTCCAAACATTACTTACCAATATTATAAATGCGAAAGTAACTCTGTCTGTGGTTATATGGAGATAGGTCTAGTCCTTGGCTTGGGTAAATAGGATATTGGCTACTTTTTATCGAAGTGGCGGGCAGAACCACAGAAAAAGTTACATTAGTACTAACCTAGTACGTATTAGTAGTACCTGGGTAATTGGGAGCCACCGCACCGCCGCATGGCCGTAGCCACGTGCCAGTTGTTATTGTTTACAAACAGAGGTTGCTATTCAAATTTCAGATATTTAATATCCGATTTATTGCAGTCGTCTCTATCTCTATTTCACATAAATAATGGTATTATTGTGGGTGGAGTAGATATTGTATTGCGGAGTACGCGTGTACTTTGAACAAACGGTAAACAAATCTTTCAGTACCTATACTTTAGGTGTTGTGATTTCAAATAACTACACGGAAAATCCCTGTGCGCTTATTGAAAGCATGGTGTAAATCCATAGGTAGGTACTCCATACTAACATTATACCTAAATGTTAAACTGTGTTTGTTAGGTCTTTCACGTCGAAACGACTGGACCGATTTGATATGGAAATAGTTTGAGAGTTTTGAGATCATGGGAATAACATAGGATACTTTTTACGTCGATGTTTCCACGGAAACCAGATTTGCAATACTATAATAACTATAACCACCACCACCACCACCACCACCACCACCACCACCACAACAGGTTATTTACGGCCCACTGCTGGGCACAGGCCTCTCCTCGTCATGAGAGGGTAACCAACTACAACCATATCCATACATTATCTAAGTCTAAGGCTACGCGGGACCAAGTCGTGGGCAACGGCCAGTAGTAAGGAATATACGAGTTTTAGTGTACGGGTACGTACATCTTCGTATTAGATCACAAACATCTGCTGTGCCACACAACTAACAGTAATATGGGGTGCGGCGTAGTTTGTTAGGCCATCGACAAAAAGTCTAATATAGCTTGACCCGTTTTGCCATGTGGATTCTGTCTGCTAAACGCTAAAGGTTGATGACAAATTCAGCAGTCCTGTCAACGGTGTCAGCGGTGCCGGTTCTTCGTTTCATATAGCAATACCAAATTGCAATGTCAACACGGGTGTCCGAGTGTGCGAGTTGTCAAATATGTATCGACGTATTTTGGCGGAGGTGTACAATTTTATAAGAAGCAGTAAACAAGACTGACTACTTCAAAGCATTGAGTTATGCTTACTTTTTTAATTAAGTTCATTGTTAGCAGCTGATTTTATTTTGCCATTTAAGCCGCAATAATGGTGATGTCTGCTGTATTCCTGGTCGAGATATATATTGAACCCGTACACTGTAACATAATCTGCGCGCGCGGCGGTAGTTGGTGCGCACCACAACAATGACTCACGCGCGGCGCGGATCCAGGTCACCCGGCCTCGGGGAAGGCCGCAAAGCTCTGCTGCGTGCGCCACGCGGAAACCAAGTAGATATCTCGCTTTCGACACTTATTTCATTTTATTTCGTTGAGTCACTTTGTTTTCAGTGCAGAAAACAGGTATCGTTTAAGACATCTGCATTATTTAAAGAAGTAGGTATTGTAAGGGGGGTTGGTGTTTGCTCAGGTAGATCCTGCAGGCACGGAGATCAGCAGTGGAACTTGAAGACACGAAGACGATGTCTAGCTGTTTAAAAACTCTAAATCTTGCAGACTGGCCCTAATACTGCCCTAACACTTCCCTAAGTATTAAATGATAGATTTTATGTATATTTCATATTATATTTCCAGAGATGTTTGCATTACAATAGCTATAAAAAGCCTAAATATATGGAACAAAATATTTCTACGCTTAAAAATACCGAAAGAAAATGTGTCAACTCACCGATTATACTCGGCCAGTCTCCACATTTCCCTCCTCCCCTTTCGAGGAACCGCCTAGCTAACGACGTCCCTACCCTATGTCGGGAATTTTATTTTACAAAACTAAGATTGTTCCTATGTAAGGAATAACCAACCTTTCCATCCGTATTCATTATAAATAATTAGCACTCTTAAAAGAAAATCTGAATCAATAATGAATATTAGAAAAGGTGGATTTCGGACAAATAAAATCCCGGCAATATTAAAAAACAAGGCCCGCAATCATATATAAACGGTCTATCCTAACCCGACACAATATTGTTCAAAAAGCTAAATTATGTAAAATTTGAAACTTCTCCTTGCAATAAAAAAAATTACAGACTTGCGGAAGTCACATAATTTTCTTTTAAAAGGAAAGCTTTAAAGCAAACGAGCGACCGCACAAATATTTTTTAAACACTTTTCTCTTCTTGGCGATCCATGGGGTGCAGTCCCTTACATATGAGGGGTCGTCTGCCCGCCCATGGATATACCTCGCACCTCCACCAAATGTAAGGGGGGGTTGGTGTTAGCTCAGGTAGATGCTGCAGGCACGGAGATCAGCAGAAACCTGCCATAGACAAACATTTCGAAAATGAAAATAGGATGGAGTTTTTTATCTTAATGTCAGAGACTGTTAAATATATTTTAGAAAGCAAAATCGAAGAAAGAAACGTTTTTTAAATAATCGAGATGCCTGATTGCTGCGTTGGGCAGCCAGCAAAACTACGCCGCACCGTCTGTAAACATTGCTCAGCCACGAATTCGCACGAAGCGCGGCAGACAAGCATTTTACTAATATATAAATGGCGTATACTTTGTCAAATAACCGCTAGACGATCATTACAATCGTGCAATACGAGTATTTTACGAATATTCTGGCAGATTCAGTTCTATCAATCTACTTTTTAGAGTTGCGAAGTCCACAAGGAACCCTTATAGTTTCGCCATGTCTGTCCGTCCGTCCGCAGCATAGCTCGGAAATGCTTAATTTTATAAAGCTGTAATTTGGCACGAATATACATATTAGTTACGCCGACAAAGTGATACAATAAAATTAATGATTTTTTTTTAGGGTTTAGGGCTCCTCTAATCGTAAAGTGGGGATTTTTTTTTTCTTGCGTACCCCTTGATGTGGGGTGTCGTTGAATAATAATAGGTCTTGAAAAAACCATTTTTTTGATTAAAGAATGCGTTTGTGAAATATTAAGCTTTAAAGTGATATTTTTTGTTAGAGTCGAGTGTCGTCGTCCGCCCCCCCCTGCAAGCTAAATGGTGGTTTTCGGATGGCTTAAAAAAATCACGGTGGAGGCATATGTAACGTAGTTGAAAGGAAAACTATCACAGCTATGTATTTAGGCTGTACAAGGTTCCGGGTCATGGTCGACCAACTTATAAAATGCGCACGGAAACGTAAAAAATCAATATACTACTAATGAAAATTACTAATATAACGTTGTAAGCTATACAGCTTTTAAATGTCAAGGTATGAGCCTTATAAGTAATTTTAAATATCATTTCCAAATAGTAATTATCTATCGTAATGATAATTAAAAAAATCAGTCAAATGCGGAATCGCACAACTGAGCGTCTCTATGTGATCCCTATTCACAGTTGGTGAAAAAAAATCAACATTGAACTATTTAGTCATATCATTGACTTGAATGAATATACAAAAAATATTCGAAAATTGCCGGGCGAAGTGAGGGACAAGGGAAACTCAACCTTAGAACGAGAACTTGACTACACGTTCGTTCTACACTACCGGGAACAATAAGTGCGCCACCGTACCTACTGACAAAGTGAATCCCAGCTTAGGGTGGAAGTTCACTGCGGCAGCCACGGCATTGTCCGGATACTCGACACGAAAACGTAGAAGAGGTGAAAGCTTATAGCGTGCTATGTACAGTCAAGACCACATCTAGCTATACACTATTTTATCGTTCGAAAAAATACGTAACTTTCCTGTGTGAAAATCCGCATCGGGAATAAACTTATTGACTGTTTCAGTATTTGTTGTGATGGAGGCTTTAATAATGCGTATTTTGTGAAAATTTCAGGTGTCTAACAATAATGGTTCATTAGATAGAGCGCTTGAAATGAGACGAAGAAAAAAACAGTTACTTGTATGAAGACCCCAATTTATATAGATATATTTTAACTTTTTAGTATTTGTTGTGATAGCGGCCACAGAAACACGCATTCTGTGAATATTTTAAATCTCTACCTATTTCCGTTGAAGAGATAGAGCCCTGTGACAGACAGACGGACGGACGGACGGACATCGGAGGCATATTAATAGGGTTCCGTTTTTCACCCTTTGGGTACGGAACCCTAAAAACCAATGATTTTACTCGAGTGGCAGGGGCGGCGTCGGGCGGGCACGTCGTACCGCCCTAGCTAAGATGCTATAAGTCTCAGAAAGGTACTGTGGGCATCGTCAACTTCGGAACCTTATACATTGCGCGTGTCCCGACACCCACTTGGCCGGTTTTATAATCTAGTTTTGTTATGAAAAAAGTTGAATGTAAATTCAATTTGTCCTATCGCAGGCCTTTGGAGTAGGCACGCTTACCGAGACCATAAGTAGGTACACAATGTGATTATTAAGAGCCGGTTCCTATATCCACAAAACCCTCGTTTTGGATACAGACGTTTAAGATGTGACAGATTCTCTGTGGAGTAAATATCAAATTTTAACCGTAGGCAAAACGAGGTATATGGAACCGGACCTAAAAAGGTAGAGTTTCGCCTTGGTAAAAACTTGGTTGAATATAGTTTCAAATATACATAACGATAGTGAATATGTAAATACACAATACTTGGTAGATGTTTTACTGCCTGGAAATGCCATTAAATATTTTTGGCTACCGGAACGACTGGCAGATGTCTTTCATTAGAGTAATTGTCGCTAGAAAAATAAATGCGACCACCATGCCCCGACCTTACCCGGCCACTTTCCCAAAATAACAGTGCAGTTGGAATGTAATAGTACATTACCGCCCGTGGTTGGTCTAAGTTTTACGTCTTGCCTTGGTCAGGAAGTGTAATTTTTTCCCAGGGATGAAAATCACACTTTACAGACAGTGGGTGACGTAATAGTACATTACAGACCTAGGGTGGTGAATTCGTAAATGTCCCAGATCGCAGGTTTCAGGCCATAAATATGCGATCTGGGGTTTTACGAATTACCACCCGTGGTTTGTCAAAAGTTTTACGTCTTGCCTTGGCCAAGAAGTGAGATTTTCTCTCCGCGTAGCGGGCAGAAAATCCCACTTTACGGCCAAGGCTGATATAAAAGAACATTATAAACTCTTTGTTGTTTCCACGTCTCGATGTCATATGAGTGGTTCTTTAGTATTTATTGAACGTAACTGCCAGAATAGATTTATATTTATTCAATTCCAAGGATTCGAGTATATAGTGTATGCTAAAGTTGCGTTGGAGTTTCTATGAGCGATCCTTACGTCTTCAATTTAATAATAAGTCTACTAGACGTTTTATATTGTAGGTATCAGCAGTTCTTTATGTTATCATCTAAGTAGAAATGAAGGTAGGTAGGTAGGTAACACTTCAAAGAGAACATTTTTATAATTTCTGTCAAATATTCGTAAAGGATTAAGTATGAAGATTGAAAGATCTGTTTATTACCCGACTGCGCTAGAAGGAGGGTAATGTTTTTCGAGTGTATGTATGTATGTAACTATGTATATAGCTAGGTTTTAGCATGCGAGGTGTCGTTAGATTAATCTTAATTGTGAGAGTGACACTGGGTATACCAAAACTACAAATACAAAATGGCTGACTTTTGGAGACATTTTAAACGTTTCCAAAAATGTATATTTTGTAGAAACCTATCGTGTGGTGTTTCAAAATTACAAAAATTTGTAAAGTGACATGAAAAGTTGGTTTGCAGTAGTCGGGTAACAATTTTTTTTTAAATCGAGTTATTCATAGTATTATAATAGCATTTTGCTTTTTGCTAAACATTACTTAGCTACTTACTACTTTTAATAAAGGAAATCAAATACCTACTACTTACTTACTCCAAGTTGTTACCTATTTTTATCATACAAATCCAAATCTGTTTAATTATAGACACCCAAGTAACATTTTGGCCCTATAACTTGGGTTATCTACACTAAAAGGTCGAGTAAACGTCGTATAAAGGTCTTAGCGGTGACTACCAGTTGTATAAAGGCGTTTGGGAACACATTCTTGCTCTATAAGCTAAAGAGCCAAATTATCCTATAAATTGTTGATGTAAAGGTTTATAGAACCATTTTATAGAGCTATTATAGTCAAGTGCTATAAAAACTTCAAATATAGCCACTAAAGAGCTATGTTACTGTATAAAAGTGATTGAAATCACCATTATGTATCTAATTTGCGCTATAAGGTTTCCCGGACAACCGCTATAAATCTTGCGTTTTAGCAGTGATGAACGTTCTACTATACAAGGTTTTTGCGATATTGTGGTTCCACAAATCACTCCTATAGTACATGGTCTTTAGTAGCCATAATGACGCCGTAATAGAGCGGTTTTGTTTTATAATCGATTTTTAGGACATTTTTATAGTACTTAAAAGTGTTCTAATTGTTTTTGAATCCCTATTATAGGCTCGTACGATAGTTGTGACTATGACTCTTTTATATGGCCAAAACGTTCTATAATGGAGTTTGTAGATCGGTCATAGGATAAAAAAGCACATAAAGGAAGTGAACAGTTACTTTTATACTCAAGCTTTGACATGACAGGAGTCGGTGGTACTATAGTGAGCCGATAAGACCCACGGATGTACTTAATGGCTCTAAAGTAGAAATGTCTGTGAATTTAATTTTATAATATCAATATATTTTATTCAAAACTCAATTAATCGAGGGCGCATTGAAAATACTAAGCAAATCAAATACTATTCTATCAGTAAAACTTTAGTCGCACGTGCTTTTTGCAGCATTGATCGAAATATTAAATGTCTAAATAAGATAACATAAACTTACCACGATGGAATATTACTCCTTTATATAATTGAATTATTTTTGTTGTCCGTCAATGAAGTTCACAGCAAAAACACACAATACCAAACTTGGCCGAGAAAGCGCCTCAGTAGGAATCACGGATTCTACTATAGACTAAAATAGGACTATAAGGGAATCAACGAACGCTACTACAGTATAAAAAAGCACTACATTAGCGTTACTGTGGCCCGTATGTCACTAAATTGTAATACGAGTCATCATTACATTACCTTTACAGACCTAAAACGTCACAACTGAAGCTGCTACGGTTCCACTATATCACTAAATGGAGATATAACTGCGCCAGATCGGCGTTACTCAACCTTCTATGGCCTTTTATAGGGCTAAGGTGGTGTTTTCAAAAATGTTCTATGGGCTACTATAGAACCAGAAATTGTTACTTGGGCATGAATAGTAACGGATCGATAGATAAGCAGAAGGAATCCAATACTACTACTACTACTTCAGCCTATTTGCGTCCCACTGCTGTGCACAGGCCTCCTCTCATCACGAGAGGGTTTTAGCTGTGAGCGTTCCCAGTGCGCATTGGGGACTTCACACACATCTTTGAATTACTTCGCAGATGCGTACAGGTCTGCTCACGATGTTTTCCTTCACCGAAAAGCTCAGGGGTAAATTTGAATTGAATTTCGCCCATAAGTAAACTTAGAGGGTGCGAGCCGGAATCGAACCCCCGACCCTTTGCATGAGAGGCGGTAGGTCGAACTACTAGGCCACCGCGACTACCAAGGAATCCAATATGAATTTATAATTGTAACTATGGATTGTTCATCGTAACATTGACGGAATAATGTTGGTAGTGTATAGGTTACTGAAAATTCAATTCCATTAGCTTTAGAGGGGTGAACGGATACGGTGTAGTTCCTCTCAGCTTTCAATTGAGTTTACATATAATTATAGAGTGTAAAGTGTCAAAGGGGGTCGTTGTCATACCTATTGGTAATTATCGTACTTAAACTTGGATGTGAGAGGTCGGTCGATTAATGACCCCCTCCTTAACATTGATAACTTGTCACTATTAAGGAGGGGTCAATCGGGTGAACTTTAAGTAGCTGGATTTACAGTTCAACTTGTCGCGTGAGCGATCCTATAGGGAACAGGAAGATCCCTATTTAAGACTTCGAATATAGCCCCAGGTTGTAGTAAACGTTGTAAAATACCACCGATAGTCGTTTCACTGTATGTATATTCGTAACTTCATTTCAGCCAAAAGACGTTCACTGCTGGATATAGGCCTCCCCCAAGGCTCGCCACTCGTCCGGTCCTGTGCAACTTGCTTCCACCGGTTTCCCGCGACCTTAACGAGGTCGTCGGTCTATCTGGTTGGGGGCCTACCGACAACTTTCCGGCCCCATCAGCCTGCGAGCAATGTGCCCCGTCCACTGCCACTTAAGGTTTGCAATTCTTCAGGCTATGTCGGTGACCCTATCTACTGCGGATATCCTCATTTCGTATTCGCAGTAGTCTACGATATCCATATTATCCATATTATATACACGGTGGGTCAGAAAATATGGCAAATAATTAACCCACCGTATCGGCTATCGATTCTAAGTATATTGTATAGGTCTTTAATTTTTTTCGAGTTGGCAAAAAAAAAAAATGTATATGGGATTGGTTGTGTGAGCGACGCCTGAATCCTATACAAAATATTTTTTTTGACCAACTCAAAAAAAAAAAAAAGACCTATACAATATACTTAGAATCGATAGCCGATACTGTGGGTTAATTATTTGCCATATTTTCTGACCCACCATGTATATTATAATATTATAAATGCGAAAGTAACTCTGTCTGTCTGTCTGTCTGTCTGTCTGTCTGTTACCTCTTCACGCTTCAACCGCTGGACCGATTTGGATGAAATTTGGTATAGAGATAGTTGGAGTCCCGGGAAAGGACAAAGGCTACTTTTATCCTGGAAAACCGCATAGGCCCTGTGGGAACGCGATAGCCGAGGTCCACCTGGGCGAAGTCGCGGGCAGAAGTTAGTAGTATCAGTATTATATATCAGTGTTATACTTATTGGTAATACAGAAAAATAGGTAGACGCTTTGTTGCTGGCCCATCTTATGGAAAGTGGCCAGAGGCCATTTGTATCGTAACCCAACATCTGTGACATGATTGCCACGAACTGCGCTCATCATTATAATCACCATACCGATCTGTCATTGTTTGTAATGTCATGCCCTTGCTAACGGAACTTCCCGTAAAACAAGGGCCGAGTAAATTTTCCTTGTGCTTGCGTTGAAATGATGGATATTTTTATCAATTAACAAGTCATGTCGTTGGGCATTTCGTCGGTAGTTTCGGCCCTGAGTGAGTGGTCACCCAGTCACCCAGAATAAAGCTGGCATGCCGGCGCGGGCGCACCTCCGTCGGCGCGGCCATAAACCGCCCGCGCCCGTCGCGTCGGAGTGAAGACACAATCTCACACTACGATTTCACTTACGCTACGATTTCACTTACGATTCGGTATGATACAAATTGATAATTTCAGCTTATCAAACATTTTGAAGGACGAAATAAAAAAAAAACTGAAACTGAAGCGGGCGAGATTTACGAGTCTACACGTACGATTTGCTTGGATTGCTAATTAGATTATTTTATTATTAGGTCCTTACATATGAAATTGGCGTTTCATATGGCAGAAATGAAAACGATTTTTTTTTATGAAACTATTTTTTTATTTAGTCAAAGTATGTACCATGGCTATCTATGCACTTTTGCCATCTCGAAGGTAGTTCATTGATTCCTTTACTAAAAAAAGTGTGTGAGCGAGAATCAATAAAATCTTTGAAGGCCGTTTGGACAGCCTCGTGAGAATTGAATTTTTTTCCTTGCATGAAGTTGTCCAAATTCCGAAAAAAATGGTAATCAGTTGGAGCAAGGTCCGGGGAGTATGGTGGGTGTCGAAGACATTCCAGTCGCAGCTCCCGTAGTTTTGCGGCCGTCAAACGTGCCGTATGTGGTCGAGCGTTGTCCTGAAGCAGCAGTGGGCTAGATCGATTGACCTGTCTGGGTTGTTTAATGGCTAGCTTTTCCATCATCGTTTGCAATTGTTGACAATACACATCAGCCGTGATTGTTTGCCCAGATCTTAAGAAACTGTAATGGATGACACCGGCACTAGTCCACCAGACACTTACCAGTACCTTTTTCTGAGTCAACTTTCGTTTCGGGCAGAATTTGGCTGGTTCACCTGGGTTCAACCATTGTGAAGAACGTTTCCGGTTGTCGTACAAGATCCATTTTTCATCACAAGTAACGATACGATTCAAAATGCCTTCATTATTGTGCCGGTTGAGAAGTGAAACGCAACACTCGACGCGTGTTTCTTTGTTTGCGTCGCTCAATTCATGCGGTACCCATTTTTCAAGTTTTTTCACTTTTCCAATTTGTTTCAAGTGAATCAAAATGGTTTTATCACTCACACCGAAGCCTGCCGCTAACTCTGACGTGGTTTGCGATGGATCTGCTTCCACAATTGCTTTTAATTCTTCGTTATCAACTTGTGTCTCCGGCCGTCCACGAGGCTTGTTCTGTAGGTCAAAATTTCCAGAACGGAAACGTTGGAACCAATAACGTACCGTATTTTCTTTTGCAGTAGCTTCCCCATACGCATTGTTAATCCTACGAGCCGTTTCTGCAGCACTAGTGCCGAGGTGAAACTCATATTCGTAAATATAGCGATATTTTAAGTTCTCCATATTGTGAACAGAACGATGTGAAAGAAAAACAAATGACGCGATAACAAATAAATTTCGTAATTCGAACACAGAAATACATGGTCTTAAATTTGAAATAAATTTGAATTTGGAATTCCTAGCCGAACGCCACATATTTTGAATCAAAGTTGCCAGTTCGCCAAACGCCAATTTCATATGTAAGGACCTAATACTACGTCAAATGAAGAATTGCGAGCCTTAACGCATTCACTGCCACTTCTTTTTACGAACTTTCGCCAGGTGCCACATCTGTCATTAAGGGAACATTGCAACGCACATGTGCGTTCGAGGCACTGCGGGAAAGTCAGCAAAACGCATATATGCGTTGGTGGCAGTGAATGCCTTAAGTGGCAGTGGACGGGCACATTGCTCGTAGAACTGACGGCCGATGGCGCCAGAAAGTTCTCGCATGGCCTCCGCGTACCGGAAGACGAGCTGTTGATAGGCCTCCAACAAGATGGAGCGATGACTTAGTAAAGGTCGCGGGAAGGCGGTGAATGCGAGCAGCACAGGACCGGTCGGACTGGCGAGCCGTGGGAGAGGGCTATCTCCAACAGTGGACGTCTATCGGCTGATATGATGGTGATGTTCATTATGTTGTGACTATTTCGAAAAGTTATGTAGGTACTAATATTATAATGAAATGATGTTCTTGTTGGCTAATAATAATATTATAACTTATTTTTAGTCCTTCGTGTATTACATATATAAAGTATATTGTATTGTATC
The DNA here is from genome assembly GCA_963971205.1 of Aethes cnicana. Lineage (NCBI taxonomy): Eukaryota > Metazoa > Arthropoda > Insecta > Lepidoptera > Tortricidae > Aethes > Aethes cnicana. Next base: position 11,918,113 of record OZ020275.1, read on the forward strand.
CCATCAAAACATAAATGTGAAATAAGAGCCAAGTTCAATATTGTGTGTCGTTGTCGATTTCACCAACGAAAGAATTCAGATCTATTATATGGGTGCCAAGTTACGCGAGTCACTGCGCAGGGCGCAGGGATTGGGAATCTGCCTTTCCCTAAGTAAGGTTCGAGGGTAAAAGTGGATTAAACACCTACTTCAATCGAGATACGTGGGAGTTAGAACAATGCTAATACATACATAAAAATTTATTTTTGCAATTACAGAAAAGTAACTTGAAGTGTTTTCGGCACTTTGTACACATAGCCATGCTCCGGTCATTACTGTGACTGCCGTTATTTCTCGCAAAATGTTTTCTTATTCGCATGAATTCTTCTGTAGGGCCCTTCATAATATCTTTGCGTAGGAGTGGCTAATTAAGTGTAATTTGTTTTGAAGGATATTTTATTATTATGAAGTCGGAATAAGCTGACGCTTGTATCACTTACCTACACAGAAATAATTTGAAATACAGAATAAATTAGAAAGAACGAAAGTAAAGTTATAAACCTGTACCTAAGTGAAGATGTGGGGTAATGCTTAATCTAGAAAGTACCTGTTCACTCTCGACTTGAAAAATATATATATCTATCATTACGCTCAGAATAGAGACCAGGAGCCTCATTCGGTAAGCAAAGGGATTTCATAGGGATTCTATAGGGAACGACAAAGACGTAACGGCGCGGCGCTCCAATCGAACTTTAAATCTAGCGATTTAAAGTTCAGGTACCACGTCATGTCGTTTTGACGTTCTCTATAGAATCCCTATGAAATCGCTTTGCTTTCCCGATTAGGCCCCATAGCCGGAAGGGAATTCCACTTCCTAGCTGTTCGCATGATTTATTTATTTCGTAGCCTGTTTCTGTACAAATAATTATTTTGACATGTCATCTGTTTATAGTCATTCGACAGTGTCATTCTGGGGTTAGAAGCGTTTTAAGACGCTGACAAGAGCTAATGACCTTGAGCAATCGAGGCAGACAACTGTCTCACCGGACAATGTCTCTTTGCATTGGAGGGAGCGAGAAGCACGACCGCGGCATGTGAGCGATATACGTAGAAAATCAGAAAATTGAAGATTAAAAAAAAAACTATTTTTTTTTATAAATATGATGGAATAGTGTATTTAATAATAAATCTGCGTTAAAAAAAGGAACTTATAGAACCGTTTAAATAGTATTAGAGAAGACGTGACTGGGCATTTTTACTAAATCTTGTACCCCAATTAGTGAAAATGTCAGAAAAAAATCAAGACTGTGAATTTTTTTCTAACCTTTACACTAAAAATGGGGTACAAGATTTAGTAAAAATGCCCAACTACACGATTTTTTCAAATCGAACCGAGTTCATGATGACGTTTTTACGAAATAGCAATTTTACTCGCCTTACAAAATCAAATAGTTTTCGTTTAGATCACTGAGGTACATTACTAGAGACGAAGCTTCCTATAAAACATCTCGAAGAAACGTGTCAAAACTTGAAAATCGAGTCGCAACTCTGAAAACTACGAAAAGTTGTAGTAAAACTGTGTCTATCTCTTTCCTACTCGTATGCTACGAATACGCCGAATTGACGCTAGACAAAGATAGCAATATTCATGGCTGTCAAAGGGATGTCAAACGGGTAGTGATACCAGTGTTGGGAAATTTACCCCAAAGTTTTTTTTTTCAATAAGTTAATGTTAAAGGCCGTTCAACATCTTATTTTGCTTTTATATCGTCAAAATTTTATTTAAACAGGATTTTAAACGAGAAACATTCAGAGTATGAATTGTTTTAAGTATTAGGCCCTATCCATGGTAAATATTGAAATGAAGTTTGTTCATATTTTGACTAATGTTAATTTTAATTTCTTACTACGTGTACCTACACCGAATATCTGTAATAAAATATCTTGTAATTATTATTTACTATCATTACCTAATCCAATATATATCTAATATCAAAACCATTCACCAATGTAAATAACCGTATAGTTTTCCGTGATCTAATAATATCAATATATTATTAGATCACTGAAAATTATACGGTTTGTCTAACAATTTCCCTGAAATGTGGTTAATTTTGAACCATGATTACCTTGCAACATTGGGCTTAAAAAGTGAACAATTGAAAACCCTTCGTAATGAAATTTTGATTTAGTGTTAATAAAAATAATATGACATTAAAATTAAAACTCTACTGTGAAACGTGTTCCCAATGGACTTATTTTGATTACGGAATCGATTGCTGCAACATTTTACTGCGTATTTGCCCATTATTACTGACTAAAATTTGGATTTCGCGCCTTGTCACGCGGCCGGCGTCTGATTGGCTACTGACTTGAGGAACTTCAGAAGTACGCCCCGGGGCGTACTTTCAGTGTCACCGTTTTGTCAAGGTTGGTACCTATCTAGTGTAACATTTAAATCAGTGGTTTAGATACTGTTTAAATAAAGTCAAATTAGGTCTTGTCAGCGCCTTGAATAGGAGAATTTTAATGGAAGCATAATCCGCCGCAGCCGCGTGGCGATGTGGACGCCGGTTACGGCCGAGATTCTTCACACCGTGCACAAGAAGTCCACATATCTCTAACTATAGTTTACTATCTCTTTCACCCTTTCAGCAGCAGTCTGGGAATGACAAAGAACATGTGATGGAGCGGCGGCGAGTGCAGCTGGCCGCCCGCCAACTATGCGCGCGGCTAACTGCCATGGAATCCACCGGGAAACTACGAGTTTACAGCCTCTTTTAAAGATTATATTGTTTGTAATTTTAACCGAGTCATAATGTTATTACTAAAGAGATTGTGAACAAAACAACAACAGTTAGCAGCTCATAAATAGGTAACACAACTGAAACGGTTCTTTATTTATTTTATTTTATTTTCTTTATTTCACAAAATCTACAGCACTTATGATATATACATGTTTATCTTATAATTCTGATCAAGAAGCATTAGAAAATTTAAAAAAATCCTGAGGTTCTGTATGTGTAACAATGTCGTTGGGATTTTTGGAATGATGTAGAAGGGAATTCAGTAAAATAACGCAAAGAAGCTCTCTCCATACTTCGATCGTTCAAACGGGCAGCGCGGCAGCGTCTCGCCTCCGCGGCGCACGCGCCGCCCTACGGTCCCATCAATCACACAAAACGATGTCTAACCCACAAACTACTGCTGCAATACGATTTTATGCATGGAATCGAGCAACTCTTACTAAAAATAATAAATCTCATTAAATTAGACATATTATGCAGGAACAAAATATAGTGTTAGGGCAAGAAAAGCACTCGGCACAGGAAATACTGAATTATATTATATAAAACAACGGTTGTCATTACATTAGTATCTCAATCAATTTTATAATATCACACAATTACAAGCCTAACGCTACGTGACGTTCAGAGACGCGCGAATCTCTCTGACAGTCATGACAGCTAGCTATAGTGATGTTATTACACGTTTCGTTTACAATCGAAAATAGGGAGGTGAACTAAGTTGTGGCTAATAGTTCGGCCTCCTGACAAGGCCTGCGCCTCGAAGGCCAGAAATCTTCCTTCCTAAGCAGACCGACGGACGGGCCGTCGCCCTAGTTCGGCGCTGTCGGATCAGGAACTCGGTGCTCAGCTGACCTCCTACTTCGCAGTCGCCCGGTCGCTGCAGGCGGCACAGCGCGACCCCGTGACAGCTCAACTGTTCAGGGTTAGACAAAGCACAGCAGTTTTATTGTTGGAATAACTATAACATCGAAGTTAAGTTGGACGTGTTCAATTCGTACTCGCGTCTGCTTTTTGCATTTAAAAATCCTCTTTACACGCGGTATCGTGTCAATCTTCATATACTAGTAGACACACACAGCATGTTTGAAACTGATTTTGAATTTTACGTATTACTAACAGTCAATTGCAATTGTTAATCACAGACAATCATTATCATTAATATCATTACTGTTATGATGATCCTTCAAAGTCCATAATCCACAGGTTCTCCTTTCTTCTCATACTTTAACTATAAAATTAATCTAGAATAGTGTGAAAATGCGTTAAGATTAGAACTTGAAGAAATCATATCACTTAAATTGTTCTCAAATAGACTGAATCCTGAATTGAAATTTTCTTGCAACTCGAACCATGAATGCTATCTGCGGTGCTGCAACTGTCGTACTCTGATATGTACTACCTATTAGTATCAAGTAAATAAAGGAATCAATATCACCAATACGTCCAGCAACTTCAGCGTAGCCTGAACTATTTTCCTCTGCGGCCAGTGATGGATTCACCCGGACCGAAGGCACCCAGGCAGCACTTACTCCAGTCCCCTGGCAGCAGTGGCAGCCATCTCCAATTTCAAGCTATAAGAAGCTAAAGTAAAAGGATTTCCATTTTGTGGCAGACATAATATGACTTTTCAGCTTCTGTAACGATCCGATTTTGTGATCTACACAAAACGCAAGTGCTTACACAATGGCCTGTCTCTAGGCGGTCAGTTTGTGAGACCATTACGGCGATCGATTTGGACCCATTACGGCAGCTTTAGGGCCCATCACGGCGCCATTGGGGCCCATCACGGCGGCATTGGGCCCATCACGGCGGCTTTGGGGCCGGCCCATTACGGCGGCTTTGGGGCCCATCACGGCGGCATTGGGGCCCATCACGGCGGCATTGGGGCCCATTACGGCGGCATTGGGGCCCATTACGGCGGCATTTGGGCCCATCACGGCGGCATTGGGGCCCATTACGGCGGCTTTGGGGCCCATCACGGCGGCATTGGGGCCCATTACGGCATCAGTGGGGCCCATCACGACGGCTTTGGGGCCCATCACGGCGGCATTGGGGCCCGTTACGGCATCAGTGGGGCCCGTAACGGCATCTGTGGGGCCCATTACGGCATCTGTGGGGCCCGCCACGGCGTCAGTGGGGCCCGTTACGGCGTTTGTTGGGGCCCGTTACGGCGTTAGTGGGGCCCTTTACGGCGTCTGTTGTGGCCCGTTACGGCGTCTGTTGGGGCCCACTACGGCGTTTGTTGGGGCCCGTTACGGCATCTGTTGGGGCCCTTTACGGCGTCTGTTGTGGCCCGTTACGGCGTCTGTTGGGGCCCGCTACGGCGTTTGTTGGGGCCCGTTACGGCATCTGTTGGGGCCCTTTACGGCGTCTGTTGGGGCCCGCCACGGCGTCTGTTGGGGCCCTTTACGGCGTCTGTTGGGGCCCGTTACGGCGTCTGCTGGGGCCCGTTACGGCGTCTGTTGGGGCCCGTTACGGCGTCTGTTGGGGCCCGTTACGGCGTCTGTTGGGGCCCGCTACGGCGTTTGTTGGGGCCCGTTACGGCGTCTGTTGGGGCCCTTTACGGCGTCTGTTGGGGCCCGCTACGGCGTCTGTTGGGGCCCTTTACGGCGTCTGTTGGGGCCCGTTACGGCGTCTGCTGGGGCCCGTTACGGCGTCTGTTGGGGCCCGTTACGGCGTCTGTTGGGGCCCTTTACGGCGTCTGTTGGGGCCCGCTACGGCGTCTTACGATGGTTGTAGGTTTTTCAGCTTTCTTACAGATTTAGATTACGCAAACTCGAAGAGCTCCTTGTTTTGCCTTTTTGGTTTCATGATCTTTAGGTTTACTCAGCCGCTGTAATACTGTCAAATTCGCTCCATATCATCCTATTAGTCAACTTTTAAGCAGTAGGTAATCATTTAGATCGTTCCTTTTGAGATTGGCAGTGAATCTTCCCATCGTTGGAAAGGACGAGGAGAGGAGCCGTTTATCATAGGCCAGTAGGATATATATAAACCATAAAATTGTAACTGCTCCTCAATACTAATGCGCTCTATGCCTTGTCCGCACGCACCTTTAGGGTCGCACAACTCCTCCACTGGCCTCACGTCTTCATCAATATTGCTCTTATCACGAGTAAACAGCTCGCATCTTTAGGTACTCCTCAACTCAAGCGCCTGGAATAAGAAAATCCGGGACACAATCGTGTTTGTACACTGCAACCATTCATCGTTCCGACAAGGAAATAATGGAGATATGTCAGACCATGACCTTATTCGAGACATGAATTTACTGTGTCAGTGGTATGGTATCATGCTTTCCACGAAATTGGAATCTCTAGAAACATCGTGAAGTCGTTCAGTATTCACAGGAATTTGAACAAATTGGGAATTAGATTACAACAGCGACTCCTTTTTCTTTTTCAATATTTACTGGAGTAACTACAGTCATTACTCATCCCATCATTCAATAATTAAAATGGACAACCATTTTATCAACTTGGCAATCCTCACATCAATGCCATCTAGTGGGACAATAAAGATGTAACTTCAACAACAAAGAGTCCATTTAATTTTACGCACACTTGCAAGGTTGAGTAATAATTAGTAATGATATTTACTTAACTCCATTTCGAAGTATGTTCTACCATGCGGTGATGCAGCATCGAATCATCATTCTTATTTCTTTCGTCATACTTCGGTCACTTTGTTGAATTTCTTATCCAATCAAGCCTCATTCTCTTGGTCTAGTCAAACCAAACATCATTGACATTGGCCTTGACATTCTCCCTGGTGATGTACAGAATAAATTTAATTTGCGTAGTACTTATCACTTATCAACTTACCCTGTTTAGAAACAAGATATTTTATAAATAAATACTTAAGTACTTCACTAATCTGTAAGATACAATGATTTGTTCAGCATATTGCTCACATTTCAGTTGTGAATCTAATGGTGCTTTAAAAAAAGATAAAAGGCTAAGAAGAAGCGCCGCAACAAACCCAGCAGTTTACCATGATACATTCGAATAACATTTATGAATGGAATATATGCTGAACTCTACATTTCCAACACATTCAAGACAGTTTTAACTTTTAAATGGGTAAAGGGTTAAGTTCAATAACATTGATCAACATCAAACGCCAGATTAGAAAAGGAGCTAAGTCCACTTTAAAAATCCAATAAACCAGAGGTAAACTTACATTTTCCAACCAGCCATACTACCTTAGTTTCAGTTCAAATAGGTAAATACTGAAAAATATCACCAGTCATATTTGTTCCCATTGCATCATTGTCTTTTCCACATTGTTGTTCATCCTTGGAAAATCATCAGTAACTGGGAACACACTTCTGTCAAGACTACTTCCTAGTGCAACATCTGGCTAGTGGTCTGTGAACATCAACATTTCTTTAGATTGTGCTCAAGTTTTATTCAACAATATGGCAACTTTAAGAAACCACTTCCAATTTGGGTAGTATCCTCTCACACATTGCCAAATTGTTCAGTTTTGTACTCACCAAAACAATCAACATGTTACCTTTGTAACCTAGGCCACAGTACCATATCAAACCACACTACCTGTACAACAACCAATGTGAACCTCAATGAAATTACCTCTTATTTAACTAAAAGGGTAGAAAACACATGTTTCTTAGTTATATTATTTCCTTCTTCAAACATTTCAATATACTCCTTAAAAATAAAACAAACAGTCAAGACTCATAATTTGCATAAAACCAATCATTAACAGATTGATTGTATCCAGGTAATGAGTTTCAAAACTTACTCAAACCTTTTATTATATCATCATTTAATTTGTACATTTTCATTTTAATATAACAATAATCTTGAACATGACACATAATGAAAGGTGGCAGTATGCATGTAGGGGCCACTCGCTGATCATCAGGCTGGAACAAATGCTCGAGACATAACTCAGAACAGAACTCCAGGTCGCTTCGATGTCATGTCACATGTACTTTTTCCACCTCATTTCTCCAACACTGATAAGTACATCAAACCTTAATCTGGAATCAAATTGTTATTTTATTTAACCTCATGCTCATTTCACTGTTAACCAAGTTAGTGAATAAATCCTGTGTTATAAAAAGATTAGTCCCCTATACCATAATGCACTAAGACTGTGTTTCCCCCATTACAGCATTCATTTAATTAAAAATATGTTTGATGTAATAGTTTACCTTTGAAAATAATACAACACAATGTCTGTTTCATTTGTTCAACAGGTAATAAATAATGTGAATGTGTGTCTGTCTTTACTTAAATCACCTCATATTAAACACAAATTAACTTTCAATTTCAATAATTCAACATTTACTTGTAAAACAGTTACTTTCCAAAATAACTTCTTTCATTTATCTAAAGCTTTCATTTTTTTTTAATACCTTTTTAGAATTGAAAGTAAATATATAAATCTATACAGAAATTATACCATGGATATATGACAAAGTATAAAATTCCCTTCTTTATACCATCATGTGTTCATTGACAGACAATAACGTTCATTACTTTTGGAATTTCAAATTACTTAGAAAACTCATACAATGATACAACTCAGACGGAGTGTTCTCCAAGATGTTTCACATTAATCCTACATCTACTGGCTTATGTGTATCACTGTATTACTGGCTTTTGTATAATGGTTTAAAACAACATGTATTCAATTAAAAACCTAAGCTTTTTCAGACCAATGTTAGAAGTCTATATAACCTGCGGTCAGACCAAAGTAGAGTTTTTCAAATAGAAATCTAGTCTTAGTGGATGTTTTAACAAGTCATGCTAAATGCGTTTGGTAAGTATCTCACCATGGTTTGTCAGCCAAATAATAAATCATCACAGTGCATATACAATTTATGTCAAAAGTACCCAAGTGTGTGTTCACTTTTAACTTCAACCCATAGCATGAAAATTCAATAGCATCCTGTCACACAATGCAGTAAAATAATTAGAACGATACCATACCAGATCCGTTTCACTTGAAACTGTAAGTTCCATCATCGTTCGGCTTGTTTCCCTTCACAACACAAGCAAAGCTTGCGACCAATACTTACAACCACGTCAACGCGTATTCAATGAATGTGTTTAAAAAAACCCATTTAACGACAACCGTATCATGATTTCAGATTTGATTACTGTTTCTGCCATAAGCAGCGCCTTGCCCAACAAACTAGAGAAGTAACATTTTCGACAATACTAATTTCGTCAATGCGTCAGATAGGCACAGTAGGTCTTACTAATCCCACTTCTGAATTCTGTTAGGGCAAGAAAAGCACTCGGCACAGGAAATACTGAATTATATTATATAAAACAACGGTTGTCATTACATTAGTATCTCAATCAATTTTATAATATCACACAATTACAAGCCTAACGCTACGTGACGTTCAGAGACGCGCGAATCTCTCTGACAGTCATGACAGCTAGCTATAGTGATGTTATTACACGTTTCGTTTACAATCGAAAATAGGGAGGTGAACTAAGTTGTGGCTAATAGTAGGGACTTATCATTTATAGTAACTTCTGTCCGCGACTTCGTCCACGTGGAATTCGGTTATTTACCGGCATAAAAGTAGCCTTTATCCTTCCCAGAGGCCCGAATTACCTCCATGACATTGAAATAGGTCCAGTGGTTTAAGCGTGAAGAGTTAACAGACAGGCAGAAATACGTAATATTAGTTGATAAAGTTTCTCGGTCGATTGTAAGAGTCCATTTCTCTCCTGTGACCCTAGTAGCATTTACCGTTGGGGTGTCGTTGCCAACGGTTGGTATTCTGTAGGGAGATGGTAGTGGGCCTGCCGACAAAACCCCATCATTGGACCAACCGCTCAGAGCTTGTGTGGGTTTCCCCACAAACATATAACATTGGGCCTACTAGCTCTACGGTAGGCTAGCCAACGAGGATTATTTGCCGTTGGTATGACATTGGGCTAACCGACTTAATAACAACGTAATATTTTCAACAAACTAACAACAGCGGGCCAACGGCCGCTACAGTTGGCTAGCCCACGAAGTTATTGTGGAATTTCCCACTAACCTATAACAATGGGCCAACTAGCTCTATGGTAGCCTAGCCAACGAGGATTTTTTGCCGTAGGTATGACATTGGGCTAACCGACTTAATAACAACGTAATATTTTCAACAAACTAACAACAGCGGGCCAACGGCCGCTACAGTTGGCTAGCCCACGAAGTTATTGTGGAATTTCCCACTAACCTATAACAATGGGCCAACTAGCTCTATGGTAGGCTAGCCAACGAGGATTTTTTGCCGTAGGTATGACATTGGGCTAACCGACTTAATAACAACGTAATATTTTCAACAAACTAACAACAGTGGGCCAACTGCCGCTACAGTTGGCTAGCCCACGAAGTTATTGTGGAATTTCCCACTAACCTATAACAATGGGCCAACTAGCTCTACGGTAGGCTATCCAACGAGGATTTTCTGCCGTAGATATGACATTGGGCTAACCGACTTAATAACAACGTAATATTTTCAACAAACTAACAACAGCGGGCCAACGGCCGCTACAGTTGGCTAGCCCACGAAGTTATTGTGGAATTTCCCACTAACCTATAACAATGGGCCAACTAGCTCTATGGTAGGCTAGCCAACGAGGATTTTTTGCCGTAGGTATGACATTGGGCTAACCGACTTAATAACAACGTAATATTTTCAACAAACTAACAACAGCGGGCCAACGGCCGCTACAGTTGGCTAGCCCACGAAGTTTTTGTGGAATTTCCCACCAACCTATAACAATGGGCCAACTAGCTCTGCGGTAGGCTAGCCAACGAGGATTATTTGCCTTAGGTATGACATTGGGCTAACCGACTTAATAACAACGTAATATTTTCAACAAACTAATAACAGCGGGCCAACGACCGCTACAGTTGGCTAGCCCACGAAGTTCTTGTGGAATTTCCCACTAACCTATAACAATGGGCCAACTAGCTCTACGGTAGGCTAGCCAACGAGGATTTTCTGCCGTAGATATGACATTGGGCTAACCGACTTAATAACAACGTAATATTTTCAACAAACTAACAACAGCGGGCCAACGGCCGCTACAGTTGGCTAGCCCACGAAGTTTTTGTGGAATTTCCCACCAACCTATAACAATGGGCCAACTAGCTCTGCGGTAGGCTAGCCAACGAGGATTATTTGCCTTAGGTATGACATTGGGCTAACCGACTTAATAACAACGTAATATTTTCAACAAACTAACAACAGCGGGCCAACGACCGCTACAGTTGGCTAGCCCACGAAGTTCTTGTGGAATTTCCCACTAACCTATAACAATGGGCCAACTAGCTCTACGGTAGGCTAGCCAACGAGGATTTTCTGCCGTAGATATGACATTGGGCTAACCGACTTAATAACAACGTAATATTTTCAACAAACTAACAACAGCGGGCCAACGGCCGCTACAGTTGGCTAGCCCACGAAGTTATTGTGGAATTTCCCACTAACCTATAACAATGGGCCAACTAGCTCTATGGTAGGCTAGCCAACGAGGATTTTTTGCCGTAGGGATGACATTGGGCTAACCGACTTAATAACAACGTAATATTTTCAACAAACTAACAACAGCGGGCCAACGGCCGCTACAGTTGGCTAGCCCACGAAGTTTTTGTGGAATTTCCCACCAACCTATAACAATGGGCCAACTAGCTCTGCGGTAGGCTAGCCAACGAGGATTATTTGCCTTAGGTATGACATTGGGCTAACCGACTTAATAACAACGTAATATTTTCAACAAACTAACAACAGCGGGCCAACGGCCGCTACAGTTGGCTAGCCCACGAAGTTCTTGTGGAATTTCCCACTAACCTATAACAATGGGCCAACTAGCTCTACGGTAGGCTAGCCAACGAGGATTTTCTGCCGTAGATATAACATTGGGCTAACCGACTTAATAACAACGTAATATTTTCAACAAACTAACAACAGCGGGCCAACGGCCGCTACAGTTGGCTAGCCCACGAAGTTTTTGTGGAATTTCCCACCAACCTATAACAATGGGCCAACTAGCTCTACGGTAGGCTAGCCAACGAGGATTATTTGCCTTAGGTATGACATTGGGCTAACCGACTTAATAACAACGTAATATTTTCAACAAACTAACAACAGCGGGCCAACGGCCGCTACAGTTGGCTAGCCCACGAAGTTTTTGTGGAATTTCCCACCAACCTATAACAATGGGCCAACTAGCTCTACGGTAGGCTAGCCAACGAGGATTATTTGCCTTAGGTATGACATTGGGCTAACCGACTTAATAGCAACGTAATATTTTCAACAAACTAACAACAGCGGGCCAACGGCCGCTACAGTTGGCTAGCCCACGAAGTTTTTGTGGAATTTCCCACCAACCTATAACAATGGGCCAACTAGCTCTACGGTAGGCTAGCCAACGAGGATTATTTGCCTTAGGTATGACATTGGGCTAACCGACTTAATAACAACGTAATATTTTCAACAAACTAACAACAGCGGGCCAACGGCCGCTACAGTTGGCTAGCCCACGAAGTTCTTGTGGAATTTCCCACTAACCTATAACAATGGGCCAACTAGCTCTACGGTAGGCTAGCCAACGTGGATTATTTGCCTTAGGTATGACATTGGGCTAACCGACTTAATAACAACGTAATATTTTCAACAAACGAACAACAGCGGGCCAACGGCCGCTACAGTTGGCTAGCCCACGAAGTTCTTGTGGAATTTCCCACCAACCTATAACAATGGGCCAACTAGCTCTTCGGTAGGCTAGCCATCGAGGATTATTTGCCATAGGTATGACATTGGGCTAACCGACTTAATAACAACGTAATATTTTCAACAAACTAACAACAGCGGGCCAACGGCCGCTACAGTTGGCTAGCCCACGAAGATTTTGTGTAATTTCCCACCAACCTATAACAATGGGCCAACTAGCTCTGCGGTAGGTTAGCTAACGAGGATTTTTTGCCGTAGATATGACATTGGGCTAACCGAGGTAAAATGTACAAAAATATTTTATTTGTGCACTCCGTTTTAATAAAGAAACTTAATTCAATATAGGAAACTACCTATGACTTTAAAACAAGTAGGTACAAAATAAAAAATAAAAAACTTTTTTAACAACAAGCTTTATTGGAAGTCACTTTATTTATCGAGTTACCTACTCTCAAAAGCCCTTATACCCATACATAATTATTATTTAGAAATGAAATTTAAAATTACTTATGTGGCTGATATCTTAACATTTACAACCATTAATCACGAGATGTTTTTTTTTTAACATTCTTAGGGTTTTGTACCTCAAAAGGTAAAAACGGAACCTTTATAGGTTTACTTCGTTGTCCGTCTGTCTGTGTGTCCGTCAAAGTACATTTATTTGCATAAACATTAATACTTATATTAAAATGAAATTTATATTAAAATGAAAAATCCCGTTTTTTCCCGTTCCCGTGGGAATTTCGGGAAATCCTTTCTTAGCGGACGCCTACGTCATAACATCAACCTGCATGCCAAATTTCAGCTCGATCCGTCCAGTGGTTTGGGCTGTGCGTTGATAGATCACTATGTCAGTCACCTTTGAGTTTTATATATTTAGATATGTATATATATATATGTATCCGTACCTAGGTAGGTATACGTATTTGATGCATTGATGTGTCTACAGTCTGTTTTGGCTGTGAAAAAATCAAACTTGTAAGTAAACGCGATCAAAAGATATGCCCGTTTATGTTGCATAGGAACCTATTTTGCGCGCGGGATTCTTTCGTTGCCTGGCAACGGTGAGTCAAGGTCAAGGTCACACCACAGTCTACACGCCTCGGTTTCAAAATCATGCGTTTCACGAAAAAATAAATACCTACATACCTACCTACACGTGAATCACGTGATATCTTTATCTTACCTACACCCCCCTCCCCCCTTGTGATACGTATTTCGTGTTTTTTGCCAAACCCCCTCCCCCCCTTTCGAGCCTCACGTGATTAATGGACGGCCCCTTACAACGTTATACCTATTAATAATTTTCATTGTTAGTTATAGTATATAGGTAAGTAGGTATGTACCTATTGATTTAATACTTTTCCGTGCGCATTTTATAAGTTGGTCGACTACCTTGACTCGTAAACTTGTACAGCCTCCTTAGCTATGACACAGAATAAGTATGGCTATGATAGTTTTCCTTTCAACTACGTTATACCTACCTACCTATATGCCACTAGCTGTTGCACGCGACTTAGTAGGTACGCACGTAAACATTAAAATGTAAAAATCCATTTTTTTTTCATAGACATAAATAATCTTTGGATTTGGCACCTAGTTAGGTAGGTAGGTACATGTTAAATTTCAGCTATCTACTTACGACCGGTGGTTTGGCCTACGGCGGTAATCACCCGGAATAGTGCAAGCATTATCTAGTCACGACAACTATTTTACTTGCGTACATAGACGTAAATAACGAAGTATTATTTATGCCTATGCTTGCGTATCTATTTGGGGGCGCTACCACGAAAATCAAACTTCGAAAATACGTCTATCAAATATCGCCATCTTTTTCACTCTGTAAGTATCCGAGCGACAGATTTGGCAATATGATTTGACGGAAGTATTCTCAAAGTTATATTTTCGTAGTAGCCGTTGATTTGTTTCGCGCCTCTCAACTCTAGATGGCATGGATAGAAGCTTCCGCGATGGAATGTTCTAGAACCCGGAAGTTACTAGAGCTTCCGGCAAACAGTGGCGAGTTAAAAGCTAGAGAAAAGATAACAATGTTGCCAGGTCGTATGATTTATCGGGAGATATACTGATTTCGGAGCATGTCTACTGATGATTTTTCATTCCTATTTTTTAGAAGGGACTTCTTATTCTTATCATCGAGTTATATGTACTTACTTCGTACCTACTAGATGAGACAACGTTACTTCACCGTTTATAACACGAGTTAGAGCCAGCCGCTCAGCGCGACGACACGTTTCAGTGCTAATTTCTGAAATTCGTGCGTGTGTGCTTAAATAAAGCCCTAGGAGTGACTTTTCACGAATAATTTACCTAATATTACCAGTAAACCATGCATAGGCAGGCTATGGGTGAAAAATGACAATGTGCTCGATTATTTTTTTATGGATTGGAATAACCTTCCGTGTCAAGAGAAAAAAATCTCAGAATTTTCCGTGCCGTAGATTTCACGTAAAAAAAAGAAATTGATTTTGTGTTATGACGATTGAAATAAAGGTGTTTCCTTGGTCCAAGTATGCAGCACTACTTCTTGAAAAAATCAATAATGTCAATAGTGTCAACACTTTTTTTCAAGAAGTAGTGCTGCATACTTGGACCAAGGAAACACCTTTATTTCAATCGTCATAACGCAAAACCAATTTTTATTTTTTACGCAGAATCTACGGCACGCAAAATTCTGAGATTTTTTTCTCTTGATATGGAAGGTTATTCCTATCCTTAAAAAAAATAATCGAGCACATTGTCATTTTTCACCCATAGCCAATTGTTTTCGGCGAATCATTAGGTCCCCCTTTTTATTTTGCATAACATCATTAGGGAATAAAAAAAATTACACAACCATTACACATGCCTGAAAAATCATCTGTCCAAAAATCTAAGTTTACTCATTCCTCATTGTCAGTATTTAAGGCACAGATATCTTATACCTTTAAACGAGAAATTCTTGTATATTTATATGTATATAAATTTATTTCTGTGATCTTGGAAACGGCTCTAATGATTTTTCATTTATCAAATTTGGTATATGGGGGTTTTCGGGGGTAAACAATCGATCTAGATTAGTGTTATGTTTGGGAAAACGCGTGTTTTCGAGTTTTCATGCGTTTAGATTACTTAGTGAAATTTGACTCACAATTTCGCCGTCACAGTTAGAGTCGTGATAGCCCAACGGGAATGGAAGCGACTTAAGAGCAGAAGACCGCGGGTTCGAACCTTACGCGTGTCACATACATTTTTTTTTTACTTAACCTTTTTTCTTGTCATCGACCAGTGTGTGTTGCCAGTGATGACTTATGGTTCCGAGACGTGGGCGCTTACGATGGGCCTCATAAGAAGGCTCAAAGTCACTCAGAGGGCAATGGAGAGGGCTATGCTCGGGGTTTCTCTGCGTGATAAAATCAGAAATGAGGATATCCGCAGTAGAACTAGGGTCACCGACATAGCCTTAAGTGGCAGTGGGCGGGGCACATTGCTCGCAGGACTGATGGCCGATGGGGCCGGAAAGTTCTCGAGTGGCGCCCGCGAACCGGGAGACGAGCTGTCGGTAGGCCTCCAACAAGATGGAGCGACGACCTCGTGAAGATCGCGGGAAACCGGTGGAAGCAAGTAGCACAGGACCGGTCTGAGTGGCGAGCCTTGGGGGAGGCCTATGTCCAGCAGTGGACGTCTTTCGGCTGAAATGATGAACCTTTTTTTTGCTTTTTACGTATGTCAAAAAAATATTTTCCACTCGAGCGGATATGGAGGGTTGAGATAAAGAGCAGTCCATCCTCCATACGAGCGGAGCTCGGTCGCCCAGGTACTATATCTACTATAGATGGAGTGTGTTCCTTCATTTGTTGGGAACCGAGCGTGTAACATTTTGCGTCGCTACGATGACGTCACGGGTATATTTTAGTCCTTATTTTTTCTCCGATTCAAAAGCATCGATTATCAAGCGGCTAAACGATTTTAGATCTTTGGTAGCTTTAATAGATTTAACATATCGATAAATCACGACGGATAAAATGATAATTCGTTTCCACAGAAGAAATGAGAAATAGTTTTAGAATGTTTTAACACACTTACTCGTAACGTGGATCTTATTAAGTCGTTTCTAAGCTGTGATCCCTTACATTAAAACGAGTCTTTTTAACTTTACAATACCTACCGGTACCGCAGTTAAATGCCCACATTTCGGCTCTGGCACTCGCAGGCCGCTGCCGCGGCATGCTCACTTCACTCGCTCGGCTCGTGCGCTGCTTGACATAACACAAACTAACACTCTTCGCTACGCTCGTCGTCGCACCTACCAGGTTACCAGGGCCCAATTTCATTAAAAATACCTACCTACTCAATTTGGTGAATGGTAATAATTCTTGGATCTCATAATTAAAAAAATAATTTAATTACTAATAGAAATAAATATTATTACTTACATCCCCATCGCCATGCATCACTTTCACTCATGCGCACTCTCTTAAACTATGTACTCTGATATTTTCCCTATTTCCTGATTTTAGGCCACAATTCTATTGATATTATGTCTGTTACGCCTGGCAACACAACTGACCAACTTGTCCCAGCGTGCAGCATACTTACTTGTGTGCGCGACGGGAACGGAACGCCCGCCCGTGCTCGAAGCTTATTGAGAATATTCTGTTGTGATGTGAATTGTGTGCTACAATACAAATTAATATTATTTCGTGTAAGTACTCTGTCTTGTCTGTTTCTTTGTAACGGTGCACGGTGTTCTGTTTGGTTTAGGCTAAGAACTAACCTGTTCCTGTCCTTTCTCAATTTTATTCGATTAATTTGAAATCTTATTTGGAATGCATGTAAAGTTGTAAATCATTTTCGATTTGTTCTTTAAAAAGGACAATAATTGGCAGGACGACGTTAACTCAGGGGTTTTGGGGTAGTATTATATACTTATTAGGTAGCGTGGCGTGGGTGACGGATATTTTGTTTTCCTGTAGGTATAACATTGGGCTCACCGTTTTAAAATTTCCAAAAATATTTTATAATATATATTTTTTTTTACTATTATATAGACGAAGTTTGGTTGGAGATACCTAGCGAGGGTTCCCTGCTCAAAACCGATAGTTCGTTTTACAATTATGAACTTTCAATGTTCTGTGAGTAATTCCATTTCCATTGTTTTCTTACGGCGTCTTATCGGGTTTGAGTGGGGAACCTTTTGCTAGTACCTACGAGTCCGGCTACTTTTTACCCCGAAACAATGCATAAGTAGTTCCCGTTTGCCTAGTAGTGTTATTATTAGTAGTTAATTAAGAAATATTATACATATATTAAGCCGGCACTAAAAATGCGCCGCGAAAGCCCCACGAACTGTGCCGGTGTCTCTATGGACAAAAAAAGAGACCGCGTAGGTAGTTCACGGGCTTTCGCGGCGCGGCGCGAGTGTTGTTGGAACTCACTCAAGGTTCTCATGTTGTCATGTTTTCTCCTGTGCTAGATAAATGTCGTACAGCGTCGTTGAGTTTGTCGAAGAAGCTGGTGGTGGTGTGAGTGTGATTAGACGGGAATGGCTGACGCCAAAAAAGCAGCGTTGCTTCTGGCCGCCACAAAAGCTAATGACCAAGTTTAATAAATGTATTGATGGATCTATTGTGGCTGATACTAACACATGGGAAATTTTCAACATAAAACGAACATTCTATATCACAGGTTAGTTTTGTGTGCAATTTCTTGTAATGCTTAACCAACATGCTTATCTTTCCTATTCAGATTATTATAATCATATTATTTAGATAAAGGTTCAATTATGTTTAAAATTAAGTATGTATTGTCATTTTAGATAGCTTAGTTAAAGCCAGAGAAAAAGCAAAAGAAGCTGAAATAGAGTCTGAAATTAATAGTGACCATGCTGATGATAGTACATTGGTTCGAAAACGCAAAAAGACAAGAAAAATATACGATAGTGACACCAGTGATGATAATTCAGATGACAATAATGACACTATTGTATATCCTAAACAGCCTGCAGGTACCCATTTTTTTATATAAAAACTAGAGTCTGCCCGCGACTTCGCCCGGGTGGAATTCGGTTTTCGCGCTCCCGTGGGAACTATGCGTTTTCCGGGATAACAAGTAGCCTATGTCTTTTCCCGGGACCCCATTTTTATATATAGATTTAATGTATTCATTTCCACAGAGGGACACCAACTAGTTTCTATGCCGGCTGCTGGTGAAGAAAGCATAAAAAATCAGAATCCGAAGCGAGCTGCCACTAGAGTATCTTCTTCTACACTGGCTTCTACTGACGAAGAATTAGTCACAGAAACAGGCTCTTCTAAATCTGTAGTGTCACTGCAAAGCCTATGTGAGTAATATTTCAATTCAAGTTTAATACAACAATACTACTGTATGATCATCATCATCATCACTATGCTACTGCTGAACATAGGCCTCCCCCAAGGCTCGCCACTCAGATCGGTTTTGTGCTGCTTGTTTCCACCGGATTCCCGCGACCTTTAAGAGGTCGTCGCTCCATCTTGGTGGAGGCCTAGGAGGCTCTGCAGCTCTAGGTGGGTATGGAGATAGTTTGAGATCCTGGAAATGTTATAGGATACTTTTTATCCCGATATTCCCACGGGAACGGGTTTTCTACGGGTCTACGCGGCACGAAGTCGCGGGAAAACGGCTGGTCTATATACATATACAATATAGATAATATGGATATAATGTACTTTTATATTATTACCAACATTAACATTTATTTCAGATATAATAGCCAAGCCCTTGGCTCGAATTGAAAGTGACGTTAGAGACCTACAAATTTCTCAACAAGAAATTTTGATGATGATGAGGCATTGATCAAAATCGAAACCTGGATTAAAACAACTTCCGAAAATGGAAAACTTTTGGTATGTTATTGGAACTTCTTTTCATGTTTGTAGTTTTGTTTCGATTTGTTAAAATGTGTGTCTGTGTGTGTGTGTAAAATCTTTACGTTTAATTGGGACTGCCTTGGTAGGTATAATAATATTGTTGTTGTACTTACAGATAACTTATCTAAGCCTTGTAGGTGGCAACAAGACACCTGTAATAATTAGAAGGGTACTGGAAAAGCTTTTTACCAACAAACTGGCTATTCTGTGCAACTGGACTGGCAAAAATAATAAGATACCTTTAAAAGACTTGGAATTAATTAACATTATAAGAGGTAAGTGTTATCAAAAGCATTGATTCATATTTAATTGGTCGGCTTTACTGTAGGTTCACAATAATATAATACCCTTAAGTAAGGTATGGAACCCAGGTGACGCCTTAATTGGGTTGCTGGGTCTGATGAGGGCGTTTATTTAGCAGTGGAATATATAGGGTCTAGCAAAACGTGATGATATTTTACCCACAGACTCAGCTATCGATTCTAAACATGTTTTTGAAGTTTCGGGGTTCTCGGGACCCCAACTATCTCCATGCCAAGTTTCATTTCAATCGGTCCAGCGGTTGAAGCGTGAAGAGGTAACAGACGTAACTCTGTCTGTCTAGACAGAGTTACTTTCGCATTTATAATATAATATGGGTATGGATCTCCTCTCCACTTCCTTCTCTCACCTGCTTTTCAAATTTGAATATTTCTCAAATAAATTTTACTGTTTTTTTAGATGCAGTGCGCCTGAACCAAATTGCTGCGAATGCTACAGACGCTGCGATACACGAAGTAATATCGAATTGGTTCCGATTCACCAAGGACCGCAATGGAGGACGGGAGCCCGCAGAGCTAAGCAGTAAACCAGCTGCTAAACATAGCTCGAAAAAAAACCGGCCAAGTGCGTGTCCGGCCACGTGCAAATTATAGGGTTCCGAAGTTGAGGATGCCCACAGTACCTTTCTAAGACTTATTAGCATCTAGCTAGCCTGTGGTATGACGTGCCCGCCCGACGCCCCTGCCGCTCGAGAAAAATCATCATTATAAGTTGGTCGACTATTACTCGTAAGTTTGTACAGCCTACTTAGCTCTGATAGTTTTCCTTTCAACTACGTTATATATGCCACAACCGTGATTTTTTTCAGCCATCCAAATACCACCATTTAGCTGGCAGGGGGGGGGGGGGACACGTGACTCTAACAAAAAATAGCACTTTAAAGCTTAATATTTCACAAACGCATCACTTAATCAAAAAATGGTTTTAACAAACCCACAATATTTTTTTAAGACCTATTCAACGATATGCCGCACCATGGGTACGCAAGAAAAAAAAATTACATCCCCACTTTACGAGTAGGGGAGGTACCCTATAAAAAAATATATTTAAAAATTTTATTGTACCACTTTGTCAGCGTAACTAATATGCATATTCATGCCAAATTACAGCTAGAGAGCTGTAATTTGGCATGAATATGCATATTATAGGTCTAGAGAGACCTAAGCATCTCCGAGCAATAGTGCGGACAGACGGACGGACGGACGGACATGGCGAAACTATAAGGGTTCCTTGTGGACTTCGGAACCCTAAAAACGAAGTTTGGCTAGAAAGACAAAGCACTTTGTATAGGATTTTCCATTCAAAGTGACCCGTTTTCATTGCTGTTCAGTATATATGAAAACTATTACAGTAACTCATTAACGTCGGTCACATAAGAAATGTAATTTTTAATCCACTTTTTAGGGTTCCGAAGTCCACAAGGAACCCTTATAGTTTCGCCATGTCCGTCCCGTCCGTCCGTCTGTCCGTCTGTCCGCACTATAGCTCGGAGATGCTTAGTTCTTCTAGAAAGCTGTAATTTGGCATGAATATACATATTAGTTACGCTGACAAAGTGGTACAATAAAATTTTGAAATATAGTTTTTTATAGGGTACCTCCCCTACTCGTAAAGTGGGGATGTAATTTTTTTTCTTGCGTACCCCATGGTGCGGCATATCGTTGAATAGGTCTTGAAAAAATATTGTAGGTTTGTTGAAACCATTTTTTGATTAAGTGATGCGTTTGTGAAATATTAAGCTTTAAAGTGCTATTTTTTGTTAGAGTCACGTCCCCCCCCCCCCCCCCCCCCTGCCATCTAAATGGTGGTATTTGGATGGCTGAAAAAAATGACGGTTGTGGCATATATAACGTAGTTGAAAGGAAAACTATCAGAGCTAAGTAGGCTGTACAAACTTACGAGTAATAGTCGACCAACTTATAATGATGATTTTTCTCGAGCGCCAGGGGCGTCGGGCGGGCACGTCATACCATAGGCTAGCTAGATGCTAATAAGTCTTAGAAAGGTACTGTGGGCATCGTCAACTTCGGAACCCTATACTTTGCGCGTGGCCCGACACGCACTTGGCCGGTTTTTGAACTTATACTCTGTTTATGTTACTCTGTATATATATGTGTACCAAACTAACCTCGGTCACACAAAAATAGTAATTTAACTACATCTTTTTTGAACTTATGTTCTAATTACCTATGTAAATCTGTATATATGTGTACCAAACTAACCTCGGTCACAAAATAATTGTAATTTAAATGCCTCTTTTTTGAACTTATGTTCTAATTAACTATGTAAATCTGTATATATGTGTACCAAACTAACCTCGGTCACAAAATAATTGTAATTTAAATTCCTCTTTTTTTGAACTTATGTTCTAATTACCTATGTAAATCTGTATATATGTGTACCAAACTAACCTCCGTCACAAAATAATTGTAATTTAAATTCCTCTTTTTTTGAACTTATGTTCTAATTACCTATGTAAATCTGTATATATGTGTACCAAACTAACCTCAGTCACACAATATTGTAATTTAACTTTCTCTGTTTTGAAATTAAGTATGTTCTTATTACCTATGTAAATCTGTATATACAGGGTGGAAAGATCGAATGCCACATAGAAGGCAACTACAGTCAGCAGCAGAAGTAGATAAGCTGTCCAGGTGTTCAAAATGACCTACACACGCCCTTAACGTCTTAAGAATAAGGTTGTGTGTAGGTCATTTTGAACACTTGGACAGCTTATCTACTTCTGCTGCTGACTGTAGTTGCCTTCTATGTGGCATTCGATCTTTCCAGCCTGTATGTGAACCAATCTAACTTCCGTCACAAAAGAATTGTAATTTAACTTCCTCTTTTTTGAACTTATGTTCTAAATACCAATTTTTCAAGTATGTTTGTTATTGTATACACCTATGGTAGTTCTGTGATAACGATAACATCCGTATTAGATCTTTCTTTGTAGATTCTTTTGAAAAACAAATTGTCAGACATAGTCAAAATTTTCTAGTAAAGATTTCTTAGTAACTTGGTAGATATAAAGTTGTAAAAATAAACCATTGTTATTATATGCTTTATTTCAGGATGATTGTAGAGTAGTTAACATAAATTGGCATGACATGTAAGTCAAATTCCTTATTTTGAGTGATATCTAGTTTTAGTTAGTTTTAGGTTCGATGATTGACTTTAAACCTCAAAGACTATTTTATGAATACAGTGTTACTTACTGATTGACAAATTCGACTGGTTTAATTTTACCATGACCTGAACCTATTGAAAAAAATATACTGTAGGAATATAATACATTTGTGTAAGTATAAATTACTATTTACCCGTAGGCAGATTTAAGATAAACAAAGGATTATTGTCCTCTGAGTTACCATCACTTGTGTCACTGTTGTATATTTTTCTTGTATTTACGTTTTCGAACCGCTTTATCATTACCATAACGGTAATGAGGAATCTGTTCGAATCGATTCGATTGGGTATTTCCTTCGGAGGCCCTACCGAATTTGACTAGTGTATGTCTTACGTTGGTCTTTCGGTTGGGAAAAGATGCTTTTGGGCAAGGTCTGCGCCATGAAACTACGATGTATTAGCGCAGACCTTACCAAAAAGCATTTTTCCCAACGAAAGGCCAACGTAAGATATACACTAGTCAAATTTGGTAGGGCCTCCGAAGGGAATACCCAATAGGGCCTCCGAAGGACATAACCTATAGGGCCTCCGAGGGAAATACCCAGTAGGGCCTCCGTAGGAAATGCGCAGTAGGGCCTCCGTAAGGAAATATTCTATAGGGCCTACGAAGGAAATGCATAATAGGGCCTCCGTAAGGAAATACCCTATAGGGCCTACGAAGTACATGCTCAGTAGGGCCTCCGTAAGGAAATATACTATAGGGCCTACGAAGGAACTGCACAGTAGGGCCTCCGTTAGGAAATACCCTATAGGGCCTACGAAGGAAATGCCCAATAGGGCCTCCGTAACGAAATACCCTATAGGGCCTACGAAGGAAATGCCAGTAGGGCCTCCGTAAGAAAATATACTATACGGCCTACGAAGGAAATACACAGTAGGGCCTCCGTAAGGAAATATACTATAGGGCCTATGAAGGAACTGCACGGTAGGGCCTCCGTAAGGAAATGCCCTATAGGGCCTACGAAGGAAATGGTCAGTAGGACCTCCGTAAGGAAATATACTATAGGGCCTACGAAGGAAATGTCAGTAGGGCCTCCATAAGAAAATACCCTATAGGGCCTACGTGGAGTTTTTATTATCGGCCCAACAGTAGTAGGTCGGTAGGGACTCTGTTAGAAATAACGTGTTGTTGTTGGCTGTCGTTTAGTTGGGCCTACGTTGATTCTACCACGATTCTACCGTGTTGTTATTGTTGGCTGTTGTTCAGTTGGGCCTACGTATAGGGCCTACGTTGGTCCTACGGTGTTGTTATTGTTGGCTGTTGTTCAGTTGGGCCTACGTATCGGGCCAACGTTAATTCTACCGTTGGCTCTACTGTTTTTAGGGGTGACACGCCGGACGGTTGGCCAACTAAAAAGTGTACGTTGGCCCAACAAACAGCCAACTCAAAATGCTACTAGGGGATTGTCATGGATACTTACGAGTATTGTCTGTACTCAAGTCGTAAGTATTGTCTGTACTCAATTTGCCCCTGTGGCTTATTCATCCCTGGGTTATTCATAACTACCCGTATTTGACACATCTTGTGAGGCCATACACAATTCTTCTTTTCTGATCTTCAGACATATCGACCCCGAGCGCAATGGAATATTAACGTAAGGAATACGTCAAGGAGATATTGATATAAAATTTACTATCTTCCTTATAGTAAGTATCTGGCAGCTGGGCGCTACACCTGCAATAACATTCGTCCCATACACACTATTCTTAGCTTCTCGTGCTGAAGTAGGTTAATAATTTCGGCATATTCCATTGATCAAATTCATTACATTAGAAAAAGAAAAAAGTCATGAGTTCATTACGTAGTCAACAATTCATTTTGTGTTGAAAGATTAATTTTAAACAGTACTAGCTGACCCCGCGGACTTCGTACCGCCTTAAACCTCACGGAGCCCGAGACCTTTCCAACGAATGCAAAACCATGGAAATCGGTTCGTGCGTTCTGGAGTTATAGCGTCAGGGAGGAAAACCCGACTTATTTTTATATAGTAGATTAGCAGTATTTTAAAGCCGCGGTGGCCTAGTGGTTCGACCTAGCGCCTCTCATGCCGAGGGTCGGAGGTTCGATTCCGGCTCGCACCTCTTAAGTTTACTTAGGTGCGAAATTCAATTTGAATTTACCATGAGCATTTCGGTGAAGGAAAACATCGTGAGGAAACCTGCAGGCATCTGCGAAGTAATTCAAAGATGTGTGTGAAGTCCCCAATCCGCACTGGGCCCGCGTGGGGACTATAGCTCAAACCCTCTCATGATGAGGGGAGGCCTGTGCCCAGCAGTGGGACGCAAATAGGTTGTAGTAGTAAACAGTATTAGAACCCAATTAATTAATTATTATTTAACAAACATACCTTTTAAATACTTAATAGGTATCATTTACAGATGTTTTTTTTAAATAATACAGCAGATTTTGATAAAATGGCAACACACACATTCAACTCTTATGGTTTTTACTATTAGATCTGTGTTGACAGAAATACTTACTTGTCTGTGGTAATGTGCTTAGAAATAAAGGTAATCTGTTTGTGCTCTCTAGAAATAATAATTAAAACAAGTATAATATCAAAAGTGTTTAATTCAATAGTACAGCAAGTCATATTACTTCTACGAATACAATATTCATCAGTTATGGGCCCAGGAGTTTGTCAATATATTACAAGATACGAGTAAGTTAAAAAGACAAAGGAAAACATGGCGGCGTCGGCGTCTTCAATTTCAAATCGATGTATTGAGCAGTTTGCTGGAGAAGGATTTAATAATTGGTCGTTCAGGTTAAAAAGCCTTTTGAGAGAAAATTCATGTATCAAAGCCATAGAATCGGCGGAATTTTCAGCGGAGAATAGTCAATTGGAGGCGCGGGCCCAAGCAATTATAATTTCGTCAGTGGCGGATAGTCATTTAGAATATATACGAAGAGATACGGCATACGCAATGTTTAAAAGTCTGGAAGACAATTTTAAGGAGAAGGGAACCAGAAGTAAATTGTTTTTAAGGCGTCAGCTGAGCGAATTAAAATATAATGACAAAACATCGTTAAAAGAACATTTTATAAAAATTCAGGAAATCTGTACAAGCTTGGAGGAGGCAGGTTCTGCCCTGACAGAAGAGGAAAAAGTGAATTATATACTTTTATCTATGCCAAAAACGTATGAAAACGTAGTAACCGCTCTTGAAACTATTGGAACTTTAACATTAAACACAGTAAAAGACAGACTTTTGACAGAAGAAGAAAAACGGAAAAATTTATGTAATCAGACTGGAGTTGAAAGTTACACAAATGCATTTAACTGTTTCGTTTGCGGCCGCAGAGGGCACAAGAAATATCAATGTAGGCAGTGGAGAGGCGATCAAGGTTACTCTGGAAATGGAAATATATATCGAGGAAATGGACAAGGATATACTGGTCGAGGACAAGGATATTCAGGACGTGGACAAGCATATACTGGACGTGGACATGGATATACTGGACGTGGACAAGGATATACTGGACGTACACAAGGATACACTGGACGAGGACGAGCATGGAGCCGAGGACGAGCATGGGGTCAAGGACGAGCACAGGAAAGTACAAACTATGCGGAGGAGTCGAGTGCTTTTTTAGCAGGACAAGCGAACCATGTAAGTGATCAGCCTTTAATAGAATTTTGCATAGATTCAGGTTGCTCAGATCACCTTATAAATATTAAAGACTATTTCACAGACTATGTTGATTTAAAAATTCCTAGAAAGATAGCGGCAGCAAAAAATGGTGTATGTTTACAGGCAATAGGTATAGGAAATATAGAAGTGATGTTTAAAGTGGGTAAAAAAGAAAACAAATGTACAATAAAAAATGTTTATTATGTTCCAGAATTAAGAAAAAATTTGTTGTCTGTATCTAAGATGGAAAATGCTGGTTTGAGAGTTGAATTTTGTCAAGGCAAGGTGAGAATATTTAAACACAATTATTTGTTGATCATAGGAAATAACATAGGTAGGGGAGAGGGGGGCAGCTATCACCAAAGGCAGCTTAGAACAAATGCGTTCAAAGACGTATTTTTAGTGCGATTATGGTCCAAATCCATTTTTTGGGCTCGCAACACTGACCCACACAACTGTCACTTGACAGATTTGACGTTTGACAGAACATGAACAAACCAGTAGCATATTTTGATTTCGATGTCAACTGTTAGCGGTTTTGCTCCCCGTGTCTAAGGATTTTCAGGCTTTATTTGAAGGAAGCGGTAAGTGAAACTTAATTTATTCGATAGTACAATGAATTAGCTTTAGTGACGAAGAATAAACAATCAGAATTTGCAATTGTTTTGGAAGATATCGATGTTTATTTTTTTAAATAAGTGTTGGGGAAGTTTTGAAAAAAAATTAGGAGGCAGTTTTGATTAGCAATCTGTTCAAAACTACCCCGGTCATAAGAAATGTTCATATCTGCCCCGATATAAACTGACATGTAGGTACGTAAACTCAAAATAATATTATCTTAGTTATTTTAGTAAATGCTCATAACGCAAATCACGTCAGTAGAAAAGGGCGCGAAATTCCTATGGGAGGATATCCCTTCGCGCCTACAATTGTCAAATTTGCCGCCTTTTTTTACTGACAAGATTTGCTTGAACGAGTATGGTAGTCGATTCTATTGTCTGTTTTTCTCTCGTTTTATATGATAAAATGAAAATTCTAATTAGAACATTTTATATATTTTTTTTTAACTACAACTAAAACATAATAAATACTGAATCACCATCCCCTGTTACATTGTTGGGGTAGTTATGAACAATAGTGTGTGCAAAACTGCCTCAAGGGGGCAGCTTTAATAGAATTTCAATACTTTACAAAGGTACCCTCCTGAGGCACCTTTGAACACTACAAAAAACATTTCTGGTCAAAAGTACCCCCTCATAGTTATAACTGCAAATTATATGAGTAAAATGTTAATACGACCATTTCTAGTGACTAACTGTACTAAGTACAGGTAAAAAAAAACACGTATATCTCGATATTGTTGCCTTACAATCCAGATTTCAAATCTGCCCCAAGTAAATTCAAAGCTACCCATGCTTGGGGCAGTATTGAACATTATTCCTTGAGTTGTAAAATTCTGAATTGTACCTTTGTCTTTAGCTTTGGACATGTGCAAATGCATTAATTACATAGGTTAATAACATACGTTGTTGTGTAGAGGCTTAAAACTGGTTTTTATGGGTAATATTTTGAAATACGTCAAGGAGTGTAAAAAGTGTACCAGGCTGCCCCCCTCTCCCCTACATTATATTCTGTATATTGTAAAAGCAATTTAACTATAAAATCTTGCCATTTAACAAATAAAATAGATTCTGATTTATGGCACAGACGGTTTGGACATTTGGGGTCAAACAATTTAAATTTATTAGTGAGAAATAATTTGGTGGATGGCATGACTGAATTAAAAAATAAAGTAATTGATAATGACCTGTGTGAACCATGTATTTTAGCCAAGAGTAGTAGACAGCCATACAACAGAGTAGGGTATAGAGCGCGAAGACCATTGGAAATTGTACACACGGACGTATGTGGGCCTATTTCACCTGTAACTTTTGATGGAAATAACTATTTCGTTACGTTTATTGACGACTACACCCATTTTACTATGGTTTATTTAATGAGACACAAGTCAGAAGTTTTCAAAAAGTTTGAAACATATTATAATTTAGCTACGAGACATTTTAATTGCAATTTGTTAAAACTGAGAATGGATAACGGTGGGGAATATATTTCAGGTGAGTTTAGGGAATTTTGTAACAGCCATGGAATCATCATGCAACACACTGTCCCATATAATCCAGAGATGAACGGTACAGCTGAACGAATGAATAGGACACTGATGGACAAGGCCAGAGCTGTACTTATTGATTCAAATTTAAAAAAGGAAATTTGGGGAGAAGCTGTCCTATTTGCAGCGTATGTCACCAATAGAAGTCCAGTTGCAGGAAGAGAGAAAACACCAAGTGAGCTATGGGAAGGGAGAAAGCCAAATGTGTCGAATATGAGAGTTTTCGGATGTACTGCTTACAATCATGTTCCAAAAGAACTAAGAAAGAAGTTAGATGACAAAGGGAAGAAGATGATAATGATAGGATATAATGTTGGAGGATATAAGCTTTTTGATGAAGAAGAACGTAAAGTAGTAACAGCAAGAAATGTAATATTTGATGAGAGATCTATTAGATTGACTAAGACTTTAAACATACCAGTATATGAAAATTTGGAAGAGACACATAATGAACTTAAAGATGACAAGATAAAACCGGATAAGACAGAAAAGAAACAAGAAAATGATTTAAGGAAACATAAGGGAGAAACAGAAAATAATAGAGAAGCTACTGAATGTGAAGAACAAGGAAAAGGTACAGATGGAGGAAGAGAAAAAAGGAAAATAAAACAACCAAAATGGCAAGAAGATTATATCTTAGATTTGGAAGAACCAGATGATGAAGCTTTATATGCACTGATATGTAGTAACCATGAGGATGTACCATTATTTTATAAAGACATTGAAGAAAGAGAAGATAGAAAAGATTGGCAGAAAGCTGTAGAGGAGGAGCTGAAAGTATTAGAAGAGAGTGAGACATTTGAAGTTGTTCCTGAACCAGATAATCATAAAATAATAGATTCAAGATGGGTTTTCACCAGAAAGGAAATAGGAAATAAAAATATATGCAAAGCAAGACTAGTAGTGAGAGGCTACCAACAGGAAGAGAAATTTGAAGATGTGTATTCACCAGTTTTGAGATTACAGACACTTAGGATTTTGTTATCAGTTGCAGCAAGGAAGGATTACCATTTACATCAGATGGATGTGAAAGGGGCGTTTTTATACGGTAATATAAATGAAGATGTTTATTTAAAACCACCAGAAGGTATGAATATGGAAGATGGCTATGTATTGAAATTGAAAAAATCTCTATATGGACTTAAAAAATCTCCGAAATATTGGTACGAAAAATTCAATGACACCATAACTTCGTATGGATTTAAAAGATCTGATAATGACTGCTGTTTATTTAACAAAGGGGATTTGTATTTGCTTCTGTATGTGGATGATTTATTAATTCTCAGTTCTAACGAAAAAGACATTGAAGAAGTAAAAAACTTTTTGAAAACTCAATTTAGAATGAAGGACATGGGCAAAAATAATTTAATGTACTTAGGTATTTCCATTAAAAAGAATTCTGACAGCATCTCCATAGATCAGTCTAAATATTTGAAAAATGTTTTGAAAAAATATAATATGGATAACTGTAAGAGCTGTGAGACTCCCATGGACGTAAATTATAAATTCAATGAAAATGCACCTGTAGACCTTTCTTATGAACATCAATGTAGATCATTAATAGGGTCATTAATGTATGCGACTGTAGGGACTAGACCCGATATAGCTGCCTCAGTTTATTATTTAAGCAGATTTCAGTCAAAGCCAAATTCAGAATTATGGAGGGCATTGAAACGACTGTTAAGATATGTAAAAAGTACTGTCAATTATACATTAACTTATTATAAATATGAGACTGAAATTCCAGTAGTGTTGGGTTATGCAGATGCTGATTTTGCAAGGACAGATGATAGAAAATCAACATCAGGATACTTATTTAAAGTATATAATAATACTGTATCATGGAAGTCGAAAAAACAAACCACTGTTGCCTTAAGCACCACCGAAGCAGAGTTCATCTCGTTATGTGAAAGTATAATGGAGGCATGTTGGATTTTGAAATTGTTAGCTGATTTGAATATTAAAACAGATGTTGTAACAATATATGAAGACAACCAGAGTACAATTAAAGCCATTAAGAATTGTGATAGTAAAAGATTAAAACATGTTGATGTCAAATATAATTACATAAAACAAAAGATTGAAGATAATACTGTTTGTGTAAAATATATCAGTACTAAAGAGCAGTTAGCTGATGTTCTAACAAAACCCTTGGGGAAGAATATTTTTGTTAATTTAGTTAATCAATTAGGTTTAGTATCAATGAATGTTTGTGTTGAGGAAGAGTGATAAAATGGCAACACACACATTCAACTCTTATGGTTTTTACTATTAGATCTGTGTTGACAGAAATACTTACTTGTCTGTGGTAATGTGCTTAGAAATAAAGGTAATCTGTTTGTGCTCTCTAGAAATAATAATTAAAACAAGTATAATATCAAAAGTGTTTAATTCAATAGTACAGCAAGTCATATTACTTCTACGAATACAATATTCATCAGATTTTGGGGTCATATTTGTTTATTTATTCTACCTATTATTTATAAGTACCTATAGACTTACCTATTATCCGAAAAACAGCACTATCACCAATCGCTTCCAGGTTCCAGGTATCGGGGTCAAGTTCCTGACCGGACACCAGTAACACCATACCTGCAAACAAGCTGTTACTTCATATCTTGTCCGAGTCAGTGGCCCCGGCCCGTGTGAGGAGTAAGGACCGACCAATGACCCCCGAGCAAAACACGGGTTCCACTGAACCCGCCAACTACCGAACCCAATCAAATGCTAACTTGTACAGGTTTACGAAACTTAGAAGGCGCGTGGATTAAGGCCGTTTCTATACCCAGCTCAGCCGTCACTGTCACTCGTGCACCGAGTGAAAGAGAAAGCGCTACGCACAGAACGCCCGATTTAGTTAGTATTTAACGCGGTTTAATTTCTATAAAAACAACGTCTAAAAACATGGCATTTATAAAGCTGTCAATGTATGCATATAATATGGCAAATATTTCTGTTATACTTAGTTTTACACTGTTTGATATAATAAACTGGAGTAAAGTTTGATTAAAGGTCCGAGTTAGAGGTTACTTTGGAATTAAATTGTATCGAGCGAAGTTTCGTGAAACGTGTAACGAAAGCTTTCAATATAAGGATGATATAATCAAATATAACATGTGTTTTTTTATATTTTTAACTTTTAACATTTCTTAGAAAAGTATGGTCTCATGAGCAATTTGACGATGCTGGGTCCAGGGAACGGCCTTAAGCAATAATATACTCTATGTCAACGGCTAAGTGCTTCGCCACGCGCCTTCTAAGTTGTGTCGTGCTTATAATATACTTAGGAAGCACACAGGGTGATCCATCCAAAAGAGAAGTCAGAAACTTTGAGAGATAGCGAAATCTGTTCTTAGGCAAGCTTACTAAAGATGGCATTATATTCTTTTGTTTATCTCTCATACAACATAGCCGGCAATCGAGCCTGGACAATCTTTTTTGCAAATTAATTCATCTGTGGTAATTACTGTCTAGTGTTTACACAAGATTCTTATGCTCGCAGGATCAACCATAACAACAAATACGTTAAGCGATTAGGTACAGAAGTTTGACGGGTTTGAATCCTGGTTACGTATGAATCTCAAAAAAAATTGAATTGTAATTTTTATCAAATCTAAAATCGACGCCATAGTAAAATGTGGCCGAAAAACAGACTGCGCTATCTCTCATAAGTAGTTTCCGACTTCTCGCTACTAACACATTTGGATTGATCCCTGTGTTGGAATGTTTTTATGTTACAAATGGCACGTGTTTCTACTTATTGTTTATTTCTTACAATAAGGGATAATTAGGTACCTTTACAAACGCATCATACAAAGTAGATACGAGTGGGTCTCTCACTCGTATCTACTTTGTATGTGGAAATCAGATGCCATTCGTTGAAACATATGGAGAGGAACTTGAAAATAATTCAGAATAGGTGTCGCAGTACGAAAGCTTTTGATTATTAAAATTGAATTAAATAACCATTAGTTGATAAGTTGAAAAAATCACTACCTATCAAAAGCGTTTTTTTTCGAGACAACATTTCAGAGCCTAATTTTTTTATGATTTTGTAGTGATATTCTTTTTCACTTTATTTACCAATAAGTACCATAATTAAGTGACCAAAGGAGTTTGGCAGGCGGGCGGGCTGAGCGGGATTTCATTCAGCGGCTCTGTCGCAAACATTGCACAACGCAGACGCATTAGAACTCACATCCGGATTTATTTGGGTTATTGTTTCTATTCGACGAATAACGTGCTCTTAATTTGCTTGATGACATTATTTCAAGTATTCCAGTAACTGTCAGAGGCTGAGAAACAAATGCGTATACTGCATTATTGTCGATGTTTTATTTTGGACATATGGGTATATGGCCACTACCTTTCATGACGGAAAGTGATAGTGAGGCTGCAGATGTTTAGTACGTAACCGCCGCATATACGCCACAGACGTATAGAAGAAATGTAATTAGTCCGTCTGTTATATACTTAGTCTGTGTCAAGTCTATCAAAACATGAAATTCATTGCTTTTCGGTTCACTTGACTCAAGCGACCCTAAACGATAACATACAAAATACTTACGTAGCCTTACGCAAAAAAAAACAACATTTCTTCAAGAAAATTCGAACATTCATTTTATGATTGAAAAGTTATGTAGAATCTAATTAACCAGACCGTTTTAAAAAAATATTGCAAAACAACAAATAAAGTCCAAACAATAAACGAAGCCGCCGAACTCAGTTACGAGCATTTCTATTTTATTCCTCAAAAAGTAATCAACGAGTTGCTTTCAATATTTTTAGAGAGGGAATCACAGTAAATACATACTTTTTATTTTAACAAGAGTTTTGTGTAGGTACCTACGGTGTCTCCATCTCCATGCTACCTGCCTAGATTTCATCTAAAAAGGTTTTTATCGAGAATCGTTCAATACCTTTAAATAAACAGACACGAAAAACACTGTCTTTCGCATTTGAAGGGTAGTTAGATATTAGCTACAGGTAAAGCACATGTCTACTGTCTAGTCACTTTTTTAAATGATAGTCTCAACCTGTAGAATATCGTTCAGCGCTTTATTTTGAAACTAAAATATGTATGAATGATTGAAAACATTTCAGAGTTTTTCTAACAATGTATTCACCGTATCTGTGATGGATGGATGGTCGTCGCTTTGTTCCAGGCGATTCCCGCTAAATGATGCAACTCCACGTTATGCGAGCTGCAGCGAGCGTTGCGAAGTAGGCCAGCCCTTCGAGATGCTTCCGCGTGGGAGACCGATTGGGATCGGATCGGAAACATTTCAAAAGGTACGATGGCTAAAAAAAGAAACCTTTATTATTACTTCAATAATCATATACGAGTAGATATATATTCTTTATACATACCGGCAATGTAAAATTAAAGTAACAAATTGGCTCATGCATAAAAGCTATGAAGAAACTGAAAAGCTATTATTGAATATTGTGTAATAATTGTAAGATTCTACTCACTAAGACACATCACATACGTCTGTACACATTCCTGTATTCATGCAATACTCACAGACTCACGCACGCACTTAGACAAACACACACACACACACACACACACACGCATACCTATGCACACACACTAACACACGCACTTTACTTTAAGAACTCAATCCTTTGCATGCTCAAATTGTTTTATTTTTAACTAATTGCACTAACTTTTTAAGGTGCCCTCTTAGCACAGGTATCTTCGAATACTTAAAAAGAGGCTCCCATCCCTGTAATTGTCAGTTGTTGGTTATTGAATAAACATTTTTTATTTTTATTTATTATTTTACTTACGTGCTATACACTTTACATCATCCTAATGTATACACATGGACACATATTTTACATATTTAAAAGCAAAAGTAATTCTCTCTCTTTGCGTGTTTATTTATCGTTTCCTTATTTTACGTTCACCGTACATAAACTATGTAGTTGCAAAACCGATATAATCAAAGATAAGCATGGATATGAGTGCATTAAAATTTAAGACTGTGAAAGACATATAGGATAGTTTTTAAACTTAAAAATCATCCTTTAACCCCATAAATGGCGGTACAAGTTTAATACGAGTAACTATGAATGAACAATTTACGAATCCA
Organism: Aethes cnicana; assembly: GCA_963971205.1. Taxonomy (NCBI): domain Eukaryota; kingdom Metazoa; phylum Arthropoda; class Insecta; order Lepidoptera; family Tortricidae; genus Aethes; species Aethes cnicana. The sequence goes on from OZ020275.1 coordinate 11,952,945, forward strand.
TCGAATTATTAAATATTAGAGGCATAACGAGGTCTTTTTTAACTCAGGATTTAAAAATAAAACCTAATACTTCCGTGCCTTTACCTCTCAAAATTCAACAGGTGCTACTAAGGAATTCCTACAAACTACGCGTATTACTCGAATTGTTTGTTCAGTTGTTTTGGAAGTCGTACCTCTAAACAATCAGAACTGATGGCTTGTTTACACAAGGAGAACATTTATTGTATTACGCTTTTGATTTGCATTATGGATTAAAGCACTTTTCCTAATTTCTAAATTCGATAGAATTCTATCAAAATAAGTATATTCTAAGTCTGTGACTTCAATTTCTGAATCTAAAGATAAGACCCAAGTAAGTAGTGTTTCTCATATTATATTTAAGTAGATACTTTAAAGGTCCTATAAATATACATCGAGATTATGTAACGATTCTTTATGTACAGATATTTAAGAACAATCATTGATCTTGAAATTTTAATTTATAAATATTCTGAAACATTATTGTTATTAGATAAAAAGAGAGTAACTATTCGGTATTACGCAACTAGTGTCCTAAGGACGTGCCTTCACTAATGTCACCTGGCACTTATTGTTACATAGGGTAAGCACTACGAGGAAACTAGGTCATCTATATTAGGTACACACGTGTTTAATAACGTAATATAAGTAACGAGCGTAAATAAAACGGGCGTAAAGATATATATTTCAATCCATACTAATATTATAAATGCGAAAGTAACTTTGTCTATCTGTCTGTCTGTCTGTTACCTCTTCACGCTTCAACCGCTGGACCGATTGAGATGAAATTTGGCATGGAGATATTTGGGGTCCCGGGAAAGGACATAGGTTACTTTTTATCCCGGAAAAACGCATATTTCCCGCGGGAACGCGATAACCGAATTCCACGCGGGCGAATTCACGGGCAGAAGCTAGTTATTATATAATATAATCTTTACGCTCGTGTGAGCCTCGTGTCACAGTTTGGGAGGTCTATTAATTAATGATTGCTCGTGTCCAGCAAAAGTTTCAACTGGCGACGCGGTGACTTGTGTCATATTGACCATTTAACCATTTCACAACTCGATAAGTCTCATGTCTATAGTACCTATAGTACCTAGGCTATTTTCATTTACATTCAATACAATGAAATTAGGCACATACCTATATTAAAACTTTACCTAAATTCCAAAATAACGTAAATTTTATCCACGCCTTATTAAGTGTCAAAAAACAAAAAGCAATCTTTCGGAAATGACAAACTTTTCGCACGCTAAACAGACATCCAGAGCCTATATTCGAAGTCTTAAATAGGGATCCCGCTGTTCCCTATAGGATCGCTCACACGTCAAGTTGAACTTTAAATCTACCCAGGGGCTCTATCGAAGTTTTAAATAGGAAAAGAGACATTCAATTAAACTAATAAATAAATAGTAACATAATATTTACAAAAACAGACTATAAAAAAACACTCCATCCAAAAGATCGGACTGCGGCATGGTGCCCATAATGCTGGCGGCATTGGCCTATAATAAGTAATAACATATGGACGAACAGTGCCTAACAGAATATGTCAAAATATATGGAGCAAACTGACATTAGAAAATACGTTCCAATATGCCTCTTTATAACGATTAACGAAGGTCAAACGGGTGCCCGAGCTGGTCGGGCACCCGTTTTGACGGGCCATTTTTCTCCGGCTCATTGTGAATTCTGGCGGCGTTACTTCTCTGGATTGCTAAGGAAATCCTTTGCGAGAGGTAAGCGCTAGGGTCACAAAAAAGAACAGTAAACGGATTTAGATAATTTATATAGGTAGATTACGTCTATTTTAGTGTAGCTTGAACGACGCAGGTAAATAAATCTGTCGTGTAATCCGGCTGCGACGCCCAGAAGTTTTTTCAATGAGCACGCCCACGGCTCTTGTGGCGAACGTCTCCGATTTCAAAATAACATTGGGAGAGATAATTCAAAGCATATAAATATGCTGACGGCTTAAATTGCAGCATTTAGCTTTTTATTAAAAGTCAGTGGGAGTCCCATCACTTTTAAAAACTTTAAAAATAAATTTTAATGCATTTCTTTCAAGTTACGCGCATCATGTTAACATTTAATGGTCATTTGAGAATTTTGGCCAGGATTCATAGAAACGGTTTTTTTCTTATGTACTGAGATATATATTTATTTTAAAATTCCACATTTATTTATTTTAAAACTTATTACAAATAACAGATAATTTATTTATGTACAAATATGTAAACTAATAACTATGAAATTTACAAAACGAAGATGCACAATGTACTTAATCATCACATATTACACGAGTACTAATAGTAAATATACGAGTAGAGGGATGCACAATTCTCAGCTAATAATGTCTATCTAATATATAAAATTCTCGTGTCAGTGTTTGTAACCAAACTCCTCCGAAACGGCTCGACCGATTCTTATGAAATTGGGAGTGTATGTTCAGTAGGTCTGACAATAGGATGTAAGCTATTTTTCATTAAAAAAACATTTCTAAGGCGGTACGAAGGCTGCGGAGTCAGCTAGTTTATTATGAATTTTATTATTTTTGCTTAAATATTGTGCACTTTGTATGAACAATTGCAATTATAGGTCCTCGAAATAAAATACATAATTTTATTTTATTATTACTATCAATTTGAATTAAATTTCATACATTCACGTTATATACCGAGCCAGAAACGTTACTCATATTGATTAGAGCTTAATTTAAGATATCTCACAAACCCTATCGAGCTTCAGTCAGAATCGATTTCTCTGATCACCAGTAAACTCCAATACCACCGTTAACCTCAATTCCACTATTCACTAGCAGACTGCATCCATCACCGTTCTACTTTCCGGCGATTAGCGAAAACATTTTAAAGAAAATAACTCAGACAGATGTAGGTCTTTTATAACGTTTAATAGTGAATAAAACAAATGTATAGCAGTCTCTCCATTCATAAAATTTCAGACGGTTGCGTAATTGAAATAAGGGCAAATGAGGTTAAACACGCACAGAGACTACACAGCACGAGGAGTTCGCGCTCGCGGATTTTTGTTGCTCATTAATAGTAGGTTATGCTCATTCATAATAGTGTATTATACACCATTCAAGGAAAAAAGGGAAGTATTGATTTATGATAGATTATATAAAAATGCTACCCAAAACATCGACGTTTAATCATAAAAATGCATAAATATTTTTTTCACTTCTCGTGCTCTTAAAATGTTACTTTAGTCTCTGCACACCGGGACTAAAGCTCTTTTTTAGGGTTCCGAAGTCCACAAGGAACCCTTATAGTTTCGCCATGTCCGTCCGTCCGTCCGTCTGTCCGCACTATTGCTCGGAGATGCTTAGGTCTAGAAAGCTGTAATTTGGCATGAATATGCATATTAGTTACGCTGACAAAGTGGTACAATAAAATTTTGAAATATTTTTTTTATAGGGTACCTCCCCTACTCGTAAAGTGGGGATGTAATTTTTTTTCTTGCGTACCCCATGGTGCGGCATATCGTTGAATAGGTCTTAAAAAAATATTGTGGGTTTGTTAAAACCATTTTTTGATTAAGTGATGCGTTTGTGAAATATTAAGCTTTAAAGTGCTATTTTTTGTTAGAGTCACGTGTCCCCCCCCCCCCCTGCCAGCTAAATGGTGGTATTTGGATGGCTGAAAAAAATCACGGTTGTGGCGTATATAACGTAGTTGAAAGGAAAACTATCAGAGCTAAGTAGGCTGTACAAACTTACGAGTAATAGTTAACAACTTATAATGATGATTTTTCTCGAGCGGCAGGGGCGTCGGGCGGGCACGTCATACCACAGGCTAGCTAGATGCTAATAAGTCTTAGAAAGGTACTGTGGGCATCCTCAACTTCGGAACCCTATAATTTGCGCGTGGCCCGACACGCACTTGGCCGGTTTTAGTCTCTAGGGACTAAAGTTTTTTTTTTTTAATTTACATTGGAAACCCGCCTAGACAGCCAACCACAGAGTTTGTGAAAGGAGGATTATCCCCATTTCCAGTGAACCTAGACAATTTCTAGGGCGTGAAAAAACGATTTAATTTCGTGAAACACGATTTAATGATTACGAATACTTATGAATCTTCTTTTATTTAAAGTGAATTCATTTAATAATGAATGACCCAATTAGTTTTCCCATTCAAAACGTGACGTGATAAAAAACCGGTCAAGTGCGAGTTGGACTCGCGCACCGAGGGTTCCGTGCCTACTTGATGATGCAAATTTAACAATACAAACAAACAATTTGCGGTTGGTGAAGTAGACGCGGCTATTGCGCCAACCGCAAATGATAAGTTTGTAAGAGTAAATTGCCTTTTTTTTACATCAAAATATATACATTTTACGGTCATCAGATTTATTCCTGTACGTGTGCTGTAAGACCTTGCTTCTGGCCAAATTTCTTGATTCTAGGTCATCAGGAAATAGCCGGTTATCTTCTTTGTTATAATAAATATCGTAATTTTGTATGGAACGTCGTTTTTATTTCCTCGCATTCGAAGTGAAAAGCAGAGTGTTTAACGCGTGACTAAACAACCATAATGACTTGTTTTAGTCCCTTGTTAAACAATCTACTATACATATAATAACATTTATAAAATGTTGTTTTTAAATCTGTCCCAAAACGGTAGGCGCCATATTGTTAGCTGCTGTGACGTCACTATTACTGTAAACAAAGCGTTACAAGTAACCGTTTTAAGTTTTGACTTCACTTGTTTGGTTACCTACCATGCACTTATATTTTACTAACCTAGTGACGTCACAGACCAAGCGAACGTTGCGGGTAGATTTTTAGCACGAAAACTGAAAATGAAATTTTCAAAGTCCTTTTTAAGGTATTTATCCCATTCAGAAAATCCAAATAAAAAATCTTGTGATTTAATCCGATATACCCACATTTAACCACATTTAAAAAAATGGTGTAATACCCTATTTTGTCATGTATTGGGTACATTACGGCGAGTCGTCTGAGCGGTGAAGTGGAATTATCCTTTAGTTGAAAGAAAACGTTTCTTTGGCGGCGCGGCCTAACTAATACAATTCAATTCATGCCGAATTACAGCTTTCTAGGCCTGAGCACCTCCAAGCCTAGTTGCGGACAGATAGACAGACGAACAGATATGGCGAAACTATAAGGGTTCTTTCTACGGACTAAAGCACCCTCAAAAGGAGAAAAAAAACAGTAACATACAGATGAATTGAGAACCTCCTCCTTTTTTTAAGTCATTTAAAAATAGGGACTCGGAGATGGGCAGTCGCCCTCAGAGGAAACTGATAGAAAATACTGTAACTGAATATTGTTTTCAACCGATTAATATTGATGATGAATTATTTTTATTGATTTTTTTGTTGACCACGGTCAGTTGATTATATGGTCCCGTTATAGTCCTATCACCTAAGACATACCCTATATCTATAACCCTATTCTCACAAAACCAATGTAGCACCTCTGTAACACAGAAGAAGGTTGGTCTGTGCCAGTAGATTTCAGTGACCCATTCATTCATGCTGCACCAGTTGCGAAGACCGGAGTATGGCCGGCAGAAGTTTATGTGCTAACAAATTTATGGCCCGGGCGCCACTCTTTCGCAACGTGTTTAGTTTATAGAGACAATAATACGCGAATAGCAGTTTCAAAATCTTACTGTACATTTTACACTGCTCTTTTATTCATAGAGTCCATAAATATGTTTGATCAGTAAAAACGATAATATATCCTTTTGTAGAGGCAAGGCGGAAAAACTTCAAGATATAGGGAAGGCACACAATTAAGTACACACAGCACATAGCCTGTAATATTTGTTTGTATGTTTTCTAAGAATGTCGTTTGTATGTGCATGTCTGCTTTCTGAATAAACTTTTCTTTATCTTTAAGTACATGTGCTTTCAAATGTAGGTGTACATAGTAGGTTTCAGATGCACTATACACTATGAAATCCTTGTAATTGGGTGAATTAAAAAAACGTATTTAAGGACTTAATGTAATCTAAGCTTTTTGTTCTGTTATGTAACGAAAGTTAACCGTATATTTTGTATGGTCAAGTTTCATCATTCCATCTTCGATATTCTTTACCGTAATTAGGTATATATGTTAAGTTATAAGGTTCAAATACGGGTTCAGTCATTTAATATTTTCGCATAGTAAAAGATTATTTTATGACTGTCATTTCCTTATTGCAAATATATACTTAGTTTTTTAGGGTTCCGTACCCAAACAGTAAAACGAGTCAATGTTACTAAGACTCCGCTGTCCGTCTGTCTGCTTGTCTGTCCCGGAATAAAAAATGTCCCTTGATTTCCCTGAATCAAATAGATTTCACGAGTTTCTCGGCCATGGACGGTGCGTGCGATGTCAAAACATTGCAAGTTCCATGAAACACTAATTAATAAGCCCGCCTACGACAAAGTGTCGAAAGTAATGATAATACTTAATCAAATTTATGCGAATTTTGAGCACCAAAGCCAACTAACTATAGTACTCACTTGTCGCGGCGATAAATCGTACTTCCTACTTCCGCGGGTATCTCATATTAGTCATCATCATCATCAACCTATGTAGACATAGGTATAAAGGCACCGATTCCATTTTATGATATTTATGCGAAAGTATTGATATACTTAGTTAGGACCAGCGAAAGGATGTCGAACGAAATAAAGAATACCAGACATAACCTATTAGTTTGTTGAAAAATTCGCTCAGGGACCTCACGCAAAAGGGATTTCATTGAGAAGGTATAGGGAACGTGAAAACGTGACAGCCCTCAAATTGAACTTTAAATCTAGGCACTTAAAGTTCGGTTTCAACGCCGTAACGCTTTGAGGGTAGGTTACATAGGGAAAGGGAACTTCCATATCCATATATGGAAGTTCCCTTTGCCTATTTATATGATTTTTGAAACTTCTTGTTAATAAAAAAGTAGCTAGTAAATGTAAAGATAACCCTTCAAAACTTTTCAAAATATGTAAAATCCTTCCGGCCAGTTACAAACATAAATATCTATTAGCAGTTAATCAACACGGCAATCAAGAGTATAACCTATGCAAAACTAGTCACGGTCACGACACCAGGTCGACAGCTGCGGGCAAGTACGACGTCCCCAGGATCAACAACTATTATGGCGACAGAACTGTCAATAAACGCTTACCATATATATTGAATAACGTGCCTGCAGCTATCCGACATGAAAAGAATAAAAATAAATTCAAAAGATTATTAAAAAAACACTACTTTGATATTATATAAAAACTTATCCTAATATTAATATTAGTATATAGCCTAGTAATTAATGGCTAAGATAATAATGTATAATTGATTAATATTCGTGATCCCGCAGACAAACTGTACTCCAGTTTTGTGGGACTATTTTTATTCATTCAATTGTATTTGTTCTCAATAAATAAATAAATAAATAATAAATATGTAACGTTTCGAATAGAGCTCTAGCATAGAGAATTAGTGTTACCTATCTATCTTTAAAAGCGAGCGTACACCTAACCCTTCGAATGTTATAAAGTTACTAGCTTTTTCCCGCGACTTCATTTACGTTGAATTTCATACATTATCGCCCCGCTTTTCATTCCCTTGAGGGATGGTTTCCGGGATAAAAACTATCCCATCCTTCCCCGGGACTCGAACTATCTCTATACAAAATTTCATCTAAGGTCCACTGGTTTAAGTGCATGTAAACAGAAAAAGTTAGTTTCGCATATACTATTAGTAATTAAGAAATTTGCAATTATCTATTGCCTACTCTGCCTACTGCAAAGCCTACTTTTATCTCGGAAATATTCCCGCGGGAACTACTACTACTACTACTGCTACAGCCTATTTGCGTCCCACTGCTGGGCACAGGCCTCCTCTCATCACGAGAGGGTTTGGGCTATAGTCTCCACGCGGGCCCAGTGCGGATTGGGGACTTCACACACTCTTTGAATTCATTCGCAGATGCGTGCAGGTTTCGTCACGATGTTTTTCTTCACCGAAAAGCACAGTGGTTAATTCAAATTGAATTTCGCACATAAGTAAACTTAGAGGTGCGAGCCGGAATCGAACCCCCGACCCTCTGCATGAGAGGCGGTAGGTCGAACCACTAGGCCACCACGGCTTCCCGGAAATGAGATGCTGGGACGACGATATCAGACAAGTTGGAGGTGTAATGTGGAAAAGGAAAGTACTGTACTGGGAGCATTGGAGGACTTTAGAGGAGCCGTATGGTAGAAAGCAAAACGACGATGTCCATGTAACTTAAAAATATTCAATTTAATAACTTGTCGTGAAATAAAGGCCCAATTTATTATTATTTATGTAAAATAAAATGAACTTCATAAAGTTCATTTTAACCATAGTTAACCCACGACAAAAATGCTGTTAATGTTAGTTAGAGGTACTTTAAGTTATTCAATGAAGCTTTACATAATTAGGTATATAAGAAACTTTTTAACTATTTGCGATAGATCTATTCATCAGTCAACATTTCGGGGTCAGACACCTCTCTTTGATATTAATTTCTGATATTTGCTATTTTCATTCAAAGTTTTGGAGCCATAGCTCACGACTTTAGCCAGCTTTTTTATTGAATTGCATATAAATTTCTACTAATGAGCAATATGTGTAAGCTCGGCCTTCCGCTGTGTACACTCAACAAGACTTTAATCGCTTTTGGAGCACTTTATTCAAGTAATATATTTGTTTTTAACGACTAACGATGAGAATGTCGTGAAAAATGCGCGAAAAACATTATCATCGGTGCCGCAGCGTCGTTAAAGGGTCGGTGTACCCGATCCCAAATGGAAAATCGAACAAGAGTACATTTGAGTTATCATACCTAAGGATAGCACGATATAACTTAGAAGGCGCGCGGCGCAGCACTGAAGCCGTTGACGCAGAGTCTATTATTGCTTAATCCGCGCGCCTTCTAAGTTGTGTCGTTTTAAGGCTATGCCTTCGGAACTTTTGTGACCCAAAAACGTCTAGCCAGATTTCCGGAACGAGCTAAAATTAATGTTCAAGGTATCAAGAATTAAGAAATCACGATCGACCTCGTTATAAAAAGCAGACTCGTGGAAAATGTCGCTAAACTTTCCTTCCGTCGTTTCAAAGGAAAACCAATAATACAACTTCCGAGTAAGAGAATAGTCATGAATAAGATATGCGAGGCCTTAGCCTTCAGCGGCTCTACAATATTGGCATCAGTGGAAAATGTCGTCTTTGAAAATACGCTGTTTGTTTAATTAGTGGTCACCTTCGCTTTGAAAATAGCGAACGCATCGAAGGTCCGCGAATATTCGATCTATCCATGCCGACATGTCAATCTGTTACGTGCATTGTCACACGCACGTTACTGCTAAATTACTGACCTTTTATATTTAGCGAAATCTTTTATAATCGAAAGGCAGGATGTTTTTTTGCATATTAACTTGAACAAAACTCAAATAATGAATTTTAGGCAGAGATGTAAAGTTTAGTTCAGGAAACTCAATGTTAATTATAACGACCATACTATATCTGAAGTTGATAGTACCAAGTTTTTAGGCCTAATTCTAGACAATAACATGACATGGAAAGTCCAAATCGAAAATATTTGTAATAAATGAAGTAAATACTCGTACGCGTTATATATGTTAAACAAAGTAGTGAACAAGTGAGCAGTATTAACTGCCTACCATGCATACGTGTCGTCTACACTCAGGTATGGAATTATCTTCTGGGGAAACTCTACAAACTGGGAACAAGAATTTCGAGCCCAGAAAAAATGTGTACGATCAATCTGCCGCTTAAGGCCCTATGAATCCTGTAAGCCTCATTTTATCAAACTGGAGATTTAAACTTTTCCCTGTCTATACATATACGAAGTGGCGTTATTTGTAAAATGTAATATTAATAGATTTAAAAGTCTTAACAGTCAGCGATTACGTAATAACCTTAACGCATTTCCATCCAGAACGGCTCTTTTCTCAAAAAGCATTCTGGGAATAGCCCCTAGAATTTATAACAAGCTGCCGAATAACATTAAAGACAGCACCGATGTACATCAATATAAAGGTTTGAGAGAATTCCTAAACAAGAAGTGCTACTATTCTGTTAACGAATTTTTCAATGATGAATAAATATAGGCACTAAAATAATTAAGAATAACAATGTAATGTGTAGATATTAAGTTAAACTGTATTCTTCTTATCCAGGTGAATAATATTTAGTATTAAGAATAGAATAAATTTTGTATGCCTCAGGGTAGAACATGGCTGACCCACTATGTATATTTAAACCAACTATTTCATGTACCCATGTTCAACAAATAAAGAATTTACATTTTTTTATTTCGCGAATTGTTGTATGGACCAGTTAAGGGAGTGTGAACCCAAATTCGTTTTTGGTAGCCTGGCCGAACCCGGGGATTCACTATAGCACCCCCTGCCCCGCCGTTACCATGGCCGCTACCATGGCCAGGAATAGCAGGGCCGCCGGGGACTAGGGGTCTGGCCTGTATTTGTGGCACCATAGTTCCCAAGTCTATCCCTTGCGTCTAACGAGCTGTCGGTAGGCCTCCAACAAGATGGAGTGACGACCTTGTAAAGGTCGCGGGAACGCGGTGGATGCGAGTGGCACAGGGCCTGTCTGAGTGGCGCGCCTTGGGGGAGGCCTATGTCCAGCAGTAGACGTCTATCGGCTGAAATGATGATGATGATGAACCCAAATTTGCAACTTCGAAAAACTTGTGCCAGCTGCGCACCACGCGAAAAATCATGTATAATTAGATCTTTTTGACTTGTTGCTCTAATTCTCATAAAAGAAATGTTTTTAGAGAACACTGAAAAAAAGGATTAGTCGAACTAGTTGAGTTAAATCAAAAATAAGCACTCTTTCGTTACGAATTAAATAAAACTTTATAAAAACTTACAAAACTAATTCAGTACTACTACTAAGACTGGTCGGTTACTAATAAGACATAGTTCGCAAGTCATTTTTTTTTGTGTAAGCAGTAATCAAAAGTTTGGTTATAATTATAGTCCCGCTCGGGGCAAACTTTGTGTGATGAGCACGAATGTTTGTACTCGAGTCATGGATGTTTAGTATTTATATATGTATGTATTTCTCTATATAAGCATTTATATCGTTGTCTAAGCACCCATAGTACAAGCTTTGCTTAGTTTGGGGCTAGGTCAATATGTGTGAAATGTCCCAAGATATTTATATTTATATTTATATTTATTTAATTAGGTATTTAAACATTTCTTTCAGTGAACACTATTCAGTACGTACTTGTTTAGGGTGAATATCAGATTTCGTTTGAAAATTTCTCATTTCTGTGGCGCATTTTTTTTTTCAAAGTTTCGAGTATAGGGATGACGACAACTTTTTTTTCCTTAGTATATCAGGAAGATTATTGAAAAGTATTGGACACGTATTTTTTCTTTTTTCACGTTATCTAACTTATACGGAGATATATTGAGTTGAAATGTCGCGTGACGTCACGGTTAGGTACGATTTATACCTAACGGTGACGTAGTTAGCCCCCACTCTCCAACTTTAATGCGTTTTAACTTGGTCATTCTTTGTTAATTTGATAAAACAAAAAAATACGTGTCTAATATTTTTTATTACCTGACTGACGGAATAATTAGAATTTCGATTTCTTCACCCTGTCGTCATCCCTATTTTAGACAACATACCCTGTAAAAGACTTTAATTCAATAAAATATATCTTATTGTGCCAAAAATAGCTCCAATACTTTTTAAGTTTTAGCAGTTTAATAATTTGATTGCTTAAGAAATTAGGGTAGGTCCAAAGAAATTAGAAAATATGCCGATAAAATTAGAAAGTGAACAAAATTTTGACAAATATATTAGAGAAATGCGCCAAAAAAATTGGTAGGGTATAAAAGATAATCAGAAAAATAAAAATAAAAACATTTAAATCGCAAGCGTCGATTATTGACAATGTAGGTCCCTACTTGTTAGTCTGTAAATTTGAGATCATATTTTTACCTGTATTAAAAACTTTGTTTCACAAAAATCTACGTAATGTCGGTCTTTTTTATAATACCACAGATTTAACAGTGTTATTAAAATATCTTTTCCATCATAGGTAAAAACTCTGAATAATATTATGTATTTATAACATAAAATATTTATGACACATTTTACAAATGTAATACGCGATCAACAAAAAATCAAGTTTTTTTACAACCACCGTGTAGTAATGAAATAAGTATCTTGTGAGGCTCAAATTTTTTTAATGATACTATTGGTTATCATTTAAACCGAGTAAATATGTAGCTTATTCTTATTTGCACATCATTTGTGCTACAGATCGATCTAAGACTTTCTTAAATCTAAATTCCTTTAAAAAGTAACCCACAATTTTTTTCAATTCTTCTCCATAACCCATAAAAAGCATTTTTTCAATTCTTCTTTCGTGGTACCTTTCTCTTGTTTAAATTCTTCATTATTCTTGATAAACCTAAAGGATTTAATATCTTCTAAACGCTTCTTTGCTCTTTTTCAACTTTTCATCTTTCGTTGCCTTTTTTAGTTATTTGAGTTATTGGTTTCTTTACCTAGTAACAGGAACTTTTATTGTTTAGTTTTTGTTTGATTTTAATTGCCGATTTCTTCTTCTTTCGCGCCATTTAGATATTGAATCGGTTCGACTTTGTAGTTGTACAATATAGTTGTATCCATTTTATGTTATTCTGTACGACAAAATGTTACTTATTTAAAATGTTGAAACATATTTTTTTGCATTTTTTATATTTAGTATATAAACACAACAAATTGCTAAATTTGCTATATTTTATATAAATCCCTGAATATAATATTTATTTAAACTGAATGGAGAAAAACAGTCGTTTTATTGATGGTTGTTTAGCGTAAGATTTTTTTTTTAGTATTATTGATAGATTTAGGAATGATCAATAATAAAACAATCTACAAAAACAATTAAATCTAATAAAAGCGATATTTGTGGTATATCATTGGGAAAATTGACAATGAACTTCTAATTTCTATGGCTAAATCTAATTTCTTTGACACTAAATGCCAAAGAAATCCAAAGAAATTAGCGCTAAAGAAATGAGATTAGGGTATAAATATTATTTACATCCATAAGTATTTAAAGTATAATTTCAAATTAAAACTGTAGTTGTAGATAATCGCAGCATACATTCACTAAAAAAGTATTAAAAAATTCAAGTAGAAATTGGCTGTGAATTCGGTCGCCGAAGAGATTAGGCGCTTAGCGGAAAAAAATCCGCAAACGGTGATGTATAAAATATTTTTCCGAAACACGTCAAACTATGGTCAGGTTTGCACAAGTCGGATGTTAGATGGCAATTGAAGGAAGCGGGGACGCGAGGTGGGGCTAGTCTAGGTAAAATGATAACAAAATGCGAGACTGTTCAAGTACGCCAAAGAAATGAGGTGTTTTTGGGTAGGACAAAATTGATCTTACAATAACTTTTGACCAGACAATTACAAAAAATATTCTAGTTGAGTTTTGTATAATTAAACATTTCTAAATACAGGAAACACAATTGGAGACGTCAAATTCGGAGTAAAAAATAGAATTATAATTGTTTAAAATAAAAAAAACACTGTGGTGGACGCGCCAAAGAGCTTAGATTTTTAAAGATCAAATTTTTTTTTTGATAACTTCTGAATTATTATTCATTGCTTTTTTTGGTGGCAATGTTGCTTCCCAGTAAGATCTTTACCCACAAAAAAGCCCGACTCTTATAGTTTAATTTTCATGAAGTTAACATGGGTGGAAAAGTGCAAAACATGAAATCTGATATTCACCCTTTAAAGTCCATTAACGGAGAATGAACAAAGCATGAAACTTGATCTATGCGCGGTCAGGGAATATCCATTGATTTAATATCAATGGATATTCCTGACATGCAACTTTCACCCGACCCGACGTCGCTGATGGCTTCACGCGTCGCAGGATATTTTGTTCCCTTGTGTATCCCTAAGCTGGCTTAAGAAAAGTTGTATGAAGCCAGAAAGGCTGCAATCGTCGTAAATTGCATTGGGCAGCAAGCACGGAGCTTTACTTCAATGTGCTCAGACCACAAGACAGTGCGAAGGACAAGTTAGATCCATACTAATATTATAAATGTGAAAGTGTGTTTGTTTGTTTGTTTATGTGTCCTACCTTCACGTCGCAACGAGTGGATGAAATTTGGTATGGAGATAGTTTGAGACCCGGGATTTTTATCCCGATATTTCCACGGGAACGGGTTTACTATCTATATATATGTAACTATAACTGTCTATATGTATAGTATCACCGGGTACGCAAATTCTAAGTCTATGCGGGACGAAGTTCGCGGGCATCGGCTAGTGATATAATAAAGATTGAAAAGAAAATGAATTTTCGTAGCACCTTATATCATCCTCAATAAAGATGCATGACAAACAGTGAGTTAACAAACGCAATGATTTATCTTCTTTTTGAAATAATCGATATAGGTCACTGTTCCGCATCGCAATCACCATTAGAAACACTAGAGAGCATAAGTAACGGCGCATCTCGGACGCGCCCGGCGCCAAGAAACCGACGACCGCCTCCATTCTAAGGTCAACCGATATGATTCCATTTGACGAACGATACCGATAACTGAGCAACGAATATCGATTACCGACTGTTACAAATGACATGTCTAGGTCAATAAGAAGGCCGGGAGCTACGATATCACCTTGATTATTTTATTCATAGACCGCTTCAGGCACGGATGTTAATCGTGCACCTATTTACCGAGTAAACATCGTAAATCGGTAATGCTTTGAAGTCTCGCGAGGACGGTTCTACTACATAATGACTTGATGAAAAAAAGAAAAACTCTGAAAGCTATTTCAGACCGGACACAACGTTGATAGAATCTTAAGCCTTCCCGGATTACACGCACGACTGTCGTGTATGTAGGCTTTAATTTAATTGACAATTAGAATGAGACGGCTCTATTTTAAGGACACCTATCACATCATGATCGCGTTCCAAATCTTAACTTAACCTATTTAAATGGCACAGACCCTTAAAATGCAGATTAACGAACGCTCCTGGAGCGGTCGCCGAGTCAACGCCCTCGTTCGAAATGTTTACAATCGTTTGAACGTGACTCCCACATTCGGGTCTAACATTGACACTGGGACAGCTAGCATTGATAAAAGGGACGCTGTGGCTGCGGCCAACAGTATTTACAAAGGGTCTAGAATAGCAATGGGTAGCTTGTAATTTTTCAAAGTGAAAATTTCCTTTAAGTTTTATTTTAAAAGGTTCCATATTAAAAGGGTGCTATATTATAATATATAAACGTGCTATATTTATAGACTCGTAAAATCTACTAAATGAATATGTGAAATAGGCCGTAGGGTTAGGGAGCGAGGTGGTGACCCCCACTCTGAGTTTTATCTCGTCCAGAATGCCCATGTCCCATGTCCATCGCTATTCGGCGCGGTAACGCCGCTATAGGGGAGCAAACTTAGAGCATCCGCTATCCAGGTACTTACTTACTTAGTATTATTTTTTGATTATCCATGAATGTATAAACGGGATTTAACAGTAGGGAAGTACGAATACTTCTTAACGATTTTCGAAGAAATGTTTAACGAACGAACGAACGGAGGATGGAAAGAATTAGTTGGACAGACCGAAAGACCAACGAAGAGGTATTGAATTTAGTTGGAGAGAAAAGATGCTTATTAAAGATAATACAAACGAGAAGAGGGAAAATGGTTGGACATCTGATTAGACACGATAGGTTTTTGAACGTTATAATGGAAGGTAAAATGGAAGGAAGAAGGGGAAGAGGTAGACCACGCTTAACCTACTTTGACCAGCTGAAGGAAAGAGCAAATGTCCCGTCTTATTACGACCTAAAAAGACGGGCACAGGATCGAGAGACATGGCGGTGACTCCACCGACAAGAGCATGGCTCTTAAATAGAAGAAGAAGAAGTTTAACGAACAGCTACTATTACTAATGCGAGAGTCATAATGATTTTTCAAGTAGGCGCTTCCCAGCGGATGTTGTTAAATTCGCTGAGTGGAGTGCAAATCTAATTCAATCCCTTTTACACATCACATTTTACCTGATTTGAGTATAGTATGTATTGCAAAAAACTAACTAGGTAGTTCTATGTAATCGGTAATTGATTGTGAAGACTTGATTAATATAGCAGTACGTGTTTGTGCCTCTAAGTATTCCATTTCTCTCCGACCTATTATTTATAGCCCGTTAATAGGTAATAAATTTTAAGTATATAGGTAAATATCCCACCAAAAATATTGTCATGTAAAGTAACGCCAAGACGAGTGCCTACGTATTGCTTGTACTGTAAAAATTGGCTGTCTGTAAAGTCGGTTTACGGACGATAATTTTATACGTGATAACGTCACGACGTAACGCTACAACGCTACTATTGCGTCATGTTTTTTCGTGGGCGCAGCTGACGTCATCAATTTATAAGACGTTATGACGTCAAAAAGTTAAGAGATCTTATTATGGAGAGTCAAGCTGTGTCGTTCAAAAAGTCGAAACGTGGGGCCTGACCGATTATAAAAGTGTTATACATATGATAGATCGGGAGATGCTGACACAGAATTCCGAACCATTTGTACCAGGCTGGCGAGTCTACAGGGGTATAATTACGTAATGACGAAAAGGAAAATCATGGTCATAGCGCCAGTACCGGGGGCCCAATCCCGTGAGCGTTAATCGAACGTGTCGCATAAATGACGATAGTCGAACGATTTGTACCACAAAAAATCTTGTATTTTCCGATAGTCGATGAAAAACGAAGTAGGCGATCGCGTAATGCCATAAGTACTTCTCCGGCGCGGCCTACATCCCGCCATACCGACGAAAACATGTTAATTAAAAACCAAAAATTGAACCATTTGTACCAACCAGGCTCTATGAGCTGGGGGTCTATGAGCTTCTCAACCGAAAGTAATTCACTACTACCTATGTTAATTTTGAGATGATCATCAGTCAGTCAGTGAGTGAATGAGTGACGTGAGTATTTTAGATATTAATAAAATCTAAAGTACCTATAATAGCTATTCATTTGAAAGGCGTGTTTGATAAGTACTCTCTTGTCATCGTATCGTAAAAATGTGGACCTTCTAGCAGTCTCCAGACCGAATCTGTAAGGGTAAGAAATTACGACGAAATACTTCAAGTAAAGGTATAAAAACATCTTAATGCTATTGGGTAGGTAAATTAATAATCGATTTATTGGTATGATCAGGAAAGTCACACACTACACAAAAAACTTAGCGCCTGAAGTCGTTTTCGAGCAAATAGACAGACTGAGCACTTTGTCATTATCACCAATTTTTCATCTCAAGATAGTATCTCTTTTTAATTTTTTTTTGTCTCATATTATTATTATTCTGTTGCCCGCCGTAATTGTGAATGTAATTGGTGTTCAGGGACGGACTGAAAACTAGCGCTGTGAGGCAGCAGTGCTCCTCCCGTCCGTCCCTTTTGTCTTACCACACTAAGCACTTTCATTATGTTTTTTTTATTCATTGTGTCATGTGTATTTATTTTTGTCTTCAAATGGTTGTGTATTTTGTGTATGACAATAAATGGTTTTTCTTTCTTTCTTTCTTTCAATAATATAGGTTTTTTATACTTTGAGAAAACACGGAAGCATATTATGGGATGACCTGTTTTGTTTTCTTTGATCGTTTCGTTAGCGACGGCCGTCAAGGAAATTGCTATATTTTGAGCTGCCCACGACGTAATGAGTTAAAGAAACAAACACCCCCAATATAATTTCGTGGAAATATAATTAGGTCTGAATCGATTTTCCGCTACCTTCAGCGGTGGATGGGAATATTTCGGTATAGTATTCAAGTCCTTTACTCGATTTCAAACACGTTATTTATTTTATATTTGTAATTAAAATTGATTTTCAGATCAAAGCACCCCAGGTTCAAACAGAGTTTGTTAACCCTTGCGGTTGCGGCCACTTTGGTTTATATTATTTCATAAAACATGTGAAAAGGCTGATTATTGACCGAGCGAAGGAGCCGTCTCCGTTTCAGCACTTTATTTATATTATTTATTTATTTAAATTTCATTGCACATACAAAATGTATACAATACAACGGACTTAATGCCTAAAGACATTCTCTACCAGTCAACTATAAAGCCAAACAGAAAGAAAAATGTGCATCAATATCAGAAAGAAACTACGGAAATACTAGGAAGATAACAAATAATTACAAAAGAGGATAAATTTACATAAACATACATAAAAATTATATAAAAAATAAACATACATAAACCAGCCGCACGAAGCAAAGAAAAATATGAAGGATTCCAAAAGCACGCGACCTGCTCATACAAATGCACTTTCAGCTTGGGCTAAAATTATTTCATGTTCCTGTGTATATTTCTCAACCCATTCTGGTCCAAAGTGATTAGTGGTTCCAAACCTAATAAAGGTAAGTATAGACTTTGTATGTCGATTCAGTTTTTGGATTTTTTCAAAATGGCGGATCTGTGTAGTTAAAAATATTGTTTTCACCTCACTGGCTCGAAAGTGATCGTTTTGCAGCTTGATATCCGAGCGCAAAAGTTGTTTTTATCCGCTAGCGTGGAAAGTGTTTTTGAAATTCGAACGACGCATGACGCCACTGTCACAATAAAAAAACAACGATACGTTCTGAAACGCAATTCGTCGTGAGAGTTTTATTAAAATAAAGGTTCAATTTACTTAATATCATCATTAATAAAATTATATTAATAATACACCGTTTCAGATGTATTTCATTATTTCACTATGTTTTATCACAAAAATACTTAAAAATGTGTATATTTTAACTGTATTCAATGAATAATTGAATCTTGAAGTACGAGTAGGAGTGATTTGGAACGCAACCTCCGGAAAAAAAAAAACAAAAAAAAAAGTTTTAGATTGCTGGTTTTGTAATTTAGAATACCTATACGAAGTAATAAAGAAAATATGAGCGATTCTAGCGATGAAGATACGAATTTAACTCCTCCAGAGTTAGCACAAACTGTACGTGACGCCGTCTTCTAACTGAAAAATCGCGCGTGAGGTGAAAAATTTCGTGTTGCGCTCAGCAGCAAAGTCGTTTGCTGTCTCGTGCCTTGAAACCCTCGTTACACTCAGGATTCTATATTTGAACCACTCGCTTCGCTCGTGGTTCAACCCTAGAATCCTTCGTTCACTCGGGTCTCAATCACGCACTCACAGCAAACAACAACTTTGCAGCCTTGCATAACAAATAACTATTCTGCTTTGAAAAATAGACTCGTGAAGTGTACAGCTCAGAGAGACAATAGTTTATTAAGGACAAGTTTCTGCTCGCGACTTCGTCAGCGTGGAATACGTTTATAGATTCCCGCGAGGAACTATGCGTTTTTCCGGGATAAAACGTAGTCTATGTCCCGAGACTTCAACTATCTCTATACCAAATTTCGTCTAAATCGGTCCAGACTGTTGTATCGTGAAGAGGTAACAGACAGTCAGATAGACATAGTTACTTACGCATATATACTTAATATTAGTATGGATTCATCATTAAAAGCGCCTTGAGACTAGTGCAGACTCAAGGCAAGGACATTGAGTGATTACTCGACTAGAGTGGATTATACTCTAATCTTAGGATGCCTGATATCGCCCATGCTCGCCCACTAGATACAAAAGGCCAGTCTTCAAATGTGCTTTTATATTGAACTAGCTTCTGCCCGAGACTTCGCCCACGTGGAATTCGGTTATCGCGCTCACGCCGGAACTATGCGCTTTTCTAGGAAAAAAAGTAGCCCATGTCCTTTTCCGGGACTCCAACTACCTCCATACCAAATTTCATCTCAATCGGTCCAGCGGTTGAAGCGTGAAGAGGTAAGAGAGAGACAGACAGACAGACAGACAGTTACTTTTGCATTTATAATATTAGTATTAGTGTGGATTACCAACATTCTGACTGTAAGAAGAGATAGAATAAATGGAACATTTCTTTACTGACTGTCGATGTCATTTTCAATTAGCCGGCTTTAAGTAATTTTACATCACCCTTGGCCGTAAAGTGGGATTTTCTGCCCGCTAAGCGGAGAGAAAATCTCACTTTTTGGCCAAGGCAAGACGTAAAACTATTGACAAACCACGGGCGGTAATTCGTAAAGCCCCAGATCGCATATTTATGGCCCTCACCTTCGGCTCGGGCCACAGAAACCTGCAATCTGGGACATTTACCAATTCACCACCCTAGGTCTGTAATGTACTATAAAACAGCAAATGAATAAAGAAAACTGGGGCTCTATTCGGCGGTACATAGAGACATAGAGTGATCCCTTCTTCCAACCTGGCTACTTAACCCAGGTTAGATATTAGGAAATCAGTGTCATCTTACAATTTGGGTACCATACCATATAGTGTAGGTGTATTAGAATTATGTAGATAACTAATGGGGTTCATTCATATTGTTTTTGACTACTTAATTTTCTTCCCATCTTCCAACCTGCATACTGCCTAGGTTCATAAGACTATAGACATAAGATATTATTAGATTTATTAGTTAGTATATAAGTATTTAATTTCAGTTCCTATTTGTACCCGTGATGATATTCATGAAATATCATTGAACGGAAGTATAACCTATTTTAAATGAGTCCTTATCATTCGATTCGGAAGAAAACGCAGTGTCCCGAAGGTGAAAAATCGCTTCAGGACGACGACCCTTCCGGAAGTTCTTTACTTATACTTTCCGCCCGGCGAACGGAGATAAGGGAAACAATTTATTTGATCTTTACATTCATTTATCCAATTCTACACATTTGGAACAAAAAGGGCTTTTAGGACTTTAGGGTTAGAATTTATTCGTACTTTTATCATTAACTAGTTTCTGCCCGCGACTTTGTCCGCGTGGAATTTGGTTATCGCGTTCCCGCGGGGAATTATGAGTTTTTCCGGGATAATAAGTAGCCTATGTCCTTTCTCGGGACTCCAACTACCTCCATACGAAATTACATCCAAATCGGTCCATCGGTTGAAGCGTGAAGAGGTAACAGACAGACAGACGGACAGAGTTTATACTTTCGCATTTATAATATTAACTAGCTTCTGCCCGTGACTTCGCCCGCGTGGAATTCGGTTATCGCGCTCCCGCGGGAACTATGCGATTTTCCGGAATGAAAAGTAGCCTATGTTCTTTCCCGGGACCCCAACTATCTACATGCCAAATTTCATCTCAATCGGTCCAGCGGTTGAAGCGTGAAGAGGTAACAGATCGCGTAAGTAGGTAGGTACTATTTAGTTTTTATGCCAATATATTTCATTGTCGGTAAGTAGATAGGTACATACCTACGTTCACCAGTTTCATGACCAGTTTCAATTCGCACAATCATGAATCGAAACCACAAGCTTGCTATAGGCAAAAACCAAGTAGGTACAAAGGCTAAGTAGTTCAGAATTTACTATACGCGCCAGCTCATAAAATAAAAATTATTTGTGACAGTTGTCAATTAACAGTGACACTTATCAAATCTTGGTAAGTATACAAAACATTCAATACCTATATTCTAAATTGAAATACAATCATAGTTTGCACTATCGAAATATGTTCCAATGATTGCGTAACAATGTGTTATAAGGTGCAAATGATAAGCTTTATTAGCAAGGTATGCCACGACATAATCATGTAAAAACTGTGTGTGACAATGCACAGAAAGATTCGCGAACCGCCCTCGCCGAAGCGCTGGCGAAGCCCGACGATGAGCAGCTCTTGTACACGGCCAGTTTACACTTCCTTAATAAGAGACTAAAAGAGAAAGCGAATCTACCGGTGAAGGAGCTGAGCTCGCAGAGCTGCTGCCAGTTCACGCGCGCCGCTCCAGAGCCGGAGGGCAGCAGTTGCTCACATGACGCGACCCCGAATAGTCTCGATGTCCCCGCAAAAGGGCCTTCTTTACCAATGCACCAACTCTTACCATACCCAAAATCAAAGAAGAACAGTATCTTCGTTCGATTTATAAACACATTCTGTAAATATCGACGGATTTCCGATATTCCGGAGACAAACAACTCGTATGACGCAGAAAGCTCTAAACACACGTCTAATTTTAAATTTCCCCGATGTGCAAGACGGACCAAAGACCTCCAGCCACCCTGTTTAGTCAAGATATCGGAGGAAACTTCCAAGGAAAGTGTGAAAACGTCCACTTTAAAGGATTCCTATTGTGAGGGTGATGTTTTGTAAGTAATCAAATAAACTTTAAAAATCTCCATCTATTTTCATGAATTGCGTTTGAAGCATCTATAAATAGTTCTCGTAATCACTGGAACTACTGAACCGATTAGGATGCAGCCTTCGAAGGTAGATAGAGCATCATTCGGAGCTACATATAATCTATGTTTGATTAAAATCGGATATCTGAAAGAAGCGAATATTATACGTCATTTTCAAACCGTTTCACAGGATAAGCTCTTTTATATGATAGATTTCAAATACTATGGACTTCTTAATAACTTTCCTGTAATCTATAGGTTAATAACTATCCTCCGTATTTTTTCCAAAATTTAAGGTCCAGTAGTTTTGGAGATAAAGGGGGGGGGGGGTGGTCATTTTTCGCCTATTTTCTTAAATAACTCGAAAAGTATTGACCAAAAAAGAAATGAAAAATATATATTTGCGATCCTCATAAGAAGTACTTTCATTTGATATGTCACACGATAAAGTTTGAAAGACTTCATTATTATTTTTTTCAAATTTTGCCCCCAATAAAAAGGTCTATGTTTAAAATTTATTTATTTTTGTTACACGTCCGTCTTTGGGTCACAAATTTACATATACGTACCAAATTTAACTTAAGCGGTCCAGTAGTTTCTGAGAAAATCGACTGTGACCGACGGACGGACGAGTCATCCTATAAGGGTTCCGTTTTTACCTCTTGTGGCTCGGAACCCTAAAATAAGTAATCATTCTATATTTGAATGATGCGTCTCGTTTTATACTTGTTGGTATTCAAATGGTAAGATTATATTAAAATGCATGGAAAATGCGATGGAAAGTTTTCAAAACATTACTTCCATAATACTCAAAATTTCGTGTTGCTATGATAATTGTTGCAATCCATATACTTAATGTTTTATTCAACCATAGAGCGATTATTCATGTTTTCATTCAGTAATGTTCTGAAAATAATGAAAACAGCGAAATTTTTGACAGCCATTGGCGACGTTGCCAACTTTCGAAATAAACCCTCATATCTCGGCAGCGCGGAGGCTTCGAGGCATCGAGGTCGTTGCCCTCACTTCCTGACTCTCATGTTTCACTAAATGTGTAGAGTTTGTTACTTGGTCTGTGTGTAGGGTCAAGTTTTTTTCAATTTGCTTAGCATGTAACTGGACGAATTGTGCGCTATGAACCACCCGCACGACTGCTAGTCATGCATGAGTCGTGTATAGCAAGACACAACTTAGAAGGCGTGCGGCGAAGCACTTAAGCCGTTGACGCAGAGTCTATTATCGCTTAATCCGCGCGCCTTCTAAGTTGTGTCGTGCTATACGAAGCTGTAATTGATCTACATAGGTATTCATTGTTTGTCTGTCGACTATTTTATAGAGCTATGAAATAAATGACATGCATCATGCATCTTCTTGTTATAAGTTAAGTAACACTTAGTGTGTCTCAGTAGTTAGGTAGTTACTCGAACTAAAAATAACAAACTGCCTAATCCATACTTGATATTATAAATTCGAAAGTAACTTTGTCTGTCTGTCTATTACCTCTTCACGCTTCAACCGCTGGACCGGTTTAGATGATATTTAACATGGAGATAGTGCGAGTACCGGACATAGGCTACTTTTCATCTTGGAAAACGCATAGTTCCCGCGGGAATGCTATAACCGAATTCCATCCGGGCGAAGTCATGGCAGAAGCTAGTAAAGTCTAATTCGGCTGACAAGACAGCGAGAGCGAATTCATTTAGCAAAGTTATTCGCAACCTCTTCTAGTTGCAAACCGCAGCGCGACCTGAAAATGACTACCGCGGAAGTGGAATCCTTAATTTTCCGAGGGTTGTTGAACTTATTGTATGTACTAGCTTCTGCCCGCGACTTCAGCCGCGTGGAGTTCGGTATTAGCGGTCCCTCGGGAACTATGCGTTTTTTCGGGATAAAAAGTAGCCTAAATGTTGACCAGTGTTATAAACTATTTTCTTACCAACTTTTGTTGCAATAAGACCAGTAGTTTTCGAGTAAAATCCGGATATACATACATACAGTTAATTATTCTATATATCGCACCCCCAGTACAACACTGTATTATGTCAAAAAATCTCAAAATTTACTTGAAAATATATAGTTGAATCGACAAAAATTTGCCGAGCATACCACGAAGACCGGCGTATTTATATTTATTTTGACTTAGTACAGTGTTGTACTGGGGGTGCGATATATTTCTTTTAATTTTCAGGTTACAGACGCGACTTCTACAGACTTGTTATTTAGTACAAATAGATCTGTTATCGATTTTAAGTATCCCCAGGAAACTTTTTTTCGAATATCTCCCATGTACAATACGAGTACAAATACTCTTTATTGAACACCACACAATAGAGAAAAAAAGGACAGAACAAAAAGATCATTAGTTATACAGCAGGCGGTCTTATCGCTAATAGAGCGATCTCTCTCAGACAACCTTTATTATATGTATACTTAGAAGAAGATAGATAGATAGATTTATTTATTCAAACTTTATTGCACATTAGTAAAAACGTTTGTATGATAAAAGCGATGGTATTAAGATACCATAAGGCATCATAAGGGGTAAGGACTATCGTTTTGTTGGGGGGTTGTAATAAAGGACAAATTTCAGTGAAACGGTTTATTACAATTCTTATTAAGATACCTACTTACAAGTTAGTAAATAAACAACCTATTACTGACTGCAATTAATATTTTGACTAAACCGAGAGTTAAGAAGTTTTTTACGAGAACTTGAATATACTGCGCAAAAGAAGTTAAACTAGGTTGTCAGATTATATTTTACACGCGATCAAAAGTTTATTTAAATAGTTATACCTAAGTCCCTATACTTACGTGGAAAAAAGTCGTACCTACTATAAAATTCTTCTAATAAAAAAAGGGTTTCTAACAACTAGTAGTATTTACAAAGTGAGACATGTATTTTTAAGAAGTCACGAGAATCTCAATATACTCGTATCTATGAACATATATTTTATTGATAATAATTTTCTTATTACTAAATATTTACTTGATCTTTACTCACTAAACACTATACGATGGTTCGTCACGCGATAAACGATGCGATGTTTTCCTTTTATTATAATTGACATTTACCTACCTACATACATTATATTTGCCGTAGTAAATTCTCACCTTTAGCTTAGATAAGGATGAGCAGTGGAGTCTTACCTTGATATAAACGTAACAATTTTAATAAGTAAAGTAATATTTACTTAAACCTAATTCTAACCCTAAGCTAGGACACGATAAAAAATTTGCAGTTTTTGTAGTTTTATACAAACGCACTTTCATATCACAGGTTTTTGACGATTTGTTCAATTGATAAAATCTACGCCTATATTAACGAATATTTTTTCTTAAACAATAAAAATTTAGGTACTTAATCTAGTAGAAAACACTTAAAATGAAAACTAAAGTTATACATATCTGCATAAAACTAGTGGCAAGTAAGTAAGACAGATGCGATCGCTTTTGTCTGGGATGGATAAATCTCAGAAACTTAATACTTTTCACAAATTCTACATTCTGCCGTGCTGAACTAGTTACGAAATACAATTATTTGTCATTTTCCAAATAGGTACGCTGCGGGCGACTTGCTAAGAGCGCCGGCCTTCTTCGTAACCGAGAAAAGTTTTGTCCCGAAAGTGTTCCATTTCACGACAACTTCACCCCTTCATCTTTTAACTGTCTAACAACTTTGGGGCATAACTCCTCTTCTCGGAATTTGTACCCGCAGACGATCATTTCCTTTACAACTGTGAGATTCTTTTTTAAGGACTCTAGCCAGATTGTGTAGGAGTAGTCTGGCCAGATTCCGCCGTACCTCTCGGGCAGGTGGTCGGGGTGTATGTGTTTATGCAGGGAGGTGACATCGTAGTTATGGAAGTGGATTCTCGCACGCATGTCTGCCGTGAGGAATGGCTTGAATATGTTGTAGATTTTGTCAAACACCCAGGTGTGGTTGATCACGTGGATTGCGTAGGTGTTTGCGGGAAAACACGACTGCGAATGCAACGGAAATGACATTATTATACGTAATATTGGTAGGGTAGTTCATATTTCATTCAGAACATTCATGCACATGTGGCGTGGGTGTATTTTAATAATGTTTTATAATATTAATAGCGGTTGGAATTTAAACATGTGAAGCACTTGCCGTCGACGCGGAGTCTATTAAATGCTTTATAAATCCGCGCGCGTTCTAAGTTGTGACGTACACAACGTGTTATACCTAACTTTAATTTAGATAGTTTTGAATTTGAAAATCACAATATTTGTAGGTACCTATATCGAACTAAATTTGCTATGAAATTTTAGAAAATAAAACATTTGACTTCAACGATGAGCTTTTCGGTGGTGGAAGACATCGTGAGTAAACCAAGGGCATCTGCGGAGCAATTCAAGGATGTGAGTTGAATTCCCCATACGCACCGGGCCCGCGTGGAGACTATACCCCAAACCCTCTCGTGATGATGGGCCGTTGTGGTGGTGGTGGTAGGTTGGTCCTTACCCCGAGTAGCTGCACGATCCTCGAGGCGATGGTGGGCGTGACCTGCCAGGCGTGGTGCAGGCCGATGTCCTCGAGGTCGAAGATCGCGTGAGCCCCCAGGATCTGGCTCGTGGGCTCCATCATACCCAGCTCCATGGCCAACAGGGTGCCCTTGAACAGGTCGTCGGTGGATATCGCATTCGGGTCCCAGCAGCCTGAAAAATAAATATGAACAGATTAAGACACAAAGCTCGGACAAAACTTTTACCACTACTTTTTGTTACCCGACTGCGCTAGAAGGGTTATGTTTTTCGAGTGTATGAAAGTATGTATGTATGTATATATATGTATATTTCTTTGGCTCGCTCTGTAGCCTAAAAGGCTTGATAGATTTTAGCATGCGAGGTGTTGTGATCTCACTTTAAGACGCTGACAAGAGCTAATGACCTTGAGCAATCGAGGCAGGCAACTGTCTCAGCGGACCCTCTCGTGATGAGAGGAGACCTGTGCCCAGCAGTGGGACGCAAATAGGCTGTAGTAGTAGTATGTAAGTATGTATGTATATATATTTCTTTAGCACGCTCTGTAGCCTAAAAGGCTTGATGGATTTTAGCGTGCGAGGTGTCGTGATCTCACTTTAAGGATAGTATCTGCGTACATACAATACAATCTGCGAAGTAATTAAAGATGTGTGAATCCGCACTGGGCTCTTGGGAATTATAGCCCTGTGAGACATAAATCGACCGTTGTAGTGGTGGCGGTGTTTAATAGGTACTTTGTCGCGAAAACATCAAATGGCGTAGCTGGGCATTTTTACATCTTGTACCCCAATTAGTGTAAATGTCTGAAAAAAATTAAGACCGTGTCAGTTTTGTGACCATAATTAAGCATTTAGTTTAATGTAATTATACATTTTCATATGATTTATAAATTGCTTAATGAATATCCTTTAAAAAACATCGAGAAAATAGTTTGATTTCATATGAATTTTGTTCTTAATTGTGGTCACAAAACTGACGCGGTCTTGATTTTTTTCTGACATTTTCACTAATTGGGGTACAACATTTAGTAAAAATGCCCAGCTATCTAGATACGCGGCAGCGTGTCAAGCCAAGTTCAAGCTACAGAATTGCCGAGCAACACCGTGTGTAATATTACACGAACCATTTTGAGCCACTTTTGACTTACTCATAGCTCAAAAACTATTTCACATAGGTAAACATGTCAATTATTTTATTGGTGAAATCGACAACGACATATAAAAGTTATCGTCAATTTTATATTCCACGCAGTACGAGATAAGGTTACAAATCTTTCTAGTGGGCTGTCCAAAGTTAAGGGGTTTTTTAAACCTAAATCCTTGCTGAGTCTTTATATGTGTACATAGTAATCCTCACTTGTGACCTGTATGATAAAAACATAGCTTATGTATAGGTACTCAAACAGTTAACTATTGAATTTTCCACAAAACCTTGTTTTCACGTTACGCGATGACACTGTACATATAGATATGTACGAACCGAAATTTCTAGCCACAGCTGGTCACTATTTAGAATCCATTGTAGCTCCTAGCACTATTGTGTAAGAAATAATGTAATATTTTAACCTTAATGTCATGACTGGCTCTAGCTGTAAGTGTCATTTTTGTAATAGGTAATAAATAAATAAATAATAGATGGTTATAGTTATAGAAGTAATGAAATAAACGGGTTGAGTCGTTATAAACCCGTTCCCGTAGGAATATCGAGATAAAAAGTATCCTATGTTATTCCCAGGGTCGCAAACTATAGCTCCAACTTGGAGGAGTCCTGCTCCGGCGGGCGGCCGCGACGGGGCAGCGGTTGAATGCGTCACTATGGGGCATGAGGTAAACCCTTGGGTTTTTAGACGGTAGTCCGGGCAGTTTGGGTGTCCAACTGCCTGGGAGTCCGTCATACCCGTGCTGGTCCCCCGACCGGACGGAATGCGTAAAGGCATTTCCCCAAGTTTTAAAAAAAGGGGGTGTCAAACTATCTCCATACCAAATTTCATACAAATTGGTCCAGTCGCTGTGACGTGAAGGAAGGACAAACAAACACACTTTCACATTTATAATATTAGTAAGGATGTAATAGGTATCCCACCTATTCTGTATATCATGATCCGGCGGCCGTCCTGGTCGTGGTAAGGCGGCACGGCCAGCACGCTGCTGTCACCGATGGGCCGCAGGTCCAGTGGGAACACGCCTTCGAACAGCTCCGCGTTCTCCTCGCGGAACTGGTAGTAGTTCACCATCTGCAACCAACACATCGGAATCAGGGCCACCGTATGACTCTCCAGTGGCGCCACAAAAAAAATGGTATCAATGTCACGTCTCTTTTGACGTTTAGGATACCTCAGTGTTGCAAATGTAGCGTAGTTATAATATGTCATACAGTGTGCTAAATTGGCACCATCCATAGACCCTCACGCGACAAAAGCGCTATTCATATGCGATGGCCCTCGTTTCATCTCTACAAATAAATACCCTTTAAAAGTAAAGATGTCCTTTAAAGCTATTTTTACTCTAGCGTTATTCGTTTTTCAATTTTTATAAGAGCCGTGCTTAGAAAAGTAATGTATCTCTACCACTGATCTCTACCTTCTCTTGTTTGAGGTCGTCTTTGAAGTCGTAATATAGGACAATTCTTTGCTCTGTCCTTTATTTCTCCTCCAATACGATGGCCGCATTGGTCCAGTTGGTAGTGACCCTGCCTTCTGTTCCGGGTCGCGGGTTCGAGTCCCGCTCGGTGTAAACTTTGTGTGATGAACACGAATGTTTGTACTCGAGTCATGGATGATTAGTATTTATATATGTATGTATTTCTCTGTATAAGTATTTATATCGTTGTCTATTAGCACCCATAGTTCAAGCTTTGCTTAGTTTGGGGCTAGGTCGATGTGTGAAATGTCCCAAGATATTTATTTTATTTTATTTATTTAATACGTATTGGGTACATACAGTCGACTTATAACGCCGTTATATTATTCACAAAAAGATCATAAAATCATAAATCACTGTTTTTGTGTTCAAATATAACTCTATCAGAAAGTGTACTAGGTATCAACTTGTTTTTCTGTTACACAATCCAGTAGGTATTTTAAACGCGTCGTTGACATTAAAACGCTTTACTACGTTCCACATAATGGTCATGAAAATACAAACAACAAACAGATTGCGTACCTACGCAACAACAGTATCTATAAATAAACTGGAGCTGCGGGCGCAAAAAACACGCAACTGTAGGTACAGATACTATAGGTGCAAAAAATCTCGTTAGGTCACTTCTTATTTGATACGGCCTGCGAACGAGCTGAACGGAAACTTTTGGGAGTGGTCACGTAACGATATTAATTTGGTAATATGCAGACACAAGCAATGTTATGTGTCATAATACGGGCTCATTATTAATCGTCACTATATTTCAAATTTATCTATGTAAGTACTATTCAAGCCGTGGTGGCCTAGTGGTTCGACCTACCGCCTCTCATGCCGAGTTCGCACCTCTAAGTTTACTTATGTGCGAAATTCAATTTGAATTTACCACTGAGCTTTTCAGTGAAGGATAACATCGTCAGGAAACCTGCACGCATCTGCGAAGTAAGTAATTCAAAGATGTGTGTTAAGTCCCCAATCCGCACTGGGCCCGCGTGGGGACTATAGCCCAAACCCTCTCGTGATGATAGGAGGCCTGTGCCCAGCAGTGGGACGCAAATAGGCTGTAGTAGTAGTAGTAAGTACTATTCAAATTACTAACGTGTTTAGCTTCGCAAAGAGTAGATATACTTCAACTATAAGAATACCGTTGTCTATCACCAATATCCGGTTCTTTAGGGAGTGTAGGAGAGCATTAATACTTAGAGGATTTTCCGTGATTGCCATACTGGATTTTATGAAATAAGTTGTGAAATGTAAAAAAGACCACTTCTTCAATCATCGCGGTACACTTAAGTCCATATCCATATTAATATATGTATTAATCTCCATATATATAAATGCGAAAGTAACTCTGTCTGTCTGTTACCTTTTCAGGCTTCCACCGCTGGGCCGATTGAGATGAAATTTTATATGGAGATAGTTGGGGTCCCGGGAAAGGACATAGGCTACTTTTTAC
This sequence comes from Aethes cnicana, assembly GCA_963971205.1. Classification (NCBI taxonomy): domain Eukaryota; kingdom Metazoa; phylum Arthropoda; class Insecta; order Lepidoptera; family Tortricidae; genus Aethes; species Aethes cnicana. The sequence continues at coordinate 11,983,845 of OZ020275.1, forward strand.
CCCAGAAAAACGCATCGTTTCCGCGGGAACGCAATAACCGAATTCCACGCGGGCGAAGTCGCGGGCAGAAGCTAGTGATAAATAATTTTGAAATCAGTGCGGAAGTTATTCACAGAAACTTGCTCGGTTTTTGAAAGACGTCATTACGAGAACCATTTCGATGCAGGTTTCCCAACAATTGCCACTCGTCGTTAGGTTTCAGACATATTATACAACTGCAGCTATTAAGGTGAGTAGTGAGGCAAAAATGCAAAATCGAGGTGTTTTTGTAACCATTTTTCTATAATTGTAACAAGTAGTCATCTGCAAAGTTTACGAATATGGAACACAAATATAGTCAATTAGTGTTTCTGGTATTTTATATCGTCTTATATGTAATGATTTGTACTATGGATGTCATTTAAGAAATCCTTAATCCTCCTATATGTAACCATTTCTTTCCGCTTAGGAAAAAATCTGCGTTGCCAAATTTTTTGCAAGTACTTTTCAGAATTTTATCTAGGGCTTGACCTTCTTAACTTTTATGATAAATAGCTTTTAGACGAAAAACCTATGTCTTACTTAGTGTATAATCACAAGTATCACAACACACATTTGCTGCGCTTATTAACGTAGGCGCTTTGTTGAATTATGCGGCGTTTTTAATATTTTTAAATATTTTTATTTATTAATTTAAAAATATCTAAACTATCATGATTACTAAAGCTAGAAGTAGAAAAGTTCGTTTCAAAAATTTGACTTTTATATTGGATTTGAAGTCGTGTTATTTTTCTATAACTTCATTGCATTATACAGAAAGTTGTGGATGTGAACAAGGCGACGTTGCGAGTTTCGGCACTCGTGTTGTTTACCTCGCGGTCGCGCGCGCTGTTGCCAGCTTGGTAGGTATCCCGAACTCAACCAGAAAAGTAGGGTCGCTTCGCCTGTTTGCGTCCACTTAGTGGAGTTGGCAAGTTTGAAGGTGAAAATAAAAATGTTCTAATTGAAATTTTGATTATAAAAGGAACGTAATGTATTGATTATATAGTCCTTTTCAATATACTCGTAACTTACGGTTTTGGTCGAAACGTCTGGTGGTTTTCAAAAAAACGACACAAATAGGCATATTAGGCGATTTACCAAGTTTGCGTCCACTTAATCCAGATTGCGTCCAGGTGGACGATGGCCCAATTCACGTCCACCAACTTAGAAAAGGAATCTGAATTGATGTTTTTATAGATAACTAGCTTTTCCCCGCAACTTCGTATGCGCAGAAATATTAAAATGAAAGATCCCGTTTTTCCCGTTCCCGTGGGAATTTCGGGAAATTCTCTCTTAGCGCTCCCATACGTTCCCTAAGGAACCTGCATGCCAAATTTCAGCCCGATCCGTCCAGTGGTTTGGGCTGTGCGTTGATAGATCACTATGTCAGTCAGTCACCTTTGAGTTTTATACACGGTGGGTCAGAAAATATGGCAAATAATTAACCCACCATATCGGCTATCGATTCTAAGTATATTGTATAGGTCTTTAATTTTTTTTCGAGTTGGTAAAAAAAAAATGTATATGGGATTGGTTGTGTGAGCGACGCCTGAATCCTATACAAAATATGTTTACCTATACAATATACTTAGAATCGATAGCCGATACTATGGGTTAATTAGGTATTTGCCATATTTTCTGACCCACCATGTATATTTAGATGTACAGAATATATGTTTAGATTGTACAGAATGATCGGATTTTAACAATGACTTTATTCAAGAATATTTGACATTAAAAAATCATGATTATAATTAATAAAACCATGAAGATTTTTTTTCCAGACAGGCCAGTTTTCCTGCTGTTTGAACTTTATAATGTATGTAGTCATTAATCGGGGTTTTACCCTACATACGCATAATGCCTAATTGCATTGCATATTCTTAAACTACGACTTTGATACGAAAAAACATTAAAAATATCTAAATATCACTAGTACCATGTTCAGCATGTAAATTAATTAAAAAAGTATTCAATTCATAAAAAAAATATACAAAAAGATATTTTAAGCGGTGATTTGAACCCGCGCAAGAGGGCGCTCTCATGTACGTCATGATGAATTTGGACCGCTGGGCCACGGTAGACTTAAGACAGCGGGCGAAATTAACCATTGGTATCGTTGTAATTTACGTTAGCGTATTTGGCGCGGTTATTATTGAGAGGATCTAGCTCGAACGCCCAAGGTCATCGACGGCTACAGGCGCCTTAAGGCTCGAGTCAATGACCCCCGCTCGACATTGACCTTATTTATTGTATTAGTAAGCGTTTAACTGGCCGTTTATTACTATTAAAGTACCTACCTATGCTTCATATATTGTAAAAAAAACCTGCCAAGAGCGACTCGGACTCGCTTATATTATATGAAAGGTTCCGTGGCTACCCTAAATTATTCCAAAGTTATCCCATAAACTATATCTCAAAAACTGCGCAACCGATTCTTCGTGATTTTCTTTTGTTGTATTCTATATTTTCACAATTTTTTACAATAGTTCATTCTATATTTCAAAAGTTAGGTTTCCTAAGGTTGACTGGAAGAGATCGCTGTTTAGCGATAAGTCCGGCTGTTGTTTACCTATTAACTGTGTATCCTTTCTGTATTTCCTGTGTTTTATATATGGTGTTCAATAAAGAGTATTGTTGTTGTTGTTCTTGTTAGGAGGGGGCACACTTTTACTGATTTAGAAGCGAATGATTCACAAAATATTGACGTATATAAAATATAAAGCTTCTTTAGGAACCTTTATTTAATTTTTAAAGACTTATTATCACGTTATTTAGATCTATGGAGTATGGAGTGCCCGCCCCCCTTAATATTTCTGTAATCGTACTGCATACTTTTGTAGCGGTTCATAGATTACACCTACCTCCCAAATTTCAACCATACAGTACGTAGTCTATGTCATACTGACACACTGACGGACGGACAAACAGACGGATAGATGAAATTATAAGGGGTTCCGTTTTTAGGGTTCCGAAGTCCACTAGGAACCCTTATAGTTTCGCCATGTCCGTCCGTCTGTCCGCACTATTGCTCGGAGATGCTTAGTTCTAGAAAGCTGTAATTTGGCATGAATATACATATTAGTTACGGTGACAAAGTGGTACAATAAAATTTTGAAATATATTTTTTTATAGGGTACCTCCCCTACTGGTAAAGTGGGGATGTAAATTTTTTTTTCTTGCGTACCCCATGTTGTGGCATATCGTTGAATAGGTCTTGAAAAAATATTGTGGGTTTGTTAAAACCATTTTTCGATTAAGTGATGCGTTTGTGAAATATTAAGCTTTAAAGTGCTATTTTTTGTTAGAGTCACGTGTCCCCCCCCCCCCCCTGCCAGCTAAATGGTGGTATTTGGATGGCTGAAAAAAATCACGGTTGTGGCGTATATAACGTAGTTGAAAGGAAAACTATCAAAGCTAAGTAGGCTGTACAAATTTACGAGTCATTAGTCGACTTATGAAATGATTAAAAAACCAATGATTTGTCTCGAGCGGCAGGGGCGTCGGGCGGGCACGTCATACCACAGGCTAGCTAGATGCTAATAAGTCTTAGAAAGGTACTGTGGGCATCGTCAACTTCGGAACCCTATAATTTGCGCGTGGCCCGACACGCACTTGGCCGGTTTTTTACCATATTGCCACGGAACCCTACAAAACTCTATGAAGTGAACACCTGAATAAATTGAATTCCTTCGTCATCTTTATTATGTTCAGCCGAAAGACGTCCATGCTGAACCTCCTCACCCAAAGTTTCGCTTTTTTTTATCAATAACGTGCAAAATAGACTTTTACAAATTCTTTGCTATTGTAACTGCTTTTTGGTATGTTTAGTTGTTATTTAAAACGCTTGCAATCGAGATTGCGATGACAGAGCTAGCGTAAGTACCTATTTAATCACTATACCTATACCAACGATTATATTATGTTTATACAAAGGTTAATTGGAAGACATTATTTAAACGGATAATGTATTCTTTACACGTGCTTTTTGTTTCAGTATGTGAATATTATCTACTATATAAAAATAAGTAACGCACGAACCGATTTCCACGGTTTTGCATTCGTTGGAAAGGTGTCGGGCTCCGTGAGGTTTATAGCAAAGAAAAGGTGGCGAAACGGAGTTCGCCGTGTTTGCTAGTAATTCATAATTAATAAATAGCGCTAATTGAAAAAACAAATCGACTTGTAAATGCCAAAATATAGGTAGGTAATGAAAAGAAAAGAAAGAAAGAAAATAGATGCGTAAAAGAAAACTAAGTCTGACTACTTCTGTGACGAGCTTGTAAGTAGTATGTAAATCTGCTTCCTAACTGGTCACCTCGTACCTTCCTTGCTATACGTGGAATATAAAAATTACCCACTACACTGCCTGCTTTTCTTCTAACTGACTGGACACTACTACTGCAGCCTATTTGCGTCCCACTGCTGGGCACAGGCCTCCTCTCATCACGAGAGGGTTTGGGCTATAGTCCCCACGCGGGCCCAGTGCGGATTGGGGACTTTACACACATCTTTGAATTATTTCGCAGATGCGTGCAGGTTTCCTCATGATGTTTTCCTTCACCGTAAAACACAGTGGTTAATTGAAATTGAATTTCGCACATAAGTAAACTTAGAGGTGCGAGCCGGAATCGAACCCCCGACCCTCTGCATGAGAGGCGGTGGTCGAACCACTAGGCCACCACGGTTTCGGCTTCGGCGACTGGACACTGCTAAACACAATATCTGCATAGATATTGTGTTTAGATATTGCACAAGCTCGAACCGTTTCTAGTGTTTTCTTTTCCCGGGCCGTGGGATGGGGTGGGAATCCTTGTTTCAACTTGTTTGGACTCTGTCGGCTCGTGTTTCATAACAAACGACGTAATTTTGAAACGTAAACATATTTTCGTCTTGTTTAATGATCGAATAACGTATTAGGTACAAACCGACTAGCTTCTGCCCGCGACTTTGCCAGCGTGGAATAAGAAGAATAATGAGCATGAAAATGTAACATACAGACAGCTGTATTTACATTTGCATTACATTGATTTTATATTACTATATTATATTAGCCTATTAGGTACTTTAATCAGCTACTTATCATATCAGCTAATTATTGCTAAAATAAGAATGACTACAAATCTTTCGTATAAACAAAGTCTGAAAACACTATATTTTAGCGAAATAAAGCAAGTAATAGTTATTTGTTATGCAAGGCTGCAAAGTTGTTGTTTGCTGTGAGTGTGTGATTGAGACCAAAGTTGTTGATATGAGTGTGTGGTTTCAAGGCACGAGACAGCAAACGACTTTGCTGCTGAGCGCAACACAAAATTTTTCACCTCACGCGCGATTTTTCGGGAAGAAGATTTAGTTCGGCGTCACGTACAGTTTGTGCTAACTCTGGAGGAGTTAAATTCGTATCTTCATCTAGATCGCTTCATCTAGATTCTAGATCGCTCATATTTTCTTTATTACTTCGTATAGGTATTCTAAATTACAAAACCAGCAATCTAAAACTTTTTTTTTAATGTTTTTTTCCGGAGGTTGCGTTCCCAATCAGTCCTACTCGTACTTCAAGATTCAATTATTCATTGAATACAGTTAAAATATACACATATTTGAGTATTTTTGTGATAAAACATAGTGAAATAATGAAATACATCTGAAACGGTGTATTATTAATATAATTTTATTAATGATGATATTAAGTAAATTGAACCTTTATTTTAATAAAACTCTCACGACGAATTGCGTTTCAGAACGTATCGTTGTTTTTTTATTATGACAGTGGCGTCACGCGTCGTTCGAATTTCAAAAACACTTTCCACGCTAGCGGATAAAAACAACTTTTGCGCTCGGATATCAAGCTGCAAAACGACCACTTTCGAGCCAGTGAGGTGAAAAGTGATATTTTTTAAATTGCAATTAAGGTGATTAATTATTATCTAATAGTTGTTAATTTTATTACATGAAATTCTTACCAGCCTGTGCGCTCGCTGGGGAATGAAATGGCGGGCGCGCAGGAATTTGATCAGAAACCCATCGTCCATTCGGTGCGGCGTACATTCACCCCGCTCTGGAAAACGAAAACCCTGCTTGATTTATGGAAGAATCTAATTAATCACAAATATATTTGGTATCGAGCCGTGGTGGCCTAGTGGAGTACCACCTACGAGTACCACCTCTCATTAGTCGGGGGTCCGATTCCATTAATTAATATAGGGTCAAGCAAAACGTTGTGTCAATATTTTACCCGCAGAACCAGCAATCGACTCTAAGCATGTTTTTAGGCTTTTTAATAATTTTTTTAGTTGGTAAAAAAAATGTATGACCCAGTATGGGATTGATGGTGCAGTGAGCGATACCTGAATCGCATACAATATTTTTAACTATCCATCTCGAAAAAACTTCAAAACCTTGAAAACATGCTTAGAATGCTGATTCTGTGGGTAAAATATCGTCACAATGTATTGCTTGACACCGTACATGTGCAAAATTCAGTTTCAATTTACCACGCTTTTCGCTGTAGGAAAACATCGTGAGGAAAACTGCACGCATTTGTGAAGCAATTCAAGGATTTGTGTGAAGTCGCCAATCCGCACTGGGCCCGCGTGGGGACTATAGCCCAAACACTCTCGTGGTGAAAGGAGGCCTGTTCCAAGCAGTGGGACATAAGAAAATAGGCTATTATGGTGGTGGTGGAAAGTTGGGATGATTAAAATAATTTGTCTGGCATTATTAGCTCCAAACTGTTATCGCACACCGAAATCTGTTCACAATAGCATAATCGACTGAATACGTTCACTTTGCGTAACGTTACTTTAGAGTTTCGGTGCATTCACACGTATGTTATCTTTACTAGTATCTGCCGGGCATCGAATAGACGAGTACCTATTACGCCGGTTGCTCCTTCCGTACTTTGGACCTCTATAGCGTGAAAGGCACTGGTATTAATGCAATTATAGAGACTTGATGCATTTGAGAGACCAAACTGATCGAACGCAGATCGCTTGACAGAACGCAGCCATCGACGGCTCCGATACTACTTAGGTACCTACATTTTTATCAATCAACAAAACTGAGGGTTGCATTGCAGTTCAGTAACTACAATTATAGTAATTATGACGCAATGAGGGCCACCGTATCTGGTCACCAGCGGGCGCCACTGACGTCGGAGACAGCGTTCGAGGCCGTGATTGGAGGGATGTTCCTATAGCTGTCAATGTCAAACTGCGCAAAATGGCTAATGGCCGCGTTAGCCGATACCAACGCCACTATCCGCCCTGGCGGATTTTACAGTCGCAGTGGATTTTTCATTAGCGAACCATAGATGATGTCGCGTAGTTCAGAGATGGCCTTGAGCCGGGTGTCGGGGTGCTCGTTGCAGTGCTCCCGGGCGTACTCCAGCACCTTCTGGGAGGGCTCCCCGAGGTCCAGGTCCGCGCAGTACGCTGGGCTCGGCATCCTGCAACAAACGGACTCCATGACTGTATTCAGACGGTTTTTTTTTAATAACATACAAAACATAAAAATAAAAATAATACAGACGAATTGAGAACCTCCTCCTTCTTTCGAAGTCGATTACAAAAGGATGTCATACGTTTGACACAGTCTTAGAGTTTTAGAGTGTTCAAGATGAGTTGAATTGTGCAGTAGTGTGCATAAGGTAGATTTTCTAGTTTTACATTTTTGTGATTTGAATTTATACTTCCTTAAGGCGATTAATTTAATTTCCAGCAATCGCGGTATGTTGCAAAACTCAATTGTATAATGTATTGGTTACGATAGATTTTAATGTCTTTTATTTCCATGATATTTCTGTAAAGTGTGACACCGATACCGGTTAGCATCTGACTGTAAGGCTTTATCATCATCATCATCATCGAGGCTTTATGTTCAAGTATAATAAGGAACACGAATGGCATTTTTGATTTTATTATATTTTCATGTTTTGTACCTAGTTCAAATACCACAGAATGTGGTTGTTAAATGTCGTCGGTGTTGGCAACGAATTCGCGAGTAGGTTAAAATTGGGGCTTCCAGATCACACAAGATCTGGGCGCCCCAATTTCAACCTTTCATCTATTTATCTATTCATTTGAATGAATGCATATATTCAGTTTTCATCTATTAATTCCTCTATACTCGTAAACCTCATAATCCATCTATTCACTGAAATCAATCGATATATTCAGTTTTCATCTATAATTATTCTTCTATTGTTTTAGTAGTGTTGTGTCATAAATTCTCCTATTCAATTAATTGATGTATTGATATGGATTATGGTTTTAATATAGTAACTAATTTTTATTTAATTACTCATTCAAACTCCTAGCTGTATAAACCTCAGTGTTATGATGATTGTAACGCAAGGCACCACACCTATACTTTAACAGTAGTACTTACTCGATATTAGGTTGCTATTAAAATAGATAAACAGAAAAACATATATTTATTAAAAGCTTTATTTATAAAAATTATAAGCAGGTATAAGCAAAACATACAAATATTTTAGAATTAAGTTCTGTTATCAAGGTGATCTTGAATTTTGCCTATAACCCCCATAGTGCTTGAGTAGATCTCATCGAACATTATCCCTTTCACCACATATTGGACGCACACATCTGCCTCACACTCACACATCGAATTAGGGAAGTTTTCAGCGTCGTAAACTTCTATTCTTATGAGTTTAGTTCCACGCTTTACTGGTTTTTTTATGTAGGAAAACACTAGTTGTTCAGTTCTTGACCTCCTGAGACAAGCTGCAGCATCTAGTCCCAGAGTTTTGGAGGCCGACCTTCGGTTAATAGGAGGGTCAACGGGCACGAAGTTGAAGAGGTCTTCATTATCCTACAAAAATAAACATTTGAATCAATCTACTAATCGGAAATCAAAATAGACAACATTTGTTATTGTTAGAAATATTGAATTAGATAACATGATTATTTATTTTTAGGTTTATGTGATTAAATAAAGCACTTACCGACATTTTCCAATCACGTAGCACTGTGCACACACCGACGACAGATTTTGAAAAGCAATAATTCCTTTGATTTCACTAAATATATAATTTTAGAAACCATGTCATTAAGGTTGTTAATTGCAGTAGTTAAGTACCTGCCCAGTGATTAATCTCAGATTTGCTGAACAGGCATTGATACCATTTTCAGACGCGACGGACTTCAATCCGCAAACAGCTTAGACGGCATTTTGTCTATATTGATCGCTTGCTTTCCAAAGCTCGTAACTGAATCATTTTAATATCGAAAAAATAGCTTTATACTTATATCGAATAAAGTACTTTATGAGTTGATAATTTAAAGAAATTCTGAGGTTGTGTAAGTATATGCATCGATATTGTTTCGTTCGACTTATTTGGAAAAGTGCATGAAAATACGAACGTATTTAAGCCCTGGAAGGTGGAGGGATTATCACAGTTCGATTCCGGGACCCCATAAGTGAACTCACTGACCCAGTGTACTATCTACAGAACCAGGAAAAAAAAATGTAAGTAAATTCATCTGTACGCTAATTTTTTATATAAGTAATATTTTAATGTCCATCTATTAATTATAACAGTATTGTTTTGTTAATCAGTCTTTATTCTTAAATTCTCTGATACGACTCGCTAGCATACACTTGAATGATCACAATTATGTATTTTCTATTTAATTCGATGTATGCAACAGAATAGTAACATTATTAAAATGATAAATATATTAATTTAACTGATTATTTGAGAGATGGAGAACCTATTTATTGAAAGTTTTTTTTTTTTCTGAAAAGTACCCCTCAACATTCTTGATGTAAACATAAGCTGTTATTATGGTTAGGATTAATGTTTTTTTTTTTTGTTAATAGGTCCAAGAAAACCGAATCTCGCCGACACTCTGAATCATCCAGCATCGATTCAGATACCAATGCGAAGCTTTACCCGACTGAAGAAAGAAAGAAACAACCAACATCGCACTCCTCGAAGTCTAAGAAATCGAAGCTGCGTATCGCACCAGTGAACCCTCCAAGCAAGCTATCAGCGCATGAATTATTTGGGACTGATAGTGAAGACGAAGATCAGGCACCCCACGGTAATATTCCCAGATTACACTTATCCTATTTTATTATTAAACTACCTAGAGCCTATTATCGTCAGATTCGTGAATCCAACATGGGAGAGTATTATGTTGTATTACATGTTTATAACTCTCATACGATAGAATTATCCCAAAAGAAAAATAAACAACCTCGAGGAGATTTAATAATAAGAAACATAACAAACTGCACTACTGATGCTTGGTACCATCTTATGAACTTCTCAAATGCATCAAGAAAACTGATTCATAGCATATTATTTATGAAATATTTTCTTGTTGAAGACATCAAGAAAAAGAAGAACGAGATGAAACGTGCAACTCCATCTGCATGCAGCAGCGAGCCTGAGCACAAGAGGAGCAAGCTTCAGGAGCGTCACTCCAGCACTGGCGGCGCAAAGCTCTCAGCCCGAGATGTGTTCGGGACCGACAGTGATGACGAGGGGATCGACAGCCGCGCCGGTCAAAGTAATAGGCCCCCCATTGTATCTTATTACTCTAAACGATTAGCCAATGGTCTGGCGAGACAGACCAACCCTACGAAAGATGGCTCACACTTCATCGAGCTTAAAATATATAGATGTGACGAAATCAGTCGCGTGCAGCCGATGAATAGATGGCGGCATGCGATCATAACTATAAAAAACAAAACAGACGATGGTACAGATGCCTGGCATCATCTATCGAATTTTATTAAGGCAACACGGCGGGAGTTTAAAGACTGCCGACCTGAAATTATCAGCAGTAATTCTTATTAGGAATTGTTTACATTATATTGCACCTACTTAATGTCAGTAGTTATATTACTCGCATACATCTATCCAATTCATTATATCCATTATGTTATTATGTATTCATTAGGTATTAAAATGTTTTACTAATTATGTTTTTTCTCTTATTATTTCACAGTTTCACCACCCTCATGCTACAAAAATGATAATACTGAATTAATGAAATGTGAAATGTGTAAAATTGATGTCCCTCAATATGAATATAAATATCATTTGAGGACCAACTTGCACAAGTCGAATTGTTTACGAAGTACAGAATTTGATAACATTGATATTGTTGAGACTGCATTCCGAAATCGAATAGTAACATATCGTTTAAACTCTACCCATGATTGTCATATGCCCGAAGAATTTATATCTAGTAATAAGAATAGTCTCTTTAAATTATTGAATAGAGCGCTGAAATCTCATTTATGTATTAAAGTGAACTTTGAGTTATTTGCTTACTTCATGTTACCGAAATCAAGTGAGCGGCAACTGAAATCTTTTAATACGAAATACGAAATAATTTATAAAAGCAGTAATTTAAGAAAATTATTATCAAATCTAATAAGCATTTTTAAAACTAAGTTTGAAGAATTCGAGCAACGTGAATCAGGCTGGACATTCATATCAATGAGTCACTTAGAAATAAATGTAAACAAATATTGTCCGATGAGAGGCGGTACTTATATGGATTTGCCACCGGTAGTTAAAAAGTCGAGAAGTTGTATTAATTTAAAGAACAAAGATAATCATTGCTTTCTATGGTCGGTTATTGCAGGTTTATTTCCAGCAAAGTCTAATGTTTCTAGAATAAACTCATACCCACACTATTCAACCATTCTGGATACAGAAGGAATGTCGTTTCCACCGTCAATTGCAGATATAAAATTATTCGAAAAACTAAATTCTGACATTAGTATTAATATCTATGGTTTGGATAAAAATTCGCGGATAACAGGTCCGTTGTACTTAACGAAAAAACGACAAATTGATCACATAAATTTACTTTACATAGAACGCGATGGTATTGGACACTATTGTTTGATTAAAGATATGGTGCGTTTAGTAAGACGTCAGGTGACACATCATAAAGGCAAATTGCATTTATGCGAGAGGTGTCTACAGTTTTTTAATAATGAACTTAAATATAGGTCTCATAACTGTGGAGGTATTTTAACTATATTACCAGAAAAAAATACCACATTAAAATTTAAGAACTATGAGAGACAACAAAAAATAAATTTTATAATTTACGCTGATTTCGAATGTTTATTGATAAATCATAGCCAAAAATGCTCAGACAATACTCAATTATTGAAATTACATGAACCATCATGCTTCGGATATTACATTTGTTGTTCTCACGACACTACACTTAATAAATATGTCACATATAGAGGAAAAGATTGTGTGGAAGTTTTTATTAAAAGATTAATAAAAGACGCTGCCCGTATACATAAAATACTGTTAAAGAAAAACCCAATGACTGTTTTAACGAGTGACCAGGAGTTGCAATATCAAAAGGCTACTGAATGTCATATCTGTAAACAAGTATTATTTGATGACAAGGTTCGTGACCACGACCACGTAACTTCAGAATACAGAGGTGCATCTCACTCCCACTGCAATTTAATGTACCGAGTGTGTCCTTTTATTCCTATTGTGATACATAATCTTGCTGGTTACGATTCCCATTTATTTATTAATGAACTTGCTAAGTATGAAGGATCTATTAAAATAATACCCAAGTCGAAAGAAAGCTACCTCTCCATAACTAAGGTGATGGAATATAAGAAAGGTGTTAGACCAATCGAAATTAAATTCATAGATTCATATCAATTTTTAAGCTCTAGCATTGATATGATAAGTAAAAGCTTATCTGATGATGATTTTAATTACTTATCACATGAATTTGGAGATAAGTGTGAACTTGACTTACTTCGTAAAAAAGGTGTATATCCCTATGATTATATGGACTCTTGGTCGAAATTTAATGAAACACAGCTACCGAAAAAATCATGCTTTTATAATACTCTAAATAAGGAGGGTATAAGCGATGAACAGTTTGAATTTGCAAACTCTGTATGGAATCATTTCAATATAAAAACGCTCGGTGATTATACAGATTTATATTTAAAATGTGATGTATTGCTATTATGTGACATATTTGAGAAATTTAGGTCAACCAGTCTATTTTACTACAAACTCGATCCGGCATACTACATAACATCACCGAGTTTAAGTTGGGATGCTATGCTTCTGCATACTAAAGTTGAGCTTGAATTAATAAGCGATATAGAGATATATCAAATGCTGGAAAAGGGAATACGCGGAGGTCTTGCACAATGCTCTTTGCGACATGCCGTGGCCTCGAATAAATATCTACCAAATTTTGATAAAATGAAGCCATCATCTTATCTAATTTATTTGGATTGCAATAATTTGTATGGCCATGCTATGACAAGGAAATATCCAATCTCAGATTTAAAATTTCTGCCCCCTCGTGAAATAGAAACTTTCGATGTGATAAACATGTCTGATGACAGTGAGTATGGGTTTATTCTTGAAGTTGACTTGCACTACCCTGATCACTTACATGATGCACATAGTGATCTACCCTTTGCGATGGAAAAATTTAAACCCCCTGGGAGTAAATGTGAAAAATTAATCGCAAATCTGTATGATAAATTTAACTATGTAATTCACTATGTACATTTAAAAGAATGCTTGAAAAATGGTCTTCAATTAATGAAAATACATAAAGTACTTAGCTTCAGACAAGAAAATTATTTAAAAAAATATATCGATCTTAATACATCATTACGACAATCATCTACAACAGCATTTGAAAAAGACTTCTTTAAGCTACTTAATAACTCAATTTTCGGCAAAACTATTGAAAACAAGCGTAAACAAGTAGATGTCAAACTTGCTACCACATGGAATGATACTAGAAACACCACAAATAAATATCTTTCCGCAGAAAAATTGATTACAAGACCCAATTTGAAAAATATAACAGTTTTTTCCGAAAACTTCGTTGCTATTCAGCTAAATCATGAGAAGGTGGTTTTAGATAGACCTATTTATATTGGCTTTTCAGTTCTGGAATACGCAAAACAACACATGTATAAATTTCACTATGATTATATTAAAAAACAATATAAAGATTGCGCACATCTTTGTTATACTGACACAGACAGCTTACTATATTTAATTTATACTGATGATTTTTATAAGGATATGCGTCACAACTTGCATCAATTTGATACTAGCAACTTCGCAGTGGAAAATATTTATAACATAAATAGGACTAATGAAAAAGTGCCGGGACTGTTTAAGGATGAAATGGGGGGTGACGTAATTAATGAATTTACGGGATTACGGGCAAAGCTTTATTGTATAAATAGTACCAAAAGCAAAATAAAAAAAGCAAAAGGTATTAGTAAATCTGTTACTAAACATTTAGACATAAAGAATTATAATGATGCTCTATATCAGGGTAAAAATGCAAACCTTAAATGCAGGATGAATTTAATAAGATCGATAAAACATGTATTGTACACACAACAGGTAAAGAAACAGATTTTTAGTAGAGATGATGATAAAAGACAAGTCCTCAAAGACCAAATTCACACATTGCCCTGGGGACATTGTGATACTATATTTTAAGTACCTAATATATTCTATTTAGTAATCTAACTCTAAAATGTATCTAAAGTAGAAAAGTATAATAAGTATAGTGAATTTGAATTATTGTAAGTACCCTCCTGAATAAAGAATGATTATAAAAACTGTTTGAATTCTGATTACTATCTTCATATCTACATTATATCCTATTACTCATCTATATAAAGCATTTCAGTGCTTATCAACATCATAATCATCATGAAGTTCATCAGGCATAGTCAAACTCTTGAAGTGAATGATATAAAAGTAGAACGACACACTCCAAATGTGAAACATAGTACTTTATTTCCTAACACAATTCGCTGCATAATATGTGGACCGTCTAACTGTGGTAAAACTAATATTATGCTCAATTTATTATTACATGAAAATGGTTTAAAGTTCAAACACATTTATCTGTATTCAAAGACAGCCTTTCAACCGAAGTATCGCTACCTCCAGCTCATTATGAAGAAGATTCCTAATGCAAATTTTTTCATATTTAACGATAATAATGAAGTTATTCATCCGAATGATGCCTTAACAAATTCTATTATGATTTTTGATGATGTTGCTTGTGAAAATCAACTAAATATTAGGAATTATTTTACTATGGGGAGACATAGACAGATAGACTGTTTTTATTTATCTCAAACTTATTCAAAAATACCAAAACAATTAGTACGAGATAATACCAATCTGATGATTATCTTTAAACAAGATGATGTTAACTTGAAGCACATCTACAATGAGCATGTTAATATGGATATAGACTGGATTAAATTCAGAGAGCTTTGCTCTACTATATGGCAAGATAAATACGGCTTTCTATTAATAAATAAAGACTGTTCGTTAAATAGAGGGAGATATAGACAAGGGTTTGATACATTCATTTACTTCTAAGTCTCCCATATATAACCCTTATTCCTACAAAATGTGTATCATTCGAAGTTAAGTGTCTGTATAAAACAGTGACCAAGCATATTTTCTGTTTAGAATGGAGATTGATTTAAAAAGTCAACTGATAAAATCAATTAATAGTATTAAGAAAAAAATTAAATTAATAAAAAATGAGGACGACGCAGCCGATCTAAAATACAAAAAAGTTTTTAGACCAATCACCGATCCTTTAGAAACGTTAATTAAAATTAATGGACCGATTCCCCCGGCTTTTGATATGACATCGAAAACCTATAGCGATGGTGTAGGTAAAGATTTAAACTCCTCTTTGCAATACGAAAATTTTAAAGACTTAGTAAATACCAATTCCAGTGAACACTCTGAATATGAAAATGCGGATGAAGATGTTAAAATGTCGCATGACTCGTCTAATGATACGCTTTTATCTCTACAAAAAGAAGATTTGATAGATTTATATGACGATATTAGCATACCTTTTGGGATTCGTAATAAAAATAATAAGCTTATGATAGGAAATACTAACGTAACTTTATCCCAACAAAATAATACACATAATTCATCTAAAAAATATGTGATTACTATCAATAATAAAAACTATGAATTAACTGATGGATTGAAGGAGCTGTTAATGCGTATCAAACCGGAACTAAAGCTTGTGACTGAACTAGATAAATCTAAATACAAAGAGATATTAGTTAGTACAAACGCTCATAAACGAGATTTTGACCCAAATGGTCAGTTAAAGGGTGATAAGGGAGCAAAATATTGTACGATTATTAAGCCGCTATTTTCACAAAATGATATGAGTAGAGACTTCCCAGAAAAGTTACCAAAACTCAAGATTGGAGGTAATTTACCTACATTAAAACAGTATAAGAAAAATACAGACTATGTATATTGGGATGACCCCAACGAACTAATAGAAAGATTAAAACTCTTAATCGCGTCTAAAAATGCGGGTAACACTAATCATGATAACGAAATATTGTCACTCATAGAAGAGTTGAGGGAAGCCGGTATTATAAAACAATAAAATTCACTGAATCAATAACATTCTAATTAGCCATCCGTAAGGAAGTAGACATGAATAACAGGCAGACTCCTGAAAACGGGGTCATCGATAGTTTTGAATTAGAACTAAACAAAAAAGTAAAATATTGCTTAAATAGA
The DNA here is from genome assembly GCA_963971205.1 of Aethes cnicana. NCBI lineage: Eukaryota > Metazoa > Arthropoda > Insecta > Lepidoptera > Tortricidae > Aethes > Aethes cnicana. Next base: position 12,000,472 of record OZ020275.1, read on the forward strand.
GTGTTATATCTTGAGAAGATGGTCTCGACTTTATTAGAACAAATTAAGAAAGCTGATAAAGCCAACATGTATAAAGAACTTGAAGAAAAACTCAGCAAACATTTTGCTCGACGTAATCATTATAAATAAAGATAATTATAAAATTAAACAATAAAAATGAGTAAAGAAGATATTGTTAATGAAATTCATAAGAATGCTAGAGTAAATTTCCCTCGGAGAAGTGTATTATTAAAGGATATAGATGATCTATGGCAAGCTGATTTGATTGATATGCAGACTTTATCAAAATGGAATATTGGATATAAATACATATTGGTGATTATCGATTGTTTCTCAAAATATGCCTGGGCATATCCACTTAAGTTAAAAACTAAAGAATTTGTTTCTAAACAGTTTGAAGTATTATTTGCCGAAGGTCGTTTTCCTCGAAATTTGCAGACGGATAACGGAAAAGAATTTTATAATAACATGTTTAAGAAATTAATGAAAAAGTATGGTATTAATCATTATTCTACATTTTCAACGAAAAAAGCATCCATAGTAGAACGATTTATCAGAACTCTTAAAAATAAGCTTTATAAGGAATTTAGTTTATGTGGTAATTATAAATGGATTAATGAAAAACTTGAAGAGAAACTTAACGAATATAATCATGCTTTTCATAGAACAGTAGGAATGCGACCAATAGACATTGATCATAGTAATAAAGGAGTTGTATTACAAAGATACATAAACAACTTGCTATCTAGGAAAACATCAAATTGTAGAAGATATAAAGTCGGAGATTTTGTAAGGATAAGTAAATATAAAGGATGTTTTGATAAGGGGTACACGCCAAATTGGTCAACAGAAGTATTTAAGATAATAAAAGTTCAGTTAACTAATCCTACCACATATTTATTAGAAGACGCAAGGTCAAGACCAATCTTAGGTGCATTTTACGCTCAGGAAATTCAAAAAACCATGTGTCCCGAAATATATCTCGTTGAGAAAGTTTTAAAAAGAAAAGGAAACAAAGTATATGTCAAATGGTTAGGTCTACCATCTAGTGAAAACAGTTGGATAGATAAAACAAATCGTCTATAGAATTAAAATCAGAATGTTTTATCTATTGTATTTAAACTGTCTACCTGTAATTAATAGTCATTTGTGGTGAGTAGTTTGACTAATCAAGACCTAAATAAATTAACATTATTATTATTATTAAATTATTACGGAGAAATGAATAAACGTGTACAGAACAATTTCCATGGCATAAATAAAAAGACGCGGAAGACTGGATTGGGATTGAAAAAAACCTTCAAGAACATTGTTTCACATGCTAAAAGACACATCAGTAAACTAAAGCCTAAATGCAAGAAAATGTTAACAGAATTAGCATACGCAGCTGCCCAGGAAATTGCATCAGATTTACCTATACAATTACCGCGAGTAATACCTGTGCCTAAAACAGGTGGATGTTTACCGCTGATTCCTATTTTCGCTAGCCTATCTGCTACCGGTGGTTTAGAAGGAGGTGTCGCTGGTATCACTAAAGTTGTCAATCATTATAAGTCAGCTAAAAAACAGATGGATAAATTAAAAAGAGATAATATAAAAATGGACTCATTCTGTATTGGGAAAGGATTGCATCTTAAACCATACAAAGATGGTTTAGGAATTTATGTTGAGAATAAAAAAAACTAGAGGATAGGCTACCTGATAGAGCATTAAGTAATGTTGATATTATAAAGTACTCTAAAAATATTCCTAATTTTCGTGGAGTTTTTATGAGAGATGAATTACCAGAAATGCCGTGGGATGTAGAATGCGGTGTTATTAATCTAGATTCTTCTGAAAACTCTGGTACTCATTGGGTAGCCTATGTAAAAATGAATGACTATATTGAATATTTTGATAGTTATGGTAATTTAAAACCACCTAAGGAATTTATAGCATATGTGGGATCAAACATTCACTATAATTATGACGATTTGCAAAAAAAACATTTGTATAACTGTGGACATTTATGCTTAAAGTTTTTAAAGTCATTTTGGATCAATCAAATGCAAAAATAATAAAGATGTAATTCATATAATGACATACCTATACATTTATAAATGATGTGTTTACAATAAAACGAAGGATTATACGAACTAAACACATTTCTTCATGAGCAGTGTTCGGTAATAGGTGTTGAATAAAATAATAACTAAATATTTATAAGAATCATGTATATTTTCAATAAAACCTCTAGCAATACACAAAACTCTAATATTCGTTCAACGGTGCTCAGAGAGAGAGCACGATCAATTGCATTTAAAAAAATAACTAAAAATAATCAAAAATTTCTTAATTCACTGGGTTTGAAAGTATTAAATCAAAATGCTTCAAATCACCGATCCTCCACAACAAGACAACTCTATCGAAAGCTATGAGATTCATAGCTACAATCCCTATAATAATAGTTTTAAGGAAAATGATGAAATCAGAATACCTATTCATCAGCAAGACGTATATGTTCTACCTTCCGCGAGCTCCATTTACATTGAGGGTTGTGTGAAAGTGACGGGGACAGACAGTGCAAGTAAAAAGATATCGAAGGATATTAGTTTTACAAATAATCCTATATTGTTTTTATTTCAAGACATAAGATATGAGCTGAATGGGGTTGAAATAGATCGTATTAAAAATGCTGGAATTACAACATCTATTAAGTCTTATATCTCAATGAATGAAGGAGACAGTAAAAGTGCGGCATTGTGGGGATGGAATCCTAATGGTTTCATACAGAAAGACGGTAAATTTTCAGTTATCATACCACTTAACAAACTATTAGGTTTTGCTGAGGATTATAACAAAATACTTGTCAATTGTAGGCATGAACTTATACTTCATAGAAGTAATTCTGGTAATAATAGTGTTATATCAGATAAAAACGATGAAATCAATATAGATATTTGTAAAATACAATGGCGCATGCCGCATATTAGAGTATCTGATCGCATTAGGTTATTATTACTTAAGAATTTAGAAAAAGATCGAGCCATACAAGTAGCTTTTCGAAATTGGGATTTATATGAGTATCCACTTTTACCAAAAACAACAAAACATTCATGGTCTGTTAAAACCGCTTCTCAGCTTGAAAAACCTAGATATGTAATATTCGGATTACAAACTGATAGAAAATCGAACAAAACAAAAAGTTCATCTCTGTTCGATCATTGTAAAATAACGAATGTCAAATTATTTCTAAATTCTCAGTATTTCCCCTATGATTCACTTAATTTGAAATTTGAAGAGCATAAATTTAGTATATTATACGAGATGTATGCAAACTTTCGACAGTCTTATTACAACTCTACTAGCGATCCCCTACTTGATTTGAAAACATTCGGAGAAAAATGTCCTTTATTTGTTATTGACTGTTCAAGACAGAATGACTCTTTAAAAAGTGGGCCAGTTGATGTTCGGCTGGAAATAGAATCATCAGAAGTGATACCTGATAATACTACAGCATACTGTCTCATCATTAACGATCGTCTTATTGAATACAAACCTTTGACTAATATCGTTAGAAAAATATCATGAATATATTAATTGACAAAAAACCTTCCATAATAATAGATGTACAAGGTTTTAAAAATGAGAACAATAAATTTATACCGAAAGAAGTAGCAATAATATGGAATGAGAAAATTCTAGTATTATTAATAACACCGCCGTATCCATTCTATCAATTAACTAGCAAAGAACGCTCGCAAGTAGCATGGATAGAAAAAAACCTAGGGATATTATGGAATGAAGGATATGTGTCATATTATAGTTATAAGAATTTGATTCTAGATTTCTGTAAGAATAAAAATATTTTTACTAAAGGATGTGAAAAAGTAAAATGGTTGAGGGAAATTACCGAAAATAATAATGTTTATAATCTAGAAGACGAAAATTGTCCTAATTTAGAAACGCTGTATGATAAATATTCAATGTACAATGACATTCAGTGTTGTATTTATCATAATAAGATATGTGCTTTGAAAAACGCATCTTGTATAAATAAGTGGTGTACGGAAAATAAGATATTTTTTAAATAAATATAATGTGTCAATGAATTAGCATTTTTTTTTTTTTCATTTCTACCTATAAATCGTGTAATATAATTAGCATATGCTTTATTTAGTAAAGTTCAGCAGCTTTACTTTCGCCATACATCATCATCCATCATCTTTCATCTCCTTGGGTAAATAATTTCTGGATATGCATTTGATGATGATGATGAATGATGTTTTACAAGTCGGTGATATCGTTGATGTGGTCATAGTAAAATGGAGAATTTATGGACTTCACACAGTCGAAATATCCGAATACAAACATTTAGATGGGGTGTTAATACCAACAACGGAAAAACGTTTTTCACCATCATATCCAGGGCTGAAGTTAGCCGCCCGAGTAATAAGGATTGATAAATTATTCGTAGATCTAGTGCCAATAACACGGGAAATCAGATTAATAAATTGATAACTGTAGTGCAGTTACAAAAATATATATATATATATATATATATATAAATTTGTACTAAAATAAACAGAAAAATAAATAAATAAATACAATGATGTAACAGTCTTTAGACTAATTATCATAAAACATTATTGAATTATGTAATTAATCTTTTTTAAAACATGCCTACAGCTTGAATGACTCTTATACCATATAAATTACTTGCAATAACATTAATGCATTCATTTAACGAAGAACTGATGGACTGCAAGCATCAAAGTATACTAAATGATAATTTTATGTTATTCTTGTAATATAATATATATTATGTCTAATTCCTGCTGTCAGCTAAAGTGTTTTATGCGTCCTTCCACGCAAGTGGACGGTGTTGCATGCGGCCTATGCCGAGCGTATAGTTTCTGTCGTTGCAAATGCGTGAAATATATGACGGAGAATGAACTTCGAATAAGAATCGAGATTGAAATAGAAAAGTTCATGACTATAATGCAAAAATTAGAAATTGTTGAATATCCCTGTTATAATTTTGGATGTGGATTAGAATACTTGGATCAGATGCGTGTACATCTAACCCATCTCCAGCAATTAATAAAAAAAGATATGAAATAATGGTACTACTACATAGCATACCTACAACAAGCTGAAACATAGTAATAGATAGTCTGGTATGACTTATACGAAACAACGGATACTTAACCGAAACTCGATTGAAAAGAAAAAAAACTAATTCTGAAACAAATCATGACTAGTTGGAAACTTGGGCGAATATACATAATCATAAATAATCTGAAGAATTGCTGAGAACTTAACGAATTAATGCATTCTTATACAAATTAATGAAAGCTGAAAACCTGGATGAATACATGAATATAAGAATAGATGAATGCGTAAAATATGAAAAGCTGAACAGTTGGATGAATACATGAATAGTATAAAATATGAAAGCTGAAAACTTGAATGAATACATGAATAGAAGAATTATAAATGAAAACTGAATACCTTTATCAATTGATTTGAGTAAATAGAGGGATTATAAGGTTTATAGAAAAATTAATAGAAGAAAACTGAATATATGCATTAAATCAAATGGATAGAAAGGTTGAAATTGGGGCGCCCAGATCTTGTGTGATCTGGAAGCCCCAATTTTAACCTACTTTCGCGATCTTATGACTCCTTACGTTCGTAAACCACGAAGACCCCTTACAATCAGGGCCTCATTCGGTAAGCAAAGGGATAGGCAACCTGAAAACACGGCGTTGAAACTGAACTTAACGTAAGTAGCTAGATTAAAATTTAAAGTCCTCCTTGAGCGCCGTGACGTCTAGACGTTCCCTTTAGAATCCCTAAGAAATGCCTTTGCTCCCCAAATAAGGCTCCAGGGGCTCTATTCGAAGTTTCGCGCAGGGATTATAATGTCTATTTCTCTATTTAAAACTTCGAATAGAGCCCCAGGATGCCTGTATGTACGTTTGTGCGTCCGCCAACCTGTGATATAAAAACAAAAAAATAATCGTTCCCGGTTTTGTTCAAGCTATTACTTAATCATACCGGAATATTAATTACAGCAGTTCAAGTAACTTTAAGTAGATGTCGTCGCGTAACGTTACATAATTTGATCGGAACAAGCTTTTGCGCCGGTAACCTAAAACACTAAACAAGTTTAGGCGGGGCTATTTTTTAAAGTTTAAGCTGTACAAATAAATGAAATTAATTTAATAACTAAGTCCTCTTTATAATTAAACTATATGTACGCTCGTTTAAACACTTTGAGTCACAGGTATGTTAATCTAATTATTGAGAGTGCCTCTTCACTTAGTACATTTGCGTGTAGGTGGTACTCGAAACGAAAAAAAAAACTCAAAACTAAAAAAAATAAGCCTTTAATTGTAAAAGGGTAGAAACAACCTTTACAATTATTCTATTGCTTATAAGCAAGTCTTTCAGCGCAAAGCCACCCTTATAATCCTCTGAACTAACTACCAGGACATGTTATATGTGGATTGATCGTCAGTAGGTAACCAAATTTGAAGTGTTACAATGTTAAGTCTCGCTTAAAAACTAACCGAAAATAAAAGTCTAAAATTTGCATAACTTTACAATCTGGTCGAACTGCTGCAATGCATGTAGGTGTGTTTAAATGCAGCGGAGCCACTAAATGATTCCGTTACATAATGAAAAATATTGCATGTACCAGGGATTTCCTAATTAAACACAAACTAATTTACATTGATACAGCCGTGGTGGCCTAGTGGTTGACCTACCGCCTCTCATACAGAGGTCGCGAGTTCAAATCCGGCTCGCACCTCTGAAATTACTTTTCGGTGAAGGAAAACATCGTGAGGAAACCTGCACGCACCTGCGAAGTAATTCAAGGATGTATATGAAGTCCCCAATCGGCACTGGGCCCGCGTGGGGGCTATAGCCCAACCCTCTCGTGATGAGAGGAGGCCTGTGCCCAGCAGTGGGCCGTAAACGTAAATAGGCTGTAGTCATTTACATAAGACTGAATGTTGCGTTCAGCTTTCTAGCCTAGTGTCACAGATATTCATAAGATAAGCCACAGTTTACTAGCCGTGTTTGTTTTACGTAAATAACTTTCCGTCAAACAACTTGGAAGCGTTTTACTTGATCCCAGTTATTATGCAGCCTCCAGCAACTTTCGTTGCGTTGTAGGAACAGGCACATAATGGAAAAACTACACCGCATAAACAAAAGTGACATAAAACTGTAAATAAAATACTCGAGGCGTGCTTGCAGTAAAGGCTTCTGACGGGGGAAATTGCGTCTATTGATTGCATCTTCTAAAGCCCCGATGCAATAAGAAATGAACAAAGGAATAGGCAATAAATAAAGGCGCATTTTCGTAAGCCGTGTTAGCTTATTGGTTTAACCGCTTGAGGTACCACCTCTCATGCACATGTTCGGGGGTTCAAACCCGGCTCGGACCTCTAAGTTTACATCTGTAGGAAATACAATTTGAATTTACCACTGCGCTTTTGGTGATGAACATCGTAAGTAAATAATTCAGGGAACTGTGAAGGCCCCAATCCGCACTGGGCCTGCGTGGGAAATATAGCCTTGTAGCCCAAACCATCTCGTTATGCGACGCGGTTTGTGCCCAGTCACTACTGAAATAAATAGGGTGTTGTGGCGGAAATTTACCAGCTAGAATAACCGCGATAAAATGTGATGAAAATGATTAAAGTCTTTCGCGGTAGAGTCAGCTAGCTACTCGTAAATCTAAGGGTACGTCGTTACGGAGGTGCAGCGAGAAAGTGCAGTGAAATGCACCCGCACCGGTCGGGAACGGGCTTGCTCCGGCCGGTCACGACATGTCTATGTCTGCAACTCTGCAATCTCTGCATAAGTGAAACGGTTTCTTGACTCTGTCGACCATTTACTGAGCTATGAAACTCAATTATAGTTTAGAAAATAGAAATTTTATGAGTACCTTACGCGTAAATATAAAAATTGTTTCTTTACCCGCTCATATATCATTATTCATTATCTTACTGACTAGTTAGCCCGGTAAACTTCGTATCACAACGGAATCCCATACAAAGTTTGTATTTTTTTTGTTACTTCACATTTTTGCCATTCCCTTTGAGTGGATTCCATTTAAAAAACCGAATGCATACCTACCTAGCTCTTTTTTTTAATAAATGCGTTCTGTTTCCATTTATATTTCTGTAGGTGCTCGCATATTGGACTCAGTTATCAACTTACCTACGCGTGGTCGCAAGTCGCTCAAATTCCTACAGGGGGGACGTCCTGAGAGGACTGATAACTAAGAAAGTTTTGTCTACATGTCATTATCTATTACTCTTTGACGTCTGTACATTATACATAATATCATTGGTATTCTAACAAAAGTTCAATATCTTTTAAAAAATATTGATTTCAAAATTATAAGGAACTGAACTTGAGATGCTACTTCCACGCGAATAAGTTTGACAAACAATTTAGCGTCATAATATGATAAAAAAGGTCCACGAACAATGGTAGGTAGAAAAAAATATGCATACATCGAACCGCTTGAGGTGTCTGAAATGAACAAGCAAGGGCGGACGGACGGACGATGCCTTTTGTCTATTGCCAAGAATTTAAAAAACCGGCCAAGTGCGTGTCGGGCCACGCGCAAATTATAGGGTTCCGAAGTTGACGATGCCCACAGTACCTTTCTAAGACTTATTAGCATCTAGCTAATAACCTGTGGTATGACGTGCCCGCCCGACGCCCCTGCCGCTCGAGAAAAATCATTGGTTTTTTAATCATTTTATAAGTTGGTCGACTATGACTCGTAAGTTTGTTCAGCCTACTTAGCTGTGATAGTTTTCCTTTCAACTACGGTATATATGCCATAACCGTGATTTTTTCGGCCATCCTAATACCACCATTTAGTTGGCAGGGGGGGACACGTGATTCTAACAAAAAATAGCACTTTAAAGCTTAATATTTCACAAACGCATCACTTAATCAAAAAATGGTTTTAACAAACCCACAATCTTTTTTTAAGACCTATTCAACGATATGTCGCACCATGGGGTACGCAAGAAAAAAAAATACATCCCCACTTTACGAGTAGTAATATGTTGCCCACGTCTCGGAGCCATAAGTCATCACTGGCAACACACACTCGTCGAACAACTAATTACATATAAATAAAATAGCATTTACTCCATACTTTATATCCATATTTCACATATGGCTGGCTACTCTTAAAGAATGTAACATTTTTAAGGACTGACCATAATCGAAGGTCTCTGCTACTTTATCGGGGCGTGCCGAGGAAGACATCGATCGCGAGGAAATATTTATGTACAAATAAGTGTACATTTCAATATAATTATCATACATATAAAGTGACTTTAAACGAGCCGGTTATTTTTGTAATTTTAATAAAATTGTTAACTCTTCCTGCTTTCGTTACTTTAACACCTGATTGCGTAAATTGAACTTGAAAATGCTCATTTAAAGCAAACAAAACAATGAGCAAGTTCGTAGGTACATTGCAATGTACCTACCTACTTCATGTTTACAACATAAACATATTGTTGTGTTCTCGTAGGATATCTGTCACCAACACTAGGCTCGTTCATAACTGCCATTTTACTAACACAATATGCATCAAGTTGGTAGAAATTAATTATGTATTCTTATTCTTAAACTCAGGCCCAGTAGGCAGAGATCAAAGAACGCCACTTGCTTCTATGCAAGCATACCTATTTCATGGTTGTTTCTAAACATTCATCTTTAAACTCATTTCTCGTGTACGTATGTAGAAAGGTAAGTATTATTTCCCCTCAGCCGGGGCCATAAAGCATCGTTATATTATGGTTGAAGTAAGTGGCCTTTGTCCGCGGCTTTTCCGCCGCCCTCGGGCGCGAGCGCCTGCGAGCGATTAGGCTTTTACGAGCAGGAACGACGACGCATGCGCAGGAAGAATGCAGAACCGGTTGGGTTCGCGCGCGTAGCAACAAACAAAAATCGAACGCCAGAAGACGATCGGCTTTGTGTTTATTTTTACCCCAGACCCTCGCAGACTATAGATTAGCTAATTTTTGAAAGAAAAATTGGCCCTTATTGTAGGTGTCTGTTTAAATTTATGAAAAGATTTTTTTTTTACCTAGGATGACATTTGACCGAATAATACGATTTTACGGTTGCCAAGTAAAGGTGTAAGAATTGCTAAAACTATACCTACTACTTAAAAAAGACTAGTAATAAGTAGGTACCTATATATATAAATGTGTGCAACCTTTCTTCGTGGTTGGTTAGTTTCAGTTTCTGAAAGCGCTTTCGATGTCAGGTTTTCATTCTATACTTACTTAACCGATTGTAGGTAATGATCTGTTTCACCAGTGTCTGCTCATGCGTCGCGATTATGACCGGGCAATGCATGGGTGAATGGATGTCGCTATGTACATAGGTATTATACGCTTGCAGAGGCCGTTTGATGCAACTCTATTATTAGATTCGCTATACAAGCGGACTTAAATATTAATTACATTTAAAATTTGGTCGTTTATTAGTTATTATTAGTTAATAAATAATTAATAATTTTGTACCTGAAATAAACGTTGAAAAAATTACACACCTTAAGTGTGAGTAGTTGTCTGGAAGAGATCGCTCTTTAGCGATAAGACCGCCTGTTGTCACTCTTCTTCTTTGTTTATTGTATTTACTTGTGTAATTGTTTTTTGGTCCTATTTGTATTGTATTGTATTGTGTACCTAATTTTATAGTGTTAACACTACGTGTACAAATTACCTGGTAGAAGTTGTGTGTATCTGCGGCTGTGCTAGATTAATTGTAGAATGGATTTTATCCCTCAGAAATATACTCTGGATGAAAGGAATTCTGTCTTCTTGTGCCCTTCTTAGCTAGGGATATCGTTGATCAAGAGTTTATACCTACTTAGTTTAATTCAAGGTTCCTGGAGGAATTCGTTCCTGGAGTTAAGTGCTAAGGTAACAAACATGCATACCACTGCAAATGTTTTATCGTTTCTAAGTTATACCTAGATAAATGTAATGTATATCTATCATAGTCATAGTATATGGCCTACGCGGGCATGACTACATGCATGCGTTGGCGATTGAATCAGCGCCTGCGTCGCCAAGGTCGCGAGCTCGCGAGCGAGCCGTCCTACAGCAGCGGCATTACGTTTGACCAACTGTTTGCGACGCGGATTACGACCGGTAATTTTTCAATACGAGTGACGCGCAAAAGGTTTAATTCCGTATAGAAAAACTATACTTCACGCACCCCGCCAAACAGACTCGCAAACGGATGGCCAACCAAACGTAATGCCGCTGCTGTAGGCAGTCATGAATTCAGGAATTGTAAGTGCGATCGATTTACCCGTAGATCTAAATCGTTTGTTTACCACCTTAAATTCATGAGGTTTCCAAGCGTTTTCAGGCAAGTCAATAGCAGAACAGTCCGCAAAATTCTGACATACTTATGCAGGTAGTTTTTTTACGTACAAAGATTGACAAACAGGCAGACGGCCTACCTGATGGTAGGTAAGTGGTCACCGCCTCCTATAGATATTTGTAACATCAGATGCATAACTAATGCGCTGCCGATCTCGAAGGTATTTGACCCAAATTGTAGCGCAGCGCAGAGGGAAAATCGAGGCAGGAAGTTCATTCCAAATAGGTACTAATTGTACGGGCTGGAAACGTTCTAGAGAACCTACGCGTAGACGAGTTCAGTGGCTCTAGGAAATGGGCATGAACGTCCTGCCGATGACGTGAGGTGCGAAGGACGCGGTTGGCACACCAGTCTAAACAACTCCTCGGAACACAGTTGAACGACGGTAGAAAACGCAGCGAGATGCAAAGTCTCTCCGGAGGCTAAGAGCTTCTAAGCGGTCTGACAGTATGAGATCGTTTACAATGCGAATGTCACGTCTTTGGATGGAGTCCAGGGGGTTAAGCTGTCTAAGCCGGCGCCCCAGCCCAGATATGTGAGCACGAGCAGTACTCCATATGCGGACTGACTTGCGCTTTTTAAAGCACGAGGCGTTGCCGCAGGGTAAGTACCGCTTGGACCGGTTTAGCGCACCAAATTTTTTGGAAGCAAGCTTTGGCTTGTCTTCCAGATCCCCCCGAAACTGTACACACAGTCATATCCAATGTCAACACCAAGGATCCCGATACTTTTGGAGATGGAGAGAATTAGGTAGGTATTCCTTGAAACTGTGGTGCAGGACAAAAAGCCTAATACCTGGAATTGGGCTTACCTACACTTTATCAGGGTTGCAAAAAAGGACATAAGTAGGTAGGTACGAGTTCAGTACATCACACTATCACTGTATGTATAAAACAAGGTCGCTTCCTGCTGTTTGTCCCTATGTAGGTATGCTTAGATCTTTAAAACTACGCAACGGATTTTGAAGCGGTTTTTTAGATAGAGTGATTCAAGAGGAAGGTTTTAGTATATAATTTATTATAGTTTAACACTTAATTCCCGCGGGAACGCTATAACCGAATTCAGCAGGGCAGAAGCTTGTCTTGTAATAAGTTACAAGAGATAGAGTACATACACTATTTGCCTACGTTCAGTGACAAACGTGGTAAATAAACAAGGAAGTTGTATCTGTTCACGTGTCTAATTATTATACCTACTTATTCTTCGTATATTCGTACAAGTGTCGAATTCTCGATAGAGTGGTTTTATATAGAATTGATGGGTTCATTCGCGACCGGCTGGACCGGTCACGGGCCCTGCCAGCGACCTTGCGGCCAAATGCCGGAACAGACCGTCTCATTTTGCGCATCTGCTGTTTATTGACTCGCAAGAGTCGCAAGTCACTTCGATATGACCCGAATTGCGGGAAACGCATAAACAATGCTTATTCTGTTTATTTGTAATAATTTTGCGTTTTTTTTTTATAGAATTGGACCACTGACATAAATAAGTGATAACGATTATTGCGATATTGCCGAACACAATCCTATAGGTACTATTAAGCGAGCAATAGGTATTTTGATAAATGTATTTATAACACATATTTATAAATTCTACTAACGTTCTCGAAACGGCTTTAGTTATTTCGATGAAATTTGGAAAATAGGGCTGAAAAATCGATCTAGCTCTAGGTTCATATCTGGGAAAAATTATATATTAAATTAGAGCTAGATCGATTTTCCAAATTACTACTACTACAGCCTATTTGCGTCCCACTGCTGTGCACAGGCCTCCTCTCATCACAAGAGGGTTTGGGCTATAGTCCCCGCGCGGGCCCAGTGCGGATTGGGGACTTCACACACATCTTTGAATTAATTCGCAGATGCGTGCAGGTTTCCTCACGATGTTTTCCTTCACCGAAAAGCCACCACTGTGGTTAATTCAAATTGATCCAAAAAAAATCCATTAAAAATCTATTTTCCAAATTACATCGAAATATCTATTTTCAGCTGTAGAACTAGGGTCACTGACAGAGCCCGAAGAATTGCGAACCTTAGTGGCAGTGGGCGGGGCGGGGCACATTGCTCGCAGGACTGATGGCCGATGGGGCCGGAACCGCGAACCTGTCGGTAAGGAGACGAGCTGTCGGTAAGCCTCCAGGCTCCAACAAGATGGAGCGACGACTTCGTTAAGGTCGCGGGAAACCGGTGGAAGCAAGTACCAAAGAACCGGTCTGAGTGGCGAGACTTGGGGGAGGCCCATGTCCAGCAGTGGACGTCCTTCGGCTGAAATGATGATGATCTATTTTCACCCCTTTTTTTTGAAGAAGCCGTGGTGGCCTAGTGGTTTGACCTACCGCCTCTCATGCAGAGGGTCGCGGGTTCAAATCCGGCTCGCACCTCTGAAATTATTTATGTGCGAAATTCAATTTGAATTAACCACTGTGCTTTTCGGTGAAGGAAAACATCGTGAGGAAACCTGCACGCATCTGCGAAGTAATTCAAGGTTGTGTGTGAAGTCCCCAATTCGCACTTAGCCCGCGTGGGGACTATAGCCCAACCCTCTCGTGGTAAGAGGAGGCCTGTGCCCAGCAGTGGGCCGTAAATAGGCTGTTGTAGTAGTAGTATTTTCACCCTAGCTACATCTAAAAGCTCGATCTCCCAGGTACATAATATCAGGTTACTTAGTAAATCAGATCTTTGAAGCGTTAAGTCAAACTCACTTCATGTAATAATAGGTAGTTTGTAAGTAAAAAAAAACATTTTTGTACGTGTTTAGTTATTTAAGTTGTGGCAATAAAAATATTTTGAATTTGAATTTGAAGTGTTATGGAGATTTTCATTCCAAATGCTTTTACCATCTGTTTTTTTAGTATTTAATTACAAGTAAAGCAAAAAAATACTTATTCAACGAGAACCTACATTTGATTTGATAAAATTCAAACGTACCTATTTGACCTGTTTTCGTTTATCTGTCCCTGTATCGGTGTCACGACATGTTTTTTGTTTGATCTTTGTAAATAGATATTTCCATGCCTTCAATCGATTTTACGTTTAATAAAAATATTTTCAAATGTAAAGAATTTACTTAACTTTGGGGCTAGCTAGGTAATTTTTTATGAATTGTCCCAATTTATTTATTATTATTATTTTATTATTTATAATGTAGACATCCATATTCAATTCAATTCAATCATTTATTCAGCAAATTGGCCACATAGGGGCACATTTACACGTCAGAAAAAGAATTTACCAGCGCTTCCTAGACCCATTGGTACTGTAGATATAACTTTGTTAATATGTTTCCACGAGAATGTTTAATATATAAGTTATTTTAAATAAATATTTAAGGCCATCTTCTGCCTGAAACACAGGTTTACCCTAGCTCAGGCACAGAAGTAGGTAATGTTTTCGCCGCATTTAGATTATTTATACCTTTGTCAGTTAATTAAGATATCATAAACGCCTAGTATAATTTTATGAAATATTCTATAAACTTATCTACTGAATAAAAATATATATTATTATTTATTATTATTATTAATTATTGCTTGAGAAGAAGCGCCGCATACCCTGTAATACCAACTAGACGTAGGGCTAGGGTGTTAAATTAACTACATTTAAAGCCTTTAGTGCTGTAACCGCGAGGCCGCAACCTTATCTGTCCGCAGGCTAGATTTCTAGATCATAGGTAGATAGACTTCGACCTAAACATGATAAATTACATAACCGGATTTTGCCTGTCAGGCTAGGCACCAATCGAAATATCTACATAGGTAGGTACTTCAAACATCGTCGAGATTATGCAAACTAGCGTTGTGTTTATATATTGTTAGTTGTGTATATTTTTTACATAATAGAGCTAACGTAGGACGAAAATACATTTCCGACTTGAAATAAAAAGGCATCGATTTGCATTAGTAATTAAAAGATTAATCTTTATTTTTATACTTACCTACTGCATTATAATTATGATCATGATACCTAATAAATATTTCAATACATCCAATATTACCTACCTATAGAGAAAATCCTAAAATGCTTGAAAGTTTCCTTGATTAATTTAGATATAAAACTAACGAATGATTATTTAGGGTATTATTTCGTTTGATAACGTTCAAAGTATTCGTGATTTTCATTTATTATGTTTAAATTATAAAAGAAATATAAATTGATATAGAAACTTGATATCGCATTTTTATCCTGCCTTATCTACTTGATCATCTAATTATTGATTGATTATATCTGCCGCAGGATAAGTATATTATAGTATATGTATATAGTATATATAAGTAATATATATAGTAAGCCCGCGTGGAATTCGGTTATCGCATTCCCGCGTGAACTACCTACCTACGCGTTTTCCGGGGGGAACAGTACCCTATGTCCTTTCTCGGGACTCCAACTATGTATCTCCATAACAAACTTCATCCAAATCGGTCCATCGGTTGAAGCGTTAAGAGGTAACAGACGGACAGACAGACAGAGTTATTTTCGCATTTATAATATTAATATGGATTGCGCTCTCTAGGATTGTGGAAAGCAAACAAAATTGAATTGCATCAAAGAGAACAAAGCGGCCAGTAGGTAGGTAAGTAGTTGACAAAGGGAATACACAACTCGATGGCCGATACCTTAACACCTAGTTAGACAATCAGCTCTTCTAAATGACAATCTACTGATTCATATGAAAGGTATTACGAATGTTTACTTAATGATTGTAATAGCTCACCTTGCAATTCAAAACAAAAGTCACCACGATGCGCGCGCGCAGTCGTGCGGCGCGGGCTATACTGTGCGAATCGCTTCAGCGCCGGGACTTATAACACCCTCACTCATAACAACACGCGAATACAACTGCTCCGCAACAAATACTTTACATTACTGTATCTAACAATGCCGAGTAAAGGGTTTGAACATATCAATCGGCATTGGATGACGAATTCCAGTTTCGTGCCATTTCGTATTGCAGCGATCCAGATTTTGCGAATTTCTGGAGCAAACCAAGCCGGTTGACGTTGTGCAAGGATGGATGTTCATTATGTCTATGTAAAATTATAATATATAAACACTAATTTCCAAATCGAAAACGAAACATAGCTTCTAATACGAGTACTGCATAGGTGTTAAGAAATCTGTGATTTTTTGCTCAAGTGAACTATTTTTTGTTTATGATTCGCACAAGCTTTGCAAATATGTGAATTATTTCTCTTGTATCTGGAACAAAATTGATTGATTAGATTAGCTAATATTTAGATTATTACTATTTATTACTCATCATCATCATCTCAGCCGAAAGACGTCCGCTGAGTGAGACATAGGGTTGCGCTACGGCCGAGAATGTATACTGGTTACGCTGTTTTTGGTTCCGATATAAAGGCGATCATTTGGCTATTAAAAAATGTGAACATTTGCACCTAAAAAAAACCGCATTCTATAGCCGCTGTTTGCCGACCCCTGGCAATCTCTCTAATTCATTTGGAAAGTGGAGAATGCGAAAAGAATCAAAATGATGGGCAGTGTAGGCACAAGAAGTAGTTACATATTCAAGGTGGGATGTTGAAATCCTTCACCGCTGCACGGTGGAGGGAAGGTAGGTGACTGAATGCCGGGTTTTATATGTTCACAAACAAAACACCTCGTTTTGGCTACGGATGGTTTGACAGAATCTCTCTCTCTGTGGAGTAAATGTCAAATTTTAACCAACGAGGCGTTTTGTGGATATATAATACATTAATTTAATTAATTTTTGTACCTAATATAAGACCATCTCTACGAGGGGTGATCCAAAAGTAATGATAACTGAATACTTATTGAATCGGATTGAAATAAATAGGTATGCCGTTACTGGCCATAAAGACTCCTTAGTAAATAAAACAATGAAAAAAATAAAAATATGTATCTGTCAGAGAGTTGCAGCTGTTTTTTCACGAGCAGTCGGAACAACAACAACGCAAAAATGGAGAAAACTGAGGTGAGAGCGGTTATTAAATACTTCTGTTTGAAAAAAATGTGTACTAAAGATATATACGCTGAATTAATGGGAACACTGGGCGAGTCCGCTCCACCGTATTCCACAGTGGCACGGTGGTCAAAGGAGTTTAACTTGGGAAGAACATCCACTCAAGATGAACATCGCAAAGGCCGTCCATCTGACGCCATTACTGGAGAAAACGTCGAAAAAATTCATGATCTCGTTTTAACAGATAGAAGGATGACTATCAGGTATCTAGTTGAGCTCACAGGCATATCGTATGGCAGCTTCAAAGAATCTTAACTGATGAACTACACATGAAAAAAGTCTCCGCTCGTTGGGTGCCTAGAATGTTAACGGCTGAACAAAAGAAAATACGGTGTGAGATTTCGAAGTCTAATCTTGACCGGAACATTTTTGCGTCGGTTTGTAACCATGGACGAGTCTTGGATCCACCATTTCGATCCTGAGACCAAACAGCAATCCATGACCTGGAAGCAAGCGTCTTCCCCTACACCGAAGAAATTCAAGGTAGCAAGCTCCGCTGGTAAGGTCATGGCTTTAGTGTTTTGGGATGCTGAGGGAGTCATAATGATCGAATACCTGGAAAAGGGAACCACTATTACGGGCTCCTACTACGCTGACCAAATACGCAGATTGAGAGAGGCAATCAAAGAAAAGCGGCGGGGTAAACTTCGAGCTGGCATCCTGTTTCACCAGGACAACGCACCGCCCCACAAGGCCGCCGTTGCGGTGGCTGCCATCCGTGATTCAGGGTTCGAATTGCTGGAACACCCCCCATATTCGCCAGACCTAGCCCCCAGCGACTTTTATCTCTTTCCACGGCTGAAGGAAGATCTTAGAAGTAACAAATTTTTAAATGATGGCGAGGTAATGGCCGCTGTGGAGGCATTTTTGGAGGGTCAAGAAAAAGATTTTTTTTTAAAAGGAATTCCTGGTCTGGAGAAACGATGGTCTAAGTGTGTAGACTTGGAAGGAGATTACGTAGAAAAATAAATTATTTTATTAAACATTTTATGTGTCTTTCATACCGATTATCATTACTTTTGGATCACCCCTCGTAAGATCTTATAGATTTAAGTTTATGTTAGGGACTATACATCCCTTAAATGTAATTTTAGTATGTACCTATATGTGTATTTTTATACATATTAATGTACAAATGTAATGTGAATCTGTATGTTTAAGTTTTTAAAAAAGGCCTTTTGCTGAGTTTGTTGCGGTGCTTATTCTCAAGCAATGGGTCTTGGAAGCGCTAGTAAATTCATTTCTGTTAAATTAATTTAAGTGACGTGTAAAAGTGCCCAGATGTGGCCTAATTGCTGAATAAATATTTTGATTTTTGATTTTTTTGGGACTACCGGGCCTAAGTGCCGTGAAAACGGGTAGGTAGGTATATCCCCGATGTTTTACCCGAGTCTGCGGAGGTGCAAAAGGAGCTCCCCACGATCCCACACCTGAACGTTTGAATTCAGAATGATTTTGCACAAAAGATGTTAAAAATTCGTTTTCCTGCAACCATGCCCTCTGTTGGAAATACTGTGCACCATTAACTAAGCTACAAAAGTCAGCGTACTACGTGCGGGAAATTACGAAGCAAGGCAATGACTACAAAGTTTTGCTACTCGACGGCAGATGGCAGCACAGTTGTATTTTATGTATAACTAGCTTCTGCCCGCTACTTCACGTGGAATTCGGTTATCGCGTTCCCGCGGAAACTGTACGTTTTTCCGGGATAAAAATTATGCCTATGTCCTTTCCCGGAACTCCAACTATCTCCATACCAAATTTCATCCAAATTAGTCTAGCGGTTGAAGCGTGAAGAGGTAAGTAACAGACAGACAGACAGAGTTACTTTCGCATTTATATCATTACTAGCTTCTGCCCGCGACTTCGCCCGCGTGGAATTCGGTTATCGCGTTCCCGCGGGAACTATGCATTTTTCCGGGATAAAAAGTAGCCTATGTCCTTTTCCGGGACCCCAACTATCTTCATGCCAAATTTCATCTCAATCGGTCCAGCGGTTGAAGCGTGAAGAGGTAACAGACAGACAGTTACTTTCGCATTTATAATATTAATAATAATATGGATAGTATATAGATTATGAGTCTAGCCGCTATAATATTTATCCGCATTGCTTTCGAATTATTTTTTAAGTGTTCATCGTCGTCGTCATCATTTCAATCGAAAGACGTCCACTGCTGGACATGGACCTCGCCCCAAGGCGCGCCCCACTCGGATCGGTCTTGTGCCACACGCATCCACCGCTGGACCGTTTTAGATGAAATTTGATATGGATGTAGTTGGAGTCCCGGGGAAGGACTTAGGCTTAGTTCCCACGGGAACGCGATAACCGAATTCTATACGGGCAAAACCGCGGGTAGAAGCTGGGAAGACATAAATTATGACGTGCTTTTTTAGATTTCCGAAGTCCACAAGGAATCCTTATAGTTTCGCCATGTCTGTTCGTCTGTCTGTCCGCAGCATAGCCCGGAGATGCTTCGTTCTAAGTTAGAAAGCTGTAATTTGGGATAAATATACAAATTAGTATTACGCCGACGAAGTGGTAAAATAACATTTTGAAAAGTGTTTTTTTTTAGAGTAAGTAACTCCTCTTCTCGTTAAGAGGGGATATTTTTTTCTTGCGTTCACCATGGTTAGGGTTGCCATCTGTTTTTATTAAGCCGGACATTTTTGGCTTTTTTGAGCTGTGTCCGGCCAAATATTTATATGTCCTGCATGTCCGGCTTTTGTTTGGCTTTTTGTTAGCGCCTCAAGCGAAACAGTGATTTGCCGAAATCTATGGCTACGAGGACGTACGCAAACGAAACTCAATTTTCAAATCACTTTCTAATGTAGAATTTTATAACAAATTACTGAAATTACGTGGCAGAATATTATTTTGCAATTCCAAGGTTGGAGCGTCAGTCTAGGTGCAAAAGGGATTCATTTAATTCAGCTACATATAAGGAAGTTATGTTTGGGTTTTAGTTGTGGTGATGTCAGGCTTTTAGGGTAAAATGTCCGGCTTTTTTCTGGGAAATGTCCGGCTTTTTCATTTTAGGAGATGGCATCCCTACCCATGGTGTAAGGTGTCTTTGAATAAGTAGATCTTAAAAATATTGTGAAAGAAGAAATATAAAAGATCAGCGCGTTTAAAACATAAGATTCTATTTAAGACTTTTTATGTAAACTTTTGCCCGTGACTTCGTCCGAAAGAAAGTAGCCTATATGTTGACCAGTGCTATAAACTACCATTACCTATTTTGTAGCAATCCGACCAGATTTTATTTTGTTTTCAGTACCTATCGTTTATATTTACAGTCCCCTAGACTTGATAGTTTCTTTTAATTTTCAAGTTACAGATGCGACTTGTTCACAGAGTTATTATTATATAATATATTAGTAGTAGTAGTAGGTAGTTAGTAGTATATTATTATATATTAGTATAGATATTTATGTTTAAAGACAGTTATTGATTTCTGAGATTTCATGATTGGTCACCTCGCTCTAGATATAGCTGGAACTTGGACACCTACGGCGTGCTATACGTAAAAAGTCCGTGACTTTTCACATTTTAAGGAAAAAACGACTGCCTTGAAAATAGGCCTTGCAATTTTTACTCCGAATAAGTATGCTGTAAGCAAATATATGTTATTGTTTCTCGTAAAAACGGTTTGCTCTATATTAACACATTACGAAAACGATCAGAATAATCGATGTTGAAAGTCTTACTGTTGTGTTGAACTTTTTCAGAAGTAATAGAAAGGGTGAATAAGATAATTATATCAAATTTACATTGGCTAGGCTAGACTACTACGGTTTCTAAAACAGAGGGTCCGCTTCGTATACAAAGAGTCGGGATTTCAAAGCGGGTTCGAATCTCAGAGTATATTTAGGTATGCATGTTCAAATTTCGCTTTATGTACCTACCACCAGCAAGCATTACGAACTATTTCAAAAATGTAGTTAGGTATGTCTAGTCCTCATTACTACCTACTTAACACTCTGTATTACTCATCGCATTTCTACTCTCTTTTCTGTATATTTATATTTCTGTTTTCTACTTATCACGTATGTTTAGCTACGTAAGTACTCGCTTTTTCTTCTTAATTAAGTTTCAGCTGAAAACCAGCGCTGTGGCTCTACCACATGCTGAACTGCTTCCTTTTTTCGCACCAGATTACAGCGTAACGATTTTTCTTTCCCGTGTGATCTCTGTGTTTTGTACCCTTAAAATGTGTCTTTCATTTTATATTTTTATTGTTCATCTTGTGTTTCACTTTTATCGTACTCTTATGTTGTAGTGTTTGTCAAAATAAATGTTTTGAGTTATGAAAGGAGGTCGTGCCCAGTGGGACGTAAAAAAGATGTTGGGTTGTGGTGGTGAGACTTTATACACAGAGGTACTAATTTTACGAGTATAAAAAGCTGTCCAAATGTATGGACCGGCAGGATACTACGATATCTTGTGTCAGCTCGGTACCTACGTATTATAAATAAATAATTGACAAAGAGCGCACTTCAAAGTACACATATGTTGTCTAATTTACTTCTCATAAGACCTGACTGTTCAAGGATTATATTCAATAAGTGTTACAGGCATTTATTGTTAAATAAACGTTTCGAACCGGAAGCAGAGAAGCTGCGGCCGGGTCCGGGCGATGATGCACAATACACAATGTCTTTGTTCAACAAAACAAAAGCCACAAACGCATATCAATTCATCGCTGGTGAGTACTTATTTCTATAGGCCGTTAAGTCAAACAGTGGAAATAACTCAAGCGATTGTGAGACATAATAATAACAAAGCAGTTAAAAACGATTGCGGTTAAACTGACTTACTTAACAATTTCCTTGTATTTACTGATAGTTTCTATATTAAATAACGTGCAGCGCACGATTCCACAACACAACAGCCTCCACAATAGCAGTGCTAAGACTGTTGTGTTCCGGTAGTGGGTTAAGGGAGCCGGTAAACTGGCACAGAGGCATTCCATCGTAGGCCTCAGGGTAGGCAACGCATTCGAGATCTTATGGTTTCTTATTTATTTATTTATTTAAACTTCATTGCACATACAAAATGTATACAATTGGCGGACTTAATGCCTAAAGGCATTCTCTACCAGTCAACCATAAGGCCAAACAGAAAGAAAAATGAGTAGGTGCATCAATATCAGAAAGAAACTAGGTACAGAAATACAAGGAAGATTTCTTAATGGGGATCATAGGATTTCGGTGTCCATGGGCCGCAGTGACCACTTACCATCAGGTGGGCTGTGCGCTCGTTTGCCTATACCATTGGTATAAAAAAAGCCTATGTACCTACGTACTCTTCCCAGTGCTGGGCTTAGCCATCCTCTCATCACGAGACTGCTTGGGCTATATGTAGATCCCTGGCCGGTTCAGTGAGTATTGGGATATTTAGACATATCTTAGAATTTCCCTGTATGTTTTTCATCGATGAGTGATGTATCTGCCTTTAATGGCCTTTCTTATCTTTAGCTTTAAGTCTATTTTACCCTTAAATGTAACAATGTGTGGGCTGTTGGTGGGTCAAATTATAAATAAATAAATTGCTTTGCAGATGAATGTAATGACTAATGAAGTAAGGCCAATATTAAGTTGAATTTCACAGTTGTATACACATACACACATGTATACCTAAGTATGTCTAGGCCTATATCCACCAGTGGACGACTTTCGGCTGAAGCGATGATGATGATGATGGTGATGATACCTCAGTATAGCGATCCGGATTTGATTGAGCCATGATTGAATACCCGACCTCTGCGCGAGAGGCGGTAAGTCAAACCCACGTCAAAGCAGACCTAGTTGTTTGACTACTACTACAACAGCCTATTTACGGCCCACTGCTGGGCACAGACTCTCATCACGAGAGGGTTGGGCTATAGTCCCCACGCGGGCCCAGTGCGGATTGGGGACTTCACACACATCCTTGAATTACTTCGCAGATGCGTGCAGGTTTTACTCGCGACGTTTTCCTTCACCGAAAATCTCAGTGGTAAATTCAAATTGAATTTCGCACATAAATAATTTCAGAGGTGCGAGCCGGGTTTGAACCCGCGACCCTCTGCATGAGAGGCGGTAGGTCAAACCACTAGGCCACCACGGCTTTGTTTGACTATGACTAGGCTATACCATGGACCATGGTTTATACGAGAGTGGCTCAAGAATGACAGCTATGCCGCGCCCACGAGCCAGTCTGCCTACCGTAATGGCAACGACAACACTTACTTATAATGACAGTGCTTACTGTACCGTAATGATCATTATAGTACCGTAGAGAGACAGTAACCTACCAAAGAAAGTGCGGAAGCCTGATGATATTGCCTAACAATGCCCGGGTGATAACTCTACAGCTCTATCTGCCGTGACTTATCAAATAAAATTGTTCATTATATCTTTTCAAACACTATCTTATAAAATAAAGACATGATTTTCATATGAATAAATAAAATGAATATCTGAATTAAAATCATGTTTACTAGTTTTAAATCACCAATTTTAATCAAACGGTAAATATCTCCGACTGATGCTCTATCTACCTTCGAAAACTGCATTCAGATCGGTTCAATCGTTCCGGATATTAACTCTAGCCAACCGACAGAAAGACAAGCAGAAAAAATACGGGTTCCGTCTTACATGATTTCTAATTTTTTTGCAAAACACCGCAATTCTTACATAATGACAATGAGACTAAAAATAAGAGGTAGGTCTATTAAAACACGCTTTTGACCTAGAACAGAAGCATAATATAATAACTTGGAAACTTGTTTTATGAGTTAATATTAACAAACCCGGTTTTACATGTGAACAGCTGATACCTTGAGCCCCACATTCACCATCGCGCAATTTGGATTATTCCATTTAGAGCATCCATTTGGATAACTTGCACTTAATAAAGAAGAACAAGAAGAGGAGAAATTTATTTGAATAAACAAAGAGTACAATGGGTGTTATTGTGAAATATTTGATAAATATTGTTAGGTATACCTATGCCATAAAATGGCGTACAAAATGTTTCTTAAATTAAAGTAAACTATCAGAAAAAAAAATATGCATCACGAACATATAGGTTGGTTTGGAGCTACAATCCCTATTTGACTATCTGACTGTGGTAGAAGGTTGCGAGAGATAGAAGAAAACGCGAACTCAGAAGAATTTATAGTAAGTATATTGGCAAAGAGATAAAATGATACAGAAGGAAGATGGGAATGGAAAAGAAGCTAAACAATTTTAATTTGCAACGCGGCGTAAGCGAATGAGTTAAATTGTAGGTTAACGATTTTTACCCGATATTTCTTTTGTAGCATAATTTTGTTACTATTTCAAAAAACGTGTTTTTTTTCTGACAGTTTTCGCGAATTTGAGTGAATTTGTGAGGATGCCCATCAAATCATCAAGTCCCTTAATATATGCCATCCAAATGGACAAGCTCGAGATGGATTCATCCAAATGGAGCGATGGTGAATGTAGGGCTTTAGTTCGGAAAATATATTTATCGATGTAAATCGCGGTCTCGGAGCCATGTTGTAATCCTGATAGGCGCGAGCGCACTCTGACACGTCCGTCGGTAGCGGCCCTGATAATGTCTAGTGCGTACTTAACAATGACCTAGGGTTGCCACCCGTAGGGGACTTTTATCTTGTAAAGTATAAGATAAATCTTGTATATTTGTTTATTTATTTATACAAACCATATCAGAAACGGCTCTAACGATTTGGACGTGGACATAGGGGTCTGATAGACGTCTTTGATAAAGAGTGGCAAACATAGGCACTGAACAGGGACGCCTGGCGGAGGGAAAAAAAAGGAGTTTACGGGGGCGATAAATCGATCTAGCTAGGTCTCATATCTGGGAAATCTTGGTTTTAGCTTTTTTCATTCAAGCAATGCTCGGTCGCTCAGGTACTAGTACTAGCGGTTATTAAATTTACTACAATAAATAAGCTCGAAAATATACAAGAAACTAAAGAAGGTTTTTTTTAAATGTCTTTGTTTATACTCATACCTAACCTAACTCACGTTATTACTCGCCTTTTTACTTATACCTTATATTGAGCCGAATAAATTATTGACTTACGTACAATTTCTGTCGGCAGGCCTCCAAAAAGATGGTGTGACGACCTTGTAAAGGTGGCGGAAACGCGGTGGATGTGAGTGGCACAGGACCGGACTGAATGGCGCGCCTTGGGGGAGCCTATGTTCATCATTTCAGCCGAAAGACGTCCACTGCTAGGGACGTCTTTCGGCTGAAATGATGATGATGAATAAAGATTAATTATTATATATAAAAAAAACATTTTGATAAATCTTAAATATAAAAAAAAAACATGTAAGTACCCAAAAAACGGTACTTATTTCGAAAAAAAAAACTTTTTTGCAACCCTAGGCAGCGGCCAGCGAGAGAAATGCGCGGCCGAGCCGCCGACAGCACCAGTCCCCGGCGAACCGCGACTCGCGCAAGACCCTTTTAAAATAAACTATGAAACAACATTAAACACCAAGTTCAGTACAAAGCGTTGTTTATATATTTTTTTATAAACTGTAAGAAGTGAGTGACCATGCCGGAGGGAATCGAGTCCAGCTCCCGCGTCATTTACCGCGAAGTTACGCCGGAACGTGAGTATCATGTTGTTGTTTATTGTTCAGCCACTTTAAATTTTCGCGAAATGTTTATTTACTTGAAAAAAAAATTGCGTGAGATAAGAGTGGACTTTTTTTCATTAAGTATGTAATTTTAAACTAAACATTAAAAGTTACACATAAAAAATAAAAACAAAACTTTTGAAAAATAATCGTATCTGTCTAAACAAACGAAACGAAACATTCAACCGTTATACTTACATACCTTTTTGTTTGATGGAAGCTAATAACACTCACAATAAAGTTAGTACCTACATCCGTTGTACAGAGGTATATGCTAGATACACACTCGCGTCGCATAAAGCTTAAATAAATTAGCATCATCAATAACATCTTCGTGTAATATCACCGGATGACACTGGCCTACTTCCACTTCAAAATAATGATCCTTTACGACATGACTGAAACAAGCCAAATATACAACTACACCGATACACCGTTTTGCAACAAAAACGATCATAATATTCACAAGAATTGAGAAACACACTTGAGAAACTGGAGTTGTTACAAGGTTCGTTACCAGAATTTATGCAAGGTTTTTACATCAAGTTCAACAAAAAAAATCACTCGTTCATATATAATCGAAGACTGAAAGGGTTTTAAGTTACCTAAGATTTAACATAACGTTGCCTAAGTGAGTTGAGAAGGGTAATAAAATAAAACTCATCTTTAATATTTCTCTGTTCAAGTACACTTTCCAGAGGAGAATCGCCTTTCGAAATCCACAATGAAAAATAGAAATTGCGTCAGACTTGAACTTAGGAGCAGTGAATATTTTTGTGCCTTAAGTTGTGTTAATTTATGTAAATATAGAGAATACTGTGACCTCTTTGTAAAGGGTTAAGAGGATGGCTCTAGGTATTGAAGCGCTATCGGGTGACGTTCACTTTACGTATGAAAAACATCGAAGTTGGAGCCTTTAACGTCATTTATTGCTCTGTTTGCATCCCTAGTAGCGTCGGAACGTTGGTGATGATTGTGAAAAAAGTGAGTCAGTAACTAATATAAAGAAAATTACAGAATTGCGTCAATTCACGATTCCTAGATCACCATCAACATTTTGATATATTTGTAATCTATTGGATCCTATACTGTCGTTATTTTCATGTACTTACATACCCACTACTTCAGCCTATTTGCGTCCCACTGCTGGGCACAGGCCTCCTTTCATCACGAGAGGGTTGGGCTATAGTCCCCACGCGAGCCCAGTGCGGATTGGGGACTTCACACACATCTTTAAATTACTTCGCAGATGCGTGCAGGTTTCCTCCGAGGTGACTATATATTTTAAACGAATGTTAGACATTACTTACCGAAATTTGTCCTGACCTCAGACAAGCTCTGCTATAAAGATTCATACCATAAACAAAGGCTAGCTTTGCTTGCTACGCTCGTCACGTCACGTACCTAGGTAGTATTTCGCAGGGTTATTTGGTCAAATGGAATTTAAATATGGAATAAGTGGCAGTTAAAAGGCATGACATGTGCGCTCGAATCTCGGATGTAATGATTCGACTACAATACAAAATCTAATGAGATGATCGTTTCGTAATTGTCCACTGTATACCGATGTAATAAAAGAGAGAAAAATCCTAGATAGATAAAAATAAACAAAGAAGAAATGTAAAAACAATACTATACTTTGCGGCAGAAATGATGAATTATGCTATTGATGAGTATGATAGATACCTACCCCTACAATGATTCCGCGAAATACCAAGAAGAGCACGACAGTTATTGTATTCATCTTGAAATGCATCCTTTTGGTGTTCCAAATGTTTGTTTGAAATACGGCAGTTTCCAATTTCCATCAGGTGGGTCGCCTGCTGTGTAAAAAATACTACGAGTATGATAGTCTTTTATTACAGGTCATTGGCTCCAAACGGCCTTTGAATGATTACTGCTTTGTATTTGTATCTAGGCTTGCGTACGAATCGATTGTACAAAATGACTGACTTATCGTCAGTTATTCTGGAAACTAGGTCACATTCAATGGAAATCGATAAGTATTTCCCAGGACTTTGGCCTATGTTCATGCTGGTTGCAATTGAAATAATCCGTTATGTTTAAATGTGTCACCTAGATTTAATTGTGTGTGCATGCTTTTTATGTATGCATTTAGTTTTGTCTGTTTGTCTGTTTATCTATTTATTTGACCACACTTTACGTGAAAACTACAGGACCGATTTTGATGAAATTTGGTATGAAGATAGTTTCAGTCCGGGGAAAGGACATAGGCTACTTTCCACGCAGACGTAGTCGCGGCCAGTAGCTAGTAAATAAATATATACAAGATTACCGCGTCTAAAGTATTCAAGATTTTATTCCTGATGACGAACTGTCCGCATCTTTCAGACGACGTCTTTATTCCAAGACTTACCAATCAATACTTTGCAATAGCAACATTGTGACACATGACAGATACTTGCGGATATTCTCGATTACTCGTACAAGTATGACTGTTCATCGTTAGAATACAATGCAAATTTCGCAAGTCTTTGTTACAAACATGGTTTTTACATTTTGCTTCATTAAGTATCTAGACTTTGAAAACGGTAGATTTAAACATGAAGAGAAAAACACTTTTACGTGTAATAGCGTACCCTTGTACGTAAATGTCTTTAGGAAGTAAATGTAAATGTCTTTAGGAAGTAGGTAGAACAAACGCTAACTACCTAATTGTTTTTTTTTTATAAAAGATATTAATGTTTGTTTTTTTATAGGCCGGCGGGAAAATACCCTTAATTACGAGTACCATAAAATGGCAAAGCATGGTACACCATGCTTAACTTATACTTAACTTATAAATTTTAAGCTACGGCTTGTTCTGAGTTTTTTGGTACCTAAGTTGTATGACCAAGTTAAGGAGTTTGAACCCAAATTTGCAACAGTTGTGCCTATTTAAGGCCAACGGCCTATTTAAGATTTGGGAGCTAAGTTCAGGCCTGACACAAGGCCTGGTACATGCACTTCTATATCTATACATATACTATATAATAAGTCTGTAGAAGAAGTCGCGTCTGAAACTTGAAAATTAAAAGAAACTTTCAATTCGAGGGGACTATATGTATAAACGATACTGAACACAAAATAACGATATTTAGAAAAAAAATCTGTATGTATGTCTGTATGCCCGGATTTAACTCGAAAACTACTGAACGGATTGCAACATAATTTAGTATGGGGGTAGTTTATAACACTGGTCAACATATTATAGGCTACTTCCGAATTCCACGCGGACGAAGTCGCGGGCAGAAGCTAGTTCAAATATAAGCCGACTGACCTTGCGATCAGGTTTCGATTTATTTCTATTCTTGTTGTTGTTTTGGATCTATAAATATCTGAATCGATTAAATTACAGCCCACTCGATTTTCGATCCGTTAATTGGTTCCGTTCCGTTTTATATCTGTCTGTTGGTTGCCTAATCGAAGACCTCTGGTTATTGGTGAAAACTGGGCCACAGTTTATTGACTCTGGCGCACGAGGGACCAGTCCACGAGATAGTGTGACATAAATTCAAACCGACGTATATTGTATAGATACGAGCCGCATATTATCATATTAGGTTCCAGTAATGGATAGATAAAACGGAAAACGTGGAGTAGCCTGCATTTTGTTGGATAAATCTAATCTTACAGAAATGAAAAATACATAAATTTAACTTTATATTGCTTTCCTTGAAAATTGAAATTGCCTTGGTTACTTTATCATCACATAACTATTTTAGTTCACACTGCACCCTAACTAATGTTCATCCTAGACAAGACAAGATGACGAAAATGCACTTAGAACCGCTGAGTGCCATAGCGGTATAGCAGAACACAACTTAGAATGCGGGAGGCGAAGCACTTGAGCCGTTGACGCAGAGTCTGTTATTGCTTAAACCGCGCGCGTTCTAAGTTGTGTCGTGCTATACCCATCCGCTAAGGGCCTTATCACACTTGCGATTTGCGAGCGAATTGAAAGCGTTTTTCAATACAAAACTCGTACGCGGCGAACTCGCGGCGTGTTCGCCTCCATACAAAACTCGCTCGCGAATCGCAAGTGTGATAACGCTCTAAGTGTAAGTAATTATTATTAAAGAATTGCTATAATTTAAAACATGCGATTAACGGCGACTCATGCTCATTTAAATACATTGATTTGGTGTCTTTGTCATTCGATTTTAACTCATTGCTGGAACATTCTAAGAAATAATACTGATGTGGATATAAATGTATACTCAATAGGTACGGATTATTTTACCATGCTAAGTAGACTAGGCTTATTAGGATGATTAGTGTAAGTTAACATTAATGTAACGTACTTTTACGTCTTTTGTAACAGACCTCTTTTTTATACCAATGGTATAGGCAAACGAGCGCACAGCCCACCTGATGGTAAGTGGTCACTGAGGCCCATGGACACCAAAATCCTATGATCCCCCATTAAGAAACCATAAGATCTCGAATGCGTTGCCTACCCTGAGGCCTAAGATGGAATGCTTCTGTGCCAGAAATTTCACCGGCTGCCTTTACCCCCTGCCGGAACACAACAGTGTGAGTACCACCCCGGACGGACCCAGCACCAGGTCCTACCACAAACAAAATACCTTTGATAAAACGACCGTTTTAAGAGTAAATATGTATACTTAATAATATATAGAAAGCTTTTTTATTTATTTTTTTCAGTTAATGTACATTTTTATCTGTATTTTAGTTTTTTTTATATGGATCCCTTAATAGGTTGAAGCTTCCTCTTCCATCTTTTTCCATCTCTCTCTCTATCCTTTGCTTTATTTAGCCAGTCTTTTCCCGCTATTTTCAACATATCATCGGTCCACCTCTGCATTGGCCTTCCTTTGGGCCGTTTGCCCTCCGGGCCAGGCCATATTGTTGTCCCCCGCGCCCACCTTTTTAGGGTTCCGAAGTCCACAAGGAACCCTTATAGTTTCGCCATGTCCGTCCGTCCGTCCGTCCGTCCGTCTGTCCGCACTATTGCTCGGAGATGCTTAGGTCTAGAGAGCTGTAATTTGGCATGAATATGCATATTAGTTACGCTGACAAAGTGGTAGAATAAAATTTTGAAATATATTTTTTTATAGGGTACCTCCCCTACTCGTAAAGTGGGGATGTAATTTTTTTTTCTTGCGTACCCCATGGTGCGGCATATCGTTCAATAGGTCTTAAAAAAATATTGTGGGTTTGTTAAAACCATTTTTTGATTAAGTGATGCGTTTGTGAAATATTAAGCTTTAAAGTGCTATTTTTTGTTAGAGTCACGTGTCCCCCCCCCCCTGCCAGATAAATGGTGGTATTTGGATAGCTGAAAAAAATCACGGTTGTGGCATATATAACGTAGATGAAAGGAAAACTATCAGAGCTAAGTAGGCTCTACAAACTTACGAGTAATAGTCGACCAACTTATAATGATGATTTTTCTCGAGCGGCAGGGGCGTCGGGCGGGCACGTCATATCACAGGCTAGCTAGATGCTAATAAGTCTTAGAAAGGTACTGTGGGCATCCTCAACTTCGGAACCCTATAATTTGCGCGTGGCCCGACACGCACTTGGCCGGTTTTTTCTTGATAACGTGCAATGTGTCCGGCCCACCTCCATTTTTGGCAAATAGCGTGTTTTAAGGCGTCTGTAATTTTCGTTTTTCTTCTTAATTCTTCTTTTCTAGTTTGTTTGTATTTTACGTAGTTTTAATATGCTTTGAATAGCTTAATAATATATAAGCTATTCAAAACATGTCTAGACAATAAAACTATGTAGTTTTATTAGAATCTTAGTCATATCTCGTTAAAGGAAAATTACCCTTTTCCGGTACACAATAAATATCGAACAATAGATGCTTTTGCATACTTTAGCCTTTTTAATGAGATAGATATAAAAGCTTGCATAATATTACTGTAATTAAGTAATAATGTAATTTGTGACTAAGGATGCATTATTAAATTTATTACTTTGATTATGGGCAAATTTTTCAATCGTAAGATATAATTTATTCGTCGAATAGTCCATACAAACTATTGACTAGTTATTGTTGACTATCCGAAGAATAAATGTTATCTGACGATTGAAAAATCAGCCCTATGGTAAACAGTAGGATGCTAATTTTGGTAAACCAATATGGTTTACAGCTCGGCCGCGATAGCGGCAGCGGCAAGCGTTTTCCTGAAACATTGAGATGCCAACTAACAAATAAGCGGCGAGAATCATGGTTCTGCGATGTGTTAAATATACACTCACCGCTGTTGCGAGTTGTGACGAGCCTCAAACATCATTTAACGCATTCACTGCCACTTCTGTTTTACGAACTTTCGCCAGGAGCCACATCTGTCATTAAGGGAACATTGCAACGCACATGTGCGTTCAAGGCACTGCGGGAAAGTCAGCAAAACGCATATATGCATCGGTGGCAGTGAATGCGTTAACCTCTGCGTCAACACAGTTGTGCAGTGTACGCTTGAAGAAAGAAAGAAAAGAAGCCGTGATGGCCACTACCCACCACCAACCACTAGGTTTGACCTACCGCCTCTCATGCAGAGGGTCGCGGATTCAAATCTGGCTCGCACCTCTGAAATTATTTATGTGCGAAATTCAATTTGAATTTACCACTGAGCTTTTCGGTGAAGGAAAACATCGTGAGGAAATCTACACGCATCTGCGAAGTAATTCAAGGATGTGCGTGAAGTCCCCAATCCGCACTGAGCCCGCGTGGGGACTATAGCCCAACCCTCTCCTGATGAGAGGAGGCCTGTGCCCAGCAGTGGGCCGTAAATAGGCTGTTGTAGTAGTGTACGCTTAGGTACCTACCGCTACTATCCCTCGCGGCCATACCGAGGCTGCCTCGAGGCAGTGCCGAATGTTTAAACTATACATTGCGACTGAAGCCAACTAAACTGTTGTGCGGCGCGCTTGTCGATCACACAATGTATTACCTACCTAAACGCTTGTCGCTGGTCGCGCGAAGTCGCGAAGTATGAGCTGAGCTAAAAGCGGTAAGAGCTGAGAGTCAGGGTCAAGATCCTTCGAGAACGTGCCTCCTCGTTCACGGCTGTCACGTCCCGCTTGACCGTGACTTATCGCACAGGGCCCCTATCAGGCACTGCTCTCCTTTTGTAGTATCAATATATAAGTAGATCGATAACGTTTTGTCTGTGTGTGATTTCAAGTTTCAAGTAACTGATGAAAATCTTCAACAGCTCGTAAAAACGGTCTCAGCAGGTCAAAGATAAACTACGATAACATGACCCGCACCTGCATAATTCAAAAGGCTTTAATGTAAACTGTGAAGTAATTTACAAAGCACCACCAAGACGCATGTGGGCGTGCTGAGACAGCCGTCAAACAAAAACACATAACTCATAACATAACTCCATACCTACATACACACTCTTTCGTAAGGATGTGACAATATCAATATGTAACGATGTAAAAGACACATTGAAATGGTAATTTGGAGGTAGGGGGCATGTTATCGTAGTTTATCTCTTGTTAATCTTGCTGAAAGAAAAGAATCCGTATATTGTAAAAGAACGACTAACACTCAGGCGGTTTGTTAACTGAAAGAAAGCGGTTACGACCACCTATAGACTTAATAACTTTAGAGGAATTCGTCTATTACGGTCACTTGGGGCAATTCCGTGAGTGGGGTAATTTCGTATTTTTTTTAAATGTTACTGAAACGCAAAAATTAGAAGCTATAATACCCACCGCTACCTAGTCGTACACTATAGCCAATACCCAACAAGAGAGAAGTGGTAATCCAGATTATTTTGCGTTACAGCAATAACTTTAAAATACGAAATTACCCCATTGACGGAATTACCCCAAGTGACCTTATAAGGTATATTCGCTGTCGGTCTTCAGAATATTGATACAAAAATTCAAAAGGAACAGCACAGAGAGATAAAGTCCACAGGAAGTTGGCTCTGGACACTCCTAGGATAGAGAACCAACGCATATCTTAGGTACATTTCCTAAGCTATAAGTATCCACAAAACGCCTAGTTTTTGCTACGGACGGCTAAAATTTGTCAGATTCTCTCTCTATGGAGCAAATGTCACATTTTAATCATCCGTAGCCAAATCGAGGCGTTTTGTGAATATAGGAACTGGGCCTTGTGACTCAAGCCACCTATAATTTGAATTTTCTTATAAATTAACGTCTATCTATACCATACCTATGCATTTTAACCCTTTAGAAAAATTATTAAATTTCAAACAACAAAACAAGGTATAGAAAAGAATGGAATAAATGGCTGTTTGTAATAAATTAATAATTAACTTCATCCGTGACGCCGCAGTACTTGCGACACAGTTTTACATACCCTGTTATCTTTCCGTGCCCATTTGCATTTATTATTTTTCTGTAGCCGTTGTAAATATATATAATACAGACACTGTGCTGATGTCTACTTTGCTACTCACTGGACCAACTGAACAATGTCTTGACCTGGTGAACTTCGTATCACCCGGAGGCGATTCCCATACAAAGTTACTTTTCTTTTTACGGTTGTGCCTTTAGATTTTTTCCGATTTTTAGAATCAGCCAAATTGGTCCAGCAGTATGTATATACATATATAAATGATTTGCCGTCTGGTTAAAGCTCGAGAACTGCTGGACCAATTTGGCTGATTCTAAAAATCGGAAAAAATCTAAAGGCACAACCGTAAAAAGCAAAATAACTTTGTATGGGAATCGCCTCCGGATGATACGAAGTTCACCAGGTCAACTAGTCTATCTATATATATCACTAGCTTTTGCCCGCGACTTCGTCCACGTGGAATTCGGTTATAGCGTTCCCGCGTGCTGTAAGCGTTCTTCCGGGATAAAACAGGTTGTTTAAACGGAACTTAATATGTAAGTAGCCGGTTTAGAAGATACATACAAACTTTCAACCCCCGTTTCACCCTCTAAAGGGGGGAATCTCTAAAAATACTTTACTAACGCTCACTTACGTCTTACGTTATAAAAGGAACCTCCCTGCCAAGTTGCATGTTTTTAAGCCTAGCGGTTTAGAAGTTTCATCATATAAACTTTCAACCCCCGTTTTACCCCTTTAAGGGGGGGGGGGGAGGATTCCAAAGATCCTTTGTTAGTGCTCACATAAATCATAAAAAAAATCTTTTAGCCAAATTTCATGTTTCTAGGTCTATCGGTTTAGAAATTACATACAAACTTCCAACCCATTTTTACCCCCTGAAGAGGGGAATTTCCATAAATCCTTTATCGACGTTCATATGTTATAAAAGGAACCTCCCTGTCAAGTTTCACGTTTTTAAGCTTAGCGGTTTAGAAGTTTCATACAAACTTTCAACCCCCTTTTTACCCCTCTAAAGGGGAAATTTCCAAAAAATCTTTATTAATGCTCACTTAAGTTTTAAAAATAACCTCTCTGCCAAGTTTGATATTTTTAAGCCTAGCGGTTTAGAAGTTTCATACAAACTTTCAACCCCCTTTCACCCCCTTAAAGGGGAAATTTCCAAAAATCCTTTATTAATATTTACTTACGTTATAAAAGGAACCTCCTTGCCAAGTTTGATATTTTTAAGCCTAGCGGTTTAGAAGTTTCGTACTTACTTTCAACCCCTTTTTTACCCCCTTAAAGGAGAATTTTCCAAAAATCCTTTCTTAGTGCTCACTTACGTCATAAAAGAAACCTTCCTGCCAAGTTTCATGTTTCTAGGCCGCGCGGTTTAGAAGTTTCATACAAACCTTAAACCCCCTTAATACCCCTTCAGGGGGGCGAATTTCCAAAAATCCTTCCTTAGTGCTCACTTGACGTCATAAAAGAAACCTTCTTGTCAAGTTTCATGTTTCTGACACTGTCACGTTTCGGCTGTGCGTTGATCGATCAGTCAGTCAGTCATTCAGTCAGCCAGTCAGTTTCTTCTTTTATATATTTAGATTACGTCATAATCACATTTTTTCCCTTTCCCGTGGGAATTTCGGGAAGTCCTCTCTTAGTGCTCCCCTACGCTCCCCAAGGAACCAGCATGCCAAATTTCAGATCCTTATGATGTTTCCCGCGACTTCGTACGCGCCTAAAAATTTAAATGTAAAAATCCCTTTTTTCCCCGTTCCCGTGAGAATTTCGGGAAATCCTTTCTTAGTGCTCCCCTACGCTCCCCAAGGAACCTGTATGCCAAATTTCAGCTCTCTACGATTATCCCCGCGACTACGTACGCGCCTTAAAATGTAAAAAAACATTTTTCCCGTTCCCGTGGGAATTTCGGGAAGTCCTCTCTTAGTGCTCCCCTACGCTCCCCAAGGAACCTGCATGCCATATTTCAGATCTCTACGATGTTTCCCGCAACTTCGTATGCGCAGAAATATTAAAATGTAAAATCTCGTTTTTTCCCGTTCCCGTGGGAATTTCGCAAAATCCTTTCTTAGCGGATGCCTACGTCATAACATCTACCTGCATGCCAAATTTCAGCCCGATCCGTCCAGTGGTTTGGGCTGTGCGTTGATAGATCACTATATCAGTCAGTCAGTCAGTCAGTCAGTCAGTCAGTCACCTTTGAGTTTTATATATTTAGAGATATATTTAGATTCATAAACATAACCATAAATAAATGAGAATGAGAGAGAAATCGTATTAATTTCAGTCAAAAGGAGGTAAGTTAACCGGCAAGTCGTTTTTGTTTACTCGTATGTTCGAGTATGATAAATATATCAATGCGCAAAGGGAAAATGCAAATTACATTTTTAATACGCGTCAAAGAATGTTCATGTATGCAACTAGGATATTGATCCAAAATATTTTCCACTCAACAACTCACACATAAAAAAAGTACATCTTTCATCACATACCTACATCTCTTAAAGTAATTATATGGACTTGGAAATGCAGTTTTTTTTTCAAAATCAAATAAGTCATTTCATGAAGGGACACAAAAGTACTTAAATGTACAAAAAAGCAATGAATTACTAAATTATGCTTGCCAGTAGAAATTTGAGTTGCGTAAGTAAGTACAATCTATGTCACTGACATCCTTGGAGTTTAACCGAAGTAAAAGAGAAAAGCTAACACGTCATGTCGTCTGTACGTGCATATAAACTGAAAAATTTGCTTATAGGGTTCTCGTGGGAAGTATGCGTTTTTTCGGAATAAAAATCACCCAGCCTATGTCCATTAATTGATGATAAAAATGTGAATGAATCAAGCGTAGTAAATTTTCTCGTGACCGTCAAGATAGCGTATACCGTAACGATATCCAGGATCTGATTATGCAAATAAATAGTACCCAAATAGCACCTACGGAATATCTAGGTTAATAAAGTACCCTTAAAGTTTTCGAAATTTAAGGCCTGTTCACGCTACCGAGCGTCAAGCCAGCGTGGCTCTCTGGAACGGTTTGGGTCTCAGGAATGATTTATAGTTCAAAAAATAGTACCCACCGCCCCTTAAATTTCACCGTACGTAATTAAATAAAGTAATTTCATAGGTACGAGGTGGCAAACTTGAAAATCAGAAAGCGGACACCGAACTCTATACCAATTTTGATAACTCCCGGGAAACTTTCCAGGTGATCCCCTGATTTTCCTACCACACGAGCGGGCCGGAATACCACGATTAATTTTCTTTGTCTTTTGTCTGCGTTCCAATTGGATTGTGACAGACTTAGCCAGGCCTGCAACACATCTGATGATCCATTGGATAAATATTATACTGTAGGACATCCTACGATGCTCTTGTCTTGTCAAATAAGTGATATAAGTGATCGCCAAGTTATTAACCGTGTAACAGACAGCTGTGCCGGAGGAATATTAACTGAAGATAATAATAGAGAAAATTATTCCGAGTCGTTTATTTGCACCAACTTATATGCAAGACAAGACATGACAGCGAATAAAAATGAAACATTTTAAATTGTAAGTGGCCAGTGCCAAATGACACCACATTGCCACTTCTTTTTACGAACTTTCGCCAGGTGCCACATCTGGCATTAAGGGAACATTGCAACGCACATGTGCGTTCGAGGCACTGCGGAAAAGTCAGAAAAACGCATATATGCGTTGGTGGCAGTGAATACCTTAATCATAAATTTGGCATAGGTATAGATAGTTTGAGACCCTGAACATAATTAAATATATAATAGTTTAGTTTTATCCCGATTTTTCCACGGGATCGGGTTTTTCACAGGTTTTCAATACTTCTACGTATAACCTTGCCATCTATATTATATTATCATTATATGTATGCAAATTCCAAGTCTACGTGGGACGAAGTCGCTGGCAATGGCTAGTGGTGATATAAATGATCGCCAAGTTATTAATCAAGTAAATTACTCGTTGAAGTCTAATATAAGAACGATTTGTTCATTGAATGATTATACTTTACGAATTCGTTTAATTTAGAAATTACTCGCGAAGTACTTTATTATTCCAATATGGAATATACGAAACGCATTATTATGAACTCTATAATTCTCTCACGGCTCGGCCACAACTTGGAGCGACAGCGGCAGCGGCGGGCGATTCTCGGACATATTTCGCGCGACGGTTGCTCACCAATGCACGGCGGGCGTTACGATCGCGTAATGTGTCCGTAAAACGCTCACGAAGTCGTGGCCGGGCGTTAAAAGTTAACATTGTAGACGCAGAATAAACTTTCATTTATCAGAAACTAGTTTCTGCCCGCGACTTCGCCCGCGTAGAATTCGGTTATCGCGTTCCCGCGGGAACTACGCGTTTTTCTGGGATAAAAAGTAGCCTATGTCCTTTTCTAGTATCCCAACTATTTCCATACCAAATTTCATCTCAATCGGTCCAGCGGTTGAAGCGTGAAGAGGTAACAGACAGACAGACAGACAGAGTTACTTTCGCATTTATAATATTAGTACAGAGAATCAACAACTTTGCTAAAATACCAAAATTGGTGTCTAAATACAATACAATATACTTTATTGAACACCACATATTCAAGAAACAGTACAGACATAATGTAATTTAATTACACAAAAGGTATGGCATACAGCAGGCGGTCTTATCGCTTTATAGCGATTTCTTCCAGATAACCTTTTAATAGTGGAGATGAAGAAAAACAAACTAGGTTGGTAGGCGGTGCTCTGTACTAAGATGTGCAGAAGAAACATACCCAAAAAAAAACTACTTATTTCTGGCCAGCCCTAGACTGGAAGCAGCCGCTCTCGCAATCTGTGCACTCATCTAGCACGGACTGTAGTGTAGTTGCTGCGTCCCTTTCACACCGACGCGATCAGAGCGGGACGCAGCAACAAGAGACTGCAGGTCGAGTGGGCCGGCGCTGGCGCATTGCCCTCGCGGCCGCCAGCGCGTTCTAGGTCAGGGCTCGGCAATTACACTTTTGTTCCTTTATTTGACTGTGCCGTCGGCCAAACGACGCTAAAGTAAAATGTTAGTTTTCATTTTATATCGAACGAGCTTTTGCTCGCGACTTCGTATGCAAGTAAACATGAAAATGTAAAATCCCATTTTTTCCGTTCCCCTGGGAATTCGGGAAGCTTCTCTCAGTGGGGAGCACTCCTACACTTCCTAAGGAACCTACATGCCTAATTTCAGCTATTTACGACCAGTAGTTTTGGCTGTGCGTTGTTATCAGTCAGTCAGTAACGGAATTGTTATACGGGGTCAAGTAAAACGTTGTGACGATATTTTACCCCCAGAATTAACTATCGATTCTAAGCATGTTTTTTAGGTTTGTAATTTTTTTAAGTTAAGATAGATTATGGGTATCAGGTATCGCTCACCCATCAATCCATAATATTTTTTTATTATTATCTCGAAAAAAAAAAATACCTAAAAACATGCTTAGAATCTATAGCTGATTCTGTGGGTAAAATATCGTCACAATGTTTTGCTTGACCCTATATATAGATGTTAAATAGAAGATAGAAGAGGACTTTAATGTGGAGTGTGCATAGTGAAATACGTACTGATATTATTAATCCAAAAGGAACTCTGTCTGTCCGTTACCTCTGGACCAATTTATATGAAATTTGGTATGGACATAGTTGGAATCACATAGTTTTTTCGGAACTTGATAACCGAATGCCACACAGGCGAAGTTACGGGCTAGTTAGCAATAGGTATACTCGTACATACATATCTCAGTTTTACATACATCTCATTTTATTACTTACTTATGCAGTTTGCTTGATACAGGCCATACAGACAGACAATGTTTTATGTATGTATCATTGAGTATGCATCATTTCCTTGTTTCTGGTATGCATCAACTTCTGTTATCGTACTGATTTACTATCGCTACTCAACACTAGATGGCGCGAAACGATAAACATTTAGTTAACTAAACGCTTCACGTCCGCTATACGGTTTCACTTAGTTAACCAGCTTTTCCATAGATGTCGCTACTTATTCGGAGTTAAGATGAAAAATGACAATGGTCATCTGAAAATTTCAACGATAATTTGAAAATCAACCTATTATGCACCAAACTATCTTTAATGAATTTTAAAAGAATAGGTATTTACAAATTTCCATGACTGGTAAGATAACCAGCTTTACTTCTAGGCACTTCCACTAAGACACTAACCTCGCGTTAGCCTCTTAACTTAGGTTAAGTTGTATGGAGTTAACTCGAGTTAGTGGCTAACCCGAGGTTAACGGCGTTAAGGCAAGTGGGCCTGAATGAACTCACTATACAAATAAATACAATATGCCGTGGTGCAAGCAGGATTTCTGTATGAGAGGCGGAAGTCGAACCACTAGGCCAGCACGGCTTCACTGCAGCTCGGAGGTTTGAATCCAGCTCGCACCTTACGTATATGCGAGATTCAATTTGAATTTACCACTTTTCGGTGAAGAAAAACATCGTGAGGGCACCTGCACGCATCTGCGAAGTAATTCAAGTGTGTGTGAAAGCCCCAATCCACACCGGGCCCGCGTGGGCACTTTAGCCCTCTCGAGATGAGAGGAGGCTTGTGCCCAGCACTGGGACGTAAATAGGCCGTTGTGATCTTTTAAGTAACTATTTTATATCCTGTTCGCCTATGTATTTTAAAAATGATAAATAGGTAGGTACATTTATCTACACTAATAATGTGTAACCATGATCATCATTCATTATAAATTAAAACAAAAAATATAAACTTAATATTTAGTACTACTTAATATTATAAATGCGCAATTGTGTTTGTGTGTCCTTCTTTCACGTCAAAACAGCTGGATGGTTTTTATTTTCAACCGACTTAAAAAAAAGGAGCAGATTCTCAATTCGTCTATATTTTTTTGTATGTAAGCTCCTCAACTACTTATTCCGTCAATTGTTAACCGATTACGATGATTCTTTTTTAATTGAAAGGTCCCATTTTAATTTGGTTCAGTTCTGGGTTCATCAAAAATGAGGTAAATTCTCGAGAAATTATTAACACGTGTATGATTTTGGTATCAATTTCAAAGACTACCCACAGCCCTCAAGCAATCAGCACAGAGCAAAACCGCTGGGTTTGTAGTGGGTATTCCGGTTCCACCGGCGAGTCCCACATAATCACCCCTACCCGCCCCCGGGCCGGGTGGTACGCGTAAAAAGCATTTTCCCAGCGTCAAAAACGGCATAAAAAACTGTTATGGTAATGGGCGCGTTCAGTACAATCGCTTCCGTTGAAAATGAGTAAATGCCGTTTTTAAGTTTGAGATAG
Source organism: Aethes cnicana (assembly GCA_963971205.1). Taxonomy (NCBI): domain Eukaryota; kingdom Metazoa; phylum Arthropoda; class Insecta; order Lepidoptera; family Tortricidae; genus Aethes; species Aethes cnicana. The sequence goes on from OZ020275.1 coordinate 12,042,183, forward strand.
ACGGAGAGTAGGTAAATAGGTAATATCTGGGCACAAAGACGTCTTCGCCAATTTTCTGGGGGCACTTGTCGTTGGTAAAATTGACTAGTGAAGTTACGCCGGGCTTGCCGCTTCATATACACGGCGACGTAACGCAGGAGGCGCAGTCTTGCGAGTAGCCTCAGCGCCTCGCCACGAGTCTACACTCCCACAAGTGCATAGCATAGCTGTCGTGTGAATCACCTAGATAAACATGGGAAAACGTGAGTTATTTTTATTACTTAAAATGTGTGATTTAAATCGTTCAAATAACCAATGGAACTGGCTGCCACGGTTTTCTCCACTTTCTCCACAAATATGAAATGTGTCGATGGATGTTTCGCAATGATTTGGTAACCGTGTTTTATGGCTAAACTATAACAGTACTACAAATTTATAGAACTAGAAAAAAGAAGAATTGTTTAAATGTCTATTTTAATAATGTATTGAGTATCACCTATTATAGTATAATTTGGAAAGTAATTCAGTTTCAGCATGATTGACTTTTGAAATGTTACTTATTTGTGAAGGTGTTTTAAAACACTACCATTTATATTTATGATATACGACTAAATAAGATAAATTGAGTGACATTTTATTTTTATTCAGTTGAACATTATTACGTCCTTTAACTATTACGTGAACTTGCATTTATTTCCCTGCCTACCCGGCCATTAATAAAATTTTAGAGCAAATTGGTCACTATGCTAGTTACATAAGTAGCTACTTGTTGGCCAAGGTCTGGATCTGATTTCTAACGTTTATTTATACACGCTAGGCAACGAAAACCCCTTGTTAGTTAATTACGAAATGATTCACTGATCGATCCCAAATGAGATCGTTGCCTTGTTATAGGTAAACAGTATTTAAATACTTCGACGTCATTTAAAAAAGGTTGCCTGCTCTTCGTAGTTACCTGAGAGGCCTATATCGAGCAGTGACCGTATTTCTGTTGACTTGAATATAATGATATTGATGATTCAGTGATAAAATTTCAAAACAGAATCAGTACAGTACTACTACAGAGCCTATATAGGAATCTCGTTGTTCCCTATAGGGTCGCTCACGCGTCAAGTTGAACTTTAAATCTAGCTGCTTAAAGTTCACGCGACGCGTGAGCGATCCTATAGGGAACAGCGAGATCCCTATTTAAAGACTTCGAATATAGGCCCAGTACTACAGACAATACGAGAGTACCTACTGTCCCACCACACTAAAGAGACGATTGAGGTTCTAGATAGGTATATTCTAGACCTATACCTACATAATTCTATGATAATTTTATTATGATTATTAATGAACGATTAAGTAGAATAATGATGCATTTTACACATTAAAGTACAAAATATGACTTACAACTTATACCTTACCTAGGCTTTAGATACTATTGGAAAAATACTTGACGTGCACATTTGTTGAGAATACGCGTAGTTTTCAATTAGTCGATCACGTACTAGTTATAATAACATCCCATTTATAAAGACGTTGCACAATTCTGCATTCCATCGGCAAAATTAGAATGAATTAGTTAATCATTTGAGAAAAATCTAAAGCATAAAAAAATACGAGTGCGATTGCAATATACCGGTCATACTGTGTTTATAAATAACAATTGCACAAATATAGAGTATTCGCAGATAATGCTTAGGTACCTACTTATTTTTTCCATACGAATATCAACACCACCGCTAATTACGATGCATACCGTGACCGTCAAGATAGCGTACACCGTAACGTTATCCAGGATCTGATTATGCAAATAAATAGTACCCAAATAGTAGTTACTTACGGAATATCTAAGTTGAAAAAATAGTACCCTTGAACTTTTCGAAATATAAGGCCTGTTCACGGTGTACGCTACCGAGCGTCAAGCAGGCGTACACCGTGTGAATCTCTGGAACGGCTGGGTTCTCATGAAAATAGGATCCAAATAGTACCCTACGGCCGTCAAACGTCACCACTCTGAATACCATTACGGTGTACGCTGTCTTGACGATCACTACATACCTACGTCAAGTCATAATTGTTTATACAGGGAAATCCAAAGACAAAAAAATATCTGAGCCTCTCAACAACCTAAAAATATGAACAACGATGACGGTCGAATAGTGGGCGTATTCAGTTAAAATATTCAAGTGACAATGAATACCTAAGTACTTAATAATAGAATTCGCTTATCATCATGTCTTAGTAAATGAGTAGACGCGTAGCGCGTAAAAATATCATTTTTTCGTTCATTAACACAAAGCGCCCCAGACGGATCACTAGACTGTAAGTATATAGTGCACTTCGGTCAGTGGCGTACGAATAAGGTGGCAAGAACGTGCAGACTTCCACGGGCTCCCGTGGGCGTACGAGTATCCACAAGATTGCAATCCCGGAAATCAGGTTTCCGTGGGAAACATGCGTTTTGCCGCGATAAAAAGTAGCCTATGTCCTTCCCCAGGGGCTATATTCGAAGTCTTAAAATAGGGATCTCCCTGTTCCCTATAGGATCGCTCACGCGTCGCGCGCGTGTACTTTAAGCAACTAGATTTAAATTTCAACTTGACGCGTGAATCATCCTATAGGGAACATAGAGATCCCTATTCCCAGGACGCCAACTATATCCATGTCATTCATCTAAATCCAGCAGTTGAAACGCGATGAGGTACAGATGGAGTTACTTTCGCATTTATATTATTTATAACTAGCTTTTCCCCGCAACTTCGCGCGTATGCGCAGAAATATTAAAATGTATAATCCCGTTTTTTTCCCGTTCCCGTGGGAATTTCGCAAAATCCTTTCTTAGCGGATGCCTACGTCATAACATCTACCTGTATGCCAAATTTCGGCCCGATCCGTCCAGTGGTTTGGGCTGTGCGTTGATAGATCACTATGTCAGTCAGTCACCTTTGAGTTTTATATATTTAGAAGTATGGATATTAGTTTGATCATCTTTGGATGAGCTTTTTAGACCAGTCAGTTTATAACGGACCCTATGATTCATCGAATGTCTTGTTGCAGTATCGCAACACATGCTGACGGACGTGGATAAGCTGCCGGGGGTGCAGCTGGGAGACTTCCTACTGCAGATTGAGCTGGACGAGCCAAGCGAGGAGGTGCAGGAGATAGCGCGCCGTGAGCTGCGCGAGACGCCCGAGGTCACCGGCCCCGCCATGGCCGAGCTAAAGAGGCTTCTGGAAGGTAAGACCTGGATACCTGGTGTTCCGTGCACCTGGATACCTGGTGTTCCGTGCACCTGGATAACTGCTGGAGATCTAACTGGACGTCCTATTTCACCGGCTACGCCATGACCGATCTGAAATGCCTTCTGGAAGGTAACACCTGGACACCTGGTGTTCCGTGCAGATGGCCGACGGCTGGAAATAGACGAGATCGCTTCGCCCACGCCCGGGTGGGCGAGGCGATATGCCCGAAAGTCAGAACCGTGCAGCACCTTCTTTTTAGTAAGGCAGTTAAAAATCTCACTTGTATCGAAGACCGAAACAGTGTGTTAAATGTAGGCATATCATACTGTACCTGTGGGGGTTTCCTACTAATATGAATATGACGAATGAAATCATTCTACGAACCGCGTTCTTACATTCGCAAAGTGATAGGGAAAACTACCAGAACTTCGAACCGATGACTTGTTTCAATTTATTCTACGAACGTGAGCCGGGTCTTTTATTTGTATCTATAAATAATTAATTTACTTGTTGATCAACATTTAAGAAGATCGTTGTTTACGTCTGTTCGATTCTTTCCTTTAAGACGCTGACAAGAGCTAATGATCTTGAGCAATCGAGGCAGACAACTGTCTCAGCGGAGTCTGTTTGCATTGGAGGGAGCGAAAAGCACCACCGCGGCATGTGGGCGATATACGAAGAATATCAGAAAAATGAAGATTAAAAAAGAAACCTACATTGCATGAACAATATAAATCAGCAAACTTTTTAGTATAAGTATGATAGAGTAGTGCATTTAATTATAGACGTCTGCGTTAAAAAACTTAACATATACAACCGTTTAAATAGGATTAGAAGACGGAACTTCACGATTTTTTTTCATCGAAATGATTTCATGAAACCCTATTTATGAAACAGCAAGTTTTTTAAGTATATAATAATAATTAACATACACTTTACTCGCCTCACGAAATCAAATAGTTTTCGTTTAAATACAGTTTTCTCAAACATGCTCGGAAATATTCGTGTTACTTTCAAAAAAAGAAGACGCGAGGCTTTCCATTGCTGGCCTTGGCCAGCAAAAACATTATTGTCGTGTGTGTTTTTTTTAATTCGCTTGCTATTTGAGACACGTCTGTAGAGAAACTGACAAATCCATGGAGGTAATAAGTACAACTTCCATGGCCAAATCATCCACGATCGTGGAAGTAGTAAATACTGATGTGGGGTAAGTGCGCCTAAATTTATTTCGCCCCTATGCCTTGTAAACAGCCAACTACTAGTTGAGTAATATTTATAGGTTTCGATATATTTATGTTAGGCGCACTTGCCCCGACTGACCTTACGTATTTCCTCGCTGTTTGAGAAAAGCATTATATATAAGTACCTCGGCCGCAATTGCGATTGCCGGACTCGTACTAATAGAAGGCTTCGCTTCGCTTAGCCTTCTAACTGACTCGTCCGGCAATGCGCTACTTGGCGGCCTCTGTACTATTAAAGAAAGCCAATTTTGGTCTTGTCAACGCCTTAAGAAACAAGTCGTATCACATTTTGTAGTCTCGACTCTTTCAACCTTTTTGTTAAATTAAACCGGAAATTTCAAAGGTCAAGTATGTTTTTCTTTACGTGACGGATCTTGATGTATTCTCTGATTCTGCCCTTGACTTAAATATGCATTTAATGCACCCTACGGACGACAGCATTCGTATTCTTACTAACTTTTCTCATAGGTTTTTTTATTTTTTATACCAATGGTATAGGCAAACTAGCGCACAGCCCACTTCATGGTAAGTGGTCACTGCGGCCCATGGACACCGAAATCCTATGATCCCCCATTAAGAAACCATAAGATCTCGAATGCGTTGCCTACCCTGAGGCCTAAGATGGAATGCCTCTGTGCCAGAAATTTCACCGGCTGTCTTAACCACCTACCGGAACACAACAGTGCGAGCACTGCATTTTGGCGGCAGGTTAGCGTGGAAAGACGGTGGTACCACCCCGGACGGACCCAACACCAGGTCCTACCACTAACAAACAAAGACTACTTACTTAGTTCGCTGTATGAGGCTTCTTAATTAGTACGTAAATATCACATTTATTTGAGCATAAAGGACATATCTGAGTCAATACATCTTGTCATGTATGTATATAAGTAAGTAGGTAAATAAACTTGATGAAAAAGTCCCGGATACCGACATACTACCAAATAATACATAAGATTTAGCAAACAATCGAAGTGGTTTACCAGGTCCAGCGTGATGACGTAAAATTCGAATTTTCGATGTAAACATTAATTGTTTCGTGTTCATGTCGAATTGTCCACGTTAATGTTATTAGCACACTTAGAACTTGAACGAAACATTTCAATTTAACTTATATGACTTACTAGCTTCTGCCCGCAACTTAACCCACGTGGAATTCGGTTATCGCGTCCCCGCGGGAACTATGCGTTTTTCCGGGATAAAAAGTAGCCTATGTCCTTTCCCGGGACCCCAACATCGCCATGCCAAATTTCATCTCAATCGGTCCAGGGGTTGAAGCGTGAAGAGGTAACAGACAGACAGAGTTACTTTCGCATTTATGTATAATATTAGGTAGTATGGATAATAAATAATATATAATATTATGGATATGGATAATATGGATTTAACTTAATTGATATAAATCGGATGTTTGTTTCACAGCTGACAAAGAATTGTACGTGCCCTTGGAGAGCGATATGTGGCTCATCAGGTTCCTGCGACCATGCAAGTTCTACCCTGAAAGCGCCTATGAATTGGTACGTACCTACTCACAAAGCGAAATCTGTGGAATGGAGAAGCCGTGGTGGCCTAGTGGTTCGACCTACCGCCTCTCATGCAGAGGGTCGGGGGTTCGATTCCGACTCGCACCTCTAAGTTTACTTATGTGCGGAATTCAATTTGATTTTGCCACTGAGCTTTTCGGCGAAGGAAAACATCGTGAGGAAACCTGCACGCATCTGCGAAGTAATTCAAAGATGTGTGTGAAGACCGCAATCCGCACTGGGCTCGCGTGGGGACTGTAGCTCAAACCCTCTCGTGATGAGAGGAGGTCTGTGCCCAGCAGTGGGACGCAAATAGGCTGTCTGTAGTAGTAGTAGTAGTGTAGACACACAATGCACCTATGGATATTCTTATAAATAACTTGCTTTTTTCATTCCAACATGATAATGTTAAGTAATTTTTTAATTTTGCATCTGTCACTCGCTAAAAGAATCTGTTCCTACCACAGCTTTGACCTGGTTATATGATGCCAGTACCTCCATGCCACACATCCATATTAATATTATAAATTCGAAAGTAACTCTGTCTGTCTATGACATCTTCACGCTAAAAACGATGTAGATGAAACTTGGTATGGGGATAGTTGAAGTCCCAGGAAAGGACATAGGCTATTTTTTATCCCTTAAAAACGCACAGTTCCCGCGGGGACACACATTGGAAATGCCTATTGAAATAAATAGTACATTACAGACCTAGGGTGGTGAATTCGTAAATGTCCCAGATCGCAGGTTTCTGTGGCCCGAACCGAAGGTGAGGGCCATAAATATGTGATCTGGGGCTTTACGAATTACCGCCCGTGGTTTGTCAAAAGTTTTACGTCTCTACGATTTTCTCTCCGCGTAGCGGGCAGAAAATCGCACTTTATGGCCAAGGGTGATGTAATACAATTTTGAAATAATCAGTTAGCTTCCGGCTTCCACTTACATCGTCATCATTGTCCTCGAACCTGCAACTAGATGTGTAAGTAGTCATACAAGTGTTATACAAGCATATAAGTACATGGAGACGTAAGAGCTCTTTGTCTGTTGAAAAACTTGATCTTGATCTTGAAAAACGAACATAGTCAAGTATGTAAAAAATCATTACGATTCCGAAACTACTTCCTTTCATAACTCGATTGCTGTGATACACAAAAAAAATGAAAAGTACAGTAGAGGAAAAACCTCAAGTATTTATTTATACATTTTACTAAATAAAATGCAGTATTTAAAAAACAAAGTCGTATCAGTCGAGAAACTATCTGGCTATCCCTAATAATTATAATAAAACTATCAGAAATCACAAAATGTTCAACAAAAACTTCGTAACTACTAAAACACCTAGGTCAGAATTGACCCTTTCAAGAAAGGTCGTTTTTTATACATTAGTTATTTAAACGATACAGACCGACCATAAACACAACAATACGCCAGGTTAATACTGGAAATTGTAAATTACTTGTTCGTCGATTAGTCAGGCAGTGCAATCTTTTTACACCTTAAACCAACAAACGAGCTCATAACGACCTGTTATTACCTAAGAGCTAAAGTAACCGCCGCAGTCCATGGAGCGGTCACAGTGCCAATAGAGCCACTAGTGCGTTTCAAACCCTGCCATTTGCAGTTGTACTTAGAATATGTCTGTGACCCCTGTGTGTGTGCTGTGACCCCACAGACTTTGTGACCCTTAGGCTACGGAACCCCCACAAGTTAGCGCCACTTGTTTGTAATTTGTACCTATGTGAAAAAAAATACAAAAAAGGCGTACTAAGTTCGTTGACATAAAAACATGAGTTCTTCATAATTTTTTTTGAACAACAAGTGTGTTATAGCTTATTCTTCGATTTCGAGAAAAACATAATCAAATGGGATCCGTTTGTCATCACCAGCACGGAGCATCACTATCTAAAAAAAAAAAGTTACTAACTAATGTGTACATTTTCCTATAGACAATCATACTCGTATTATCCAAATCCAATTCAATAACACTATACAGAACAGTAGAGTAAATCTTAGTTAATCTTTCACGACTTCACCCGCGTGGGTTTCGGTTATCGCGTTCCCACGGGAACTATGCGTTTTTCTGGGATAAAAAGTAGCCTGAATATGTCCTTTTCCGGGTCTTCGTCGCCATACCAGTAGACGGCACCACCGATAGACAGAAACTTGTACACATATTAAATACGAAAGTAACTCTGTCTGTCTGGTAACAACAGCATGAAGACGCTTAAACTACTCGACAGAATCTAGATAAAATTTGGTATTTATATAGTTAGTCTTGGGTAAGGACATGGGCTAGGTACTTTTTATCGTGTAAAAACGCATAGGCAGTTTCTGGAGGGATAAAATGTGGAAGTAAGTAATTAAGAGTAAATAGAAAAGCAATTATATCTGTATAGACCTAGAAGAGTAGTAAGTAGATATTAACACCTAGTATATTTATCGCTTGAATTCTTGTGTTTATTCACTTTTTGATACGAAAAAACTTTTGCATGATAGGTACCTACTTATTATACTTATAATACTTCCATATAGATAAAATAATTCTGTTAAACCATTTTAGTATTTAAATTTAGTCTAATTATACAATAAGTCTTGTCCGAGCAACTATAATGACATAAGTCTATTAGTGGAAACTGTTTTGGCTTTTGTGTTGCCTAAGTTTAAATTGTCATATTTGTTACTTTTCGCTGTTTGTTTCCCAATATCAATAAAAAAATAAAATAAAAAAAATAAAAAAAAAAAAGTAGATACTAGATCGTATGGTGACAGATCGATGTGTTCCTCGTTCCAGATCAAACGGTACTACGCGTTCAAGGTGAAGCATGCGAAGCACTACGACGGCCTGATGCCGAGCAAGGAGCAGAACATCTTCAAGCAGGACATCCTCACGGTGCTGCCGAACCGGGACCATCTGGGGCGCCGCGTGCTCGTCGTCGAGCTCGGCAGTGAGTTACCACACTAATAACAACAACAAAAACAACAATAACAATAAGTACTCTTTATTGAAAACCATAAACAAACACAGAATATACGTATTAATAGTTTAAAAACTAAAACAACGCTTTGACATTTATGTGCCCACCTCCAAGCTCCATGATCAGATCGGCTCGGTGGTACCATATTATTGCATTGTCATCCAAGTTACATATACGTGCCAAGTTTCATCATGATACGATAATTAGAAGTCGGTTTTAAGCTCGTAAGATTCCTTACATAGTGTTGTTATTTAGTTTAGTTACATGACGAACGACGACCTAATAATAACGTTCTAAAAAAATACAGAATGGATAACATAGTTTACAGGTGAACAACAAGCGGACCCATACTTTAATACTTATCATAAACGTGAAAGTGTATTTGCTTGTTTGTTGGTCCTTCCTTCACGTCGTAACGACTGATCCAATTTGGTTGAAATTTGGTATGGATACTATTTATCCCGATATTTCTATGAAAACGGGTTTTCTTCGGGTCAAACCAGTTCTTTCGGTACTTCTATTTTTTATGAGAATGAGAATTATTTATTTCAATACTCCACATATCCTATCTTAAAACTAATTACAAATTTTACCTTATTATGCTTAACATGCGGAAAATTTTGAAAAAGATATCCTCTCAGCTTTGGTCGAAAATTTTTATAATTATAACCGTCACTAACCGCGTAGAATTCAGTTAGAGCTTTCTCAAGGGAACTGTGCGGTTTTTTTTTTCGGGATAAAAGTAGCCTCTATACCTATGACTCGTGTTTAAGGTTCCGTACCCAAAGGGTAAAATAAATATTTAAGGGGGCTCCCATGTAACAAACGTGATCTTTTTTGCCGTTTTTATTGATAATGGTACGGAACCCTTCGTGCGCGAGACCGACTCGCCCTTGGCTGGTTTTTCTTGGTTTTTGGTACGATACATACATACAGTCACGTGATATCTACATATTACATATGTGTGTTTTTATTTACATATTTATTATTATTCAAAACTAGTTGGCCCGGTGAACTTCGTAGCACCACGGATTTCTATACAAAGTTATGATTCTTTTTTTGGCTATTTCTTAAAAAAAACCCTGAATCACGGGGAATACAACAAAAAAAGAATCAGCCACATCGGGCTAGCGGTTCTCGAGCCTTATCCAGACTAACACACGGCGATTCATTTTTATATATAAGAAGGAGAAGAAGATTGAATGAATCCTATAGGCGGCACTAACCAAAAAATACATAAAAAAATGGTTTACACACTACGTATTATGAACATTATTTGAAACTAATCAAAACGTGTTGACAAGACCTTTGACGCGCCTCACCTTGCGTAACTTCGAAAACGTCACGCGTCTCACCCGCGGAAATTAGCAAAATAAGAAAAACATACAAATTAGCAGTTTTTACGGTAAAGACTGATCATTGATCTTTTACTTTACTGCATGATACAATAATATACTTCGCCAGTAGCAGTGTGGGCCCTTACGTCATTCGCACTGCTTTATGTTGCAAGTGGTCTATTAAAATAATCCCCGAGCCCCATGTATCCTGTGAGTGTTTCATTAAATTATTACGTTCATTTGCTTTTAACTTGTCCCATTTTGTGTGCTTAAACGACAATTGTTTTGCATTAATTATTTATTTTGCATTATAACGGCGGCAAATATTTCCTTCATTTTTGTTTTACTGCAATAAAGTGGTAACTCGACTTTGAGGTAAGGGTGACACGTCACCCGGATCGGCAGACCTTGTTTTCTTAGACCATTTACTGCTTTACTGTATTTTCTACCTACTCATTACATCTTTGACATCATATCGCGGACAATCATATACACTTAGGAACTTGGTAGAATCTAAGTAAACACATGTTAGTAACTTGACATGTCCGGCTAAACACAGACTACCTACGATGATTTAAACATTTGTCATAATATTTACCCGCATGCTAGCATTGAAAACGTTGAAGCGTTTGCATTTAATCGAAATCATGAAAAGATGTAGCGTAACTTCTTTCTGGTCACAAGAACTCATCATTACCCATTACAAAAATATAAATGAGCAGCAGATGAATATACCTATAACATAACACATATACCCCCTAATACCTATAACCGACTCATAAGCATAAGTTATATAAGCAAAAAAATCCTGCAAAATACCACATAATTAGGGACCCATAGGTCAATAGGTAATATTAGGTACATGGAGTCACATTAGCTCTCTATGCTGTTTATCGTAGGTACATATATACCTACGATAAACAGTATAGAGAGCTAATGTGACTCCATATTTTAAAATATTTTTTAATATATATATATAGTTGCTAAAAAGTAATTTCCGAACGAGCGCTTTTTGTTTTTTGACAGCTAGTGAGCATGCCTAAAGTTGTTTTTTACGAATTTGTGCGTAAAGTTTTTTGATCTTTATTCTGTTCGTTTATTTCTTTATTCTTTTCTTTCGCCAATGTATTAAAAAATGTCGTTTGATACACGTGCGAAATTGTCATTGATGAAATGACGAACTTTTCGCACTTGCATCAAAATATACTATATTAAAACGTAATTGTGTAAAAAAAGGTAACTTCGGTGCACTTAATAAAATCACGCTTACAAAACTTGAACTTTGATTTGGTGGTCGTGTAACTATGTAAACAAATCTTGCGAGCTAAATATCTCCCGCTTCTAGTTTCTAGTTATCGTATCAAGAAGAAACTTGACAAATGCGAAGATTAAATGACAAGGCAATGTTATGGTACCATCGAGCTGCTCCGATAATGGAGCAACAAGTAGGGCTTATTAAAACTGATATAAGGGTTTTGGGAGGCATATATCAGTTATATCTAATAAGTATACCATCTCGCTCAATAGAGAGTGTATGCCACTATAGGATAGTATAACACTCATATACTATCTTGCTAAATAGGGTGAAAGTGTATTTTTATTCGGGAAAGGAAAAGACGCTCCCTTTCCCTATGTACCGTTTGTAATTGAGCCCCTGATATTTAATCGATATTAGCTGAAAAACGACTTTAGAACTAGATACTTGTTTGATATGTTTAATGCCCTCCCTTCTTTTTGTCTCGACGCAAGAAAACTTATTTAACTTCACTGCCATTATGAGACAAAAAAAATTGAAGTTTAATTTTTTTTTATAAATCGTTTCAGAGCGCTGGAAACCGAGTAAATGCACGCTCGACGAGGCCTTCAAAGGCTGCGTGCTGTTCCTGGAGGCCGCCATGATGGAGCCGGTGTCGCAGATCTGCGGCGCCATGGTCATCATGGACATGGAGGGCCTCAGTCTGCAGCAGGTCTGGCAGTTCACGCCGGCGTACGCCAAGCGGCTGCTCGACTGGCTCCAGGTACACGCCACTCTCGAATTATCATTCCTTCTTTTTGTTACTGTTGGTAAAGAAAACACTCGAGTCTCTGTAGTGGACTCAAGTCTCCTGCAAGTTTAAAAGAACTTGAGTTTTTGACTTGAGTGCCCGCCCGACGCCCCTGCCGCTCGAGAAAAATCATTGGTTTTTTAATCATTTCATAAGTTGGTCGACTATTACTCGTAAGTTTGTACAGCCTACTTAGCTGTGATAGTTTTCCTTTCAACTACGTTATACGAGGGGCGTTCAAAATATTCTCGGTATTGATATCTTATAACCTCTTTTTGAATTTGTTTTGTTACTGGCTGGTAAGGTTCATTCTTTGACATTAAAAAAAAGTATAATTCAAACCGAGATGTTCTTTTGTTTTTCTGCAATTTCTGAACAAACACGAACACAATGAGTGAATTAACAATGTTAACGAAATTAGAACATCGTTCCGTAATAAAATTCTTGACGAAACAGGGTAAAAACCAAAAAACCATAAAAGAGGAAATGGATTGTGTTTACCGTGAGTCTGCTCCTTCTTTATCTACAATTCAAAAGTGGTCAAGCGAATTCAAACGTGGCAGGGAGAGTATTGAAGATGACCCTAGACCTGGCCGGCCTGTAGTAGCTACTTCACAAGAAAATATTGATCAGGTGGAAAACCTTATATTGGAAGATGGTCGAGTGAAGATAAAATCAATAGCTCAAGTAACCAATCTTTCTATTGGTACCGTACATGACATTATCCATGACCATCTTAATATGTCAAAGGTCAGTGCAAGATGGGTTCCGCGAATGCTGACTCGACTTCAAAAAGATGTGCGTGCAGCTTGCTGTTCCGATTTTATTGACCTGTGTGGTGAAAATCCTGATGAGGTGCTGCAAAAGATAGTTACTGGAGATGAAACCTGGGTTCATCATTATGACCCAGAGAGTAAACAGGAGTCCATGCAGTGGCACATTAAGGGTTCAGCTCATCCCAAGAAGTTCAAGGTCGTCCCTTCCGCTGGCAAGGTCATGGCAACAATATTTTGGGATTGTGAAGGAGTATTGTTGATCGATTATAAAGAAAAAGGTGTAAATATCACGGGACAGTACTACGCGAATATTCTACATCAATTAAGGGACGCAATAAAAAAAAAAGGCGAGGAAAGTTGTCTAAAGGTATTCTGCTTCTGCATGACAACGCCCCTGTCCATACTGCTCATATTGCCAAGGCAGCTATTGCTGAATGTGGGTTCGGAACTATAACTCATCCACCGTATAGTCCGGACTTAGCCCCCAGCGACTTCTATTTGTTCCCCAATCTCAAAAAGGATCTGCGTGGAAATCGAATTTTTGACGATGAGGCGTTGAAGGCGGCAGTAGAGGAGCACTTTTATACCAAGGATAAAAAATATTTTTCACGTCTCATGCTCTTAAAATGTTACTTTAGTCTCTGCACATCGGCACTAAAGCTCTTTTTTAGTCTCTAGGGACTAAAGTAAAAAAAAATTAATTGACATTGGAAACCCGCCTAAACAGCCAACCACAGAGTTTGTGAAAGGAGGATTATTCCCATTTCCAGTGAACCTAGACAATTTCTAGAGCGTGAAAAAACGATTGAATTTCGTGAAACACGATTTAATGATTACGAATACCTATGAATCTTGTTTTATTTAAAGTGAATACATTTAATAATGCATCACCCAATTAGTTTTAAAATATTTTGAATCTGTAGGCTAAATATCATTCAAAACGTCACGTGATAAAAAAACAGGTCAAGTGCGAGTTGGACTCGCGCACCGAGGGTTCCGTACCTACAAACTTGATGATGCAAATTTAACAATACAAACTTATTATTTGCGATTGCTGAAGTAGACACGGCTACTGCGCCAACCGCAAATGATAAGTTTGTATTAGTAAATTGGCTTTTCTTGCACCAAAATATATAATATTTACGGTTATCAGATTTATTCCTGTACGTGTGCTGTAAGACCTTGCTTCTGGCCAAATTTCATGATTCTAGGTCATCGGGAAGTAGCCGGTTATCTACTTTGTTATAATAAATATCGTAATTTTGTATGGAACTTCGTTTTTTTTTCCTCGCATTCGAAGTGAAAAGCAGAGTGTTTAACGCGTGACTAAACAACCATAATGACACTCGAACTATAGCCACCCTCGCTCTGCTCGGGTGGCTAAACATCTCGTGTCATAATGGCTTGTTTTAGTCCCTTGATAAACAATCTACTATTTATGAGGGATTAAAAAAAAAAATTGATCGATCTTTTAAGTGTATTAACATAGGGAGGGAGTATATTGAAAAATAAAAAATATCAAACTGTTCATACTTGTTTGTTTTCATTCCAATACCGAGAATATTTTGAACGCCCCTCGTATATGCCACAACCGTGATTTTTTTCAGCCATCCAAATACCACCATTTAGCTGGCAGGGGGGGGGGGACACGTGACTCTAACAAAAAATAGCACTTTAAAGCGTAATATTTCACAAACGCATCGCTTAATCAAAAAATGGTTTTAACAAACCCACAATATTTTTGGGTTTAAGACCTATTCAACGATATGCAACACCATGGGGTACGCAAGAAAAAAAAATACATCCCCACTTTACGAGTAGGGGAGGTACCCTATAAAAAAATATTTCAAAATTTTATTGTATCACTTTGTCCCCCCCCCCCCTGCCAGCTAAATGGTGGTATTTGGATGGCTGAAAAAAATCACGGTTGTGGCATATATAACGTACTTGAAAGGAAAACTATCACAGCTAAGTAGGCTGTACAAACTTACGAGTCATAGTCGACCAACTTATTAAATGATTAAAATACCAATGATTTTTCTCGAGCGGCAGGGGCGTCAGGCGGGCACGTCATACCACAGGCTAGTTAGATGCTAATAAGTCTTAGAAAGGTACTGTGGGCATCCTCAACTTCGGAACCCTATACTTTGCGCGTGGCCCGACACGCACTTGGACGGTTTTTTTAATTACTATTAACAAAATTAATATACTTAAGTTAGTCTTCATAAATGAACTTTTTCAATTCATTCATTATATTACCTAATAACACTCTTTTAAATTCCAGGAGAGCATACCACTGCGACTGAAAGGTCTGTACGTGGTGAACCAACCCTACATTTTCAACATGGTGTACCAGCTGTTTAAGCCCTTCTTGAAGGAGAAGCTGCGCTCGCGCCTAGTATTCGTCGGCAAGGATTGGGAGCTATTACATAAGCATATCAACCCTAAATGCCTGCCGGAGTCCTACGGGGGCACCCTCAGTGTACCTAAGATCACTGGTCCCCAGTGGCTAGAGCTGCTCTTGATGTGCGATAAAGAATTCGCTGGTGAGTTACTCGTAGTTAACGCTTTTGATATGAATCCTTTCATCAGTTCGTCATTTAGTTAGAAGATGAAATACAGGGGCTATATTCGAAGTCTTAAATAGGGATCTCCCTGTTCCCTATAGGATCGCTCACGCGTCAAGTCTAGCTGCTTAAAGTTCACGCGACGCGCGAGCGATCCTATAGGAAACAGGAAGACCCCTATTTTAAGAGGGAAGAATAGTACTCGGCCGGTACGGTACTCGTCCATACAGAAATTACAAAAAGAGAAAACGTTTTTCCACTTCTAAATATTCTTCTGGAGATTGGAAACTACTTAGAAGTGTAAAAACGTTTACTCTTTTTGTATGGACGCGTAGTAGGTATTCTTCCCTACTTAAGACTTCGAATATAGCCCCTGAAATTTTACATAAGCATATTAATAGGAACTAGCAATAAAGTGATTTTAGCGCCAGTTTTGACCGATGAACGTTACATTATCGTCACTTCACGTAGATTGAAATTACTTTAACCGTAATTTATATCAAATATATACAGCGTTTATTTAGACAATGTTGCATATAGCCAAAAAGTCTCATTTATAAATTCAAATCTCGATATTTTATCAAAATTACAAAAACGATTATTATCAAAATTATCATAAATTAGCTTCTGCCATAGACTTCGCGGTTGTCGCGTTCCCGAGGGAACTATGCGTTTATCCGAGATAAAAAGTATCTCCTTTCCCGGGATTCCAACTATCTCCATACCAAATTTCATCCAAATCGGTCCAGCGGTCGAAGCGTGAAGAGGTAACAGACAGACAGACAGAGTTACTTTCGCATTATAATATTAATATGGATATCAGTAATAACTACTTATTATCAACATTTCAAGTCGGATATTTTAAATGCCTTTGTATGTACCAGTGGCGGACTAAGGGGGGGGCGGCGGGGGCGGTCCGCCCCGGGCCCCCGGTCCTAGGGGGCCCCCAAATCACCAAATAGTATAGTACTTCAGACAAAAAAAACTTGAAATAATAGTTTCGACAAGGCAGTGGCATAACTGTACCACCTCACGCTCGAAGCCCCGAGGCAAATCTTACGTACCTATAGGGCCCCAGCCCCGTTAATTTACAAAATTGCACAACTGAAATTTTTGGATTTTCCTTTCTTTCCTTGCGGTCTTTTGGGCCGGGGCCCCCTCAGCTCAGATAGTGATTTAGGGAATTTTACCTGTTCTGCCACGCGCCACTGCCTGCCACTAAATTAATCCAGTAACAGTACAACAGCATCTGCATAAAATCCGGTAGTTCTGATTTTTTTGCAGACTTGTTTATGATGTTGGCTTAATGTATAATCCAAGTTTGTGACCTCGAGTGCCGAACGCAACTTTGTCAAAAATAAAAAAGACTGCGAAAATTTCGGCCCGCTTTCAGATTTTGTCGATTTTTACCCTAAAGGACTAGTTTTTGATACTATTTTCTCAGGAAAATTTTAAAGAAAACTTTTAGTTAGACTTCAGCCCACTACTTTGCCCGCGTGGAATTCGGTGTGTTTTTCCGGGTTAAAAAGTAGCCTATGTCCTTCTAATCCAGTAACTTTATACATCAGCGTGTGCGTGAAATCCGGTAGTTCTGTAATTTTTTGCGGGCTTGTTTATGATGTTGGCTTTATGTATCATCCATGTTTGTGACCTCGAGCGCCGAAAGCAACTTCGTCTAAAATTTAAAAAAAAACCGCGGATATTTCGGATACTTTTCAGATTTTGGCGATTTTGACTCTAAATGACTAGTTTTTGATAGTACTTTCTCAGGATTTTTTTAAAGAAGACTAAAATTTCTATAATATGAGACTAGAACCGTCTCTGTGTACTCAATAGTTTCCGAGATAAAGCTTTTCAGAATTCATAATTTTTCAGAACTTCGCAATATTTTAGAAGTCATCGAACAACTCTATCAGGATATTTTTCCAATTACCTTCAACGGATTGTGCTAGTGTTGCTCGTTTGGAGTCACAAATTGGAGCCACTTGTAGCATTTTTATATCCTACTAGCTTTTGAAGGCGATTTCGTATGCACAAAAACATCAAAATTTAAACTCCCGTTTTTCTCGTTCCCGTAAGGATTTTAGAAAATCCTCTCTTAACGCGCCTCTACACCTCCTAAAGAACCTACAAGCTAAATTTCAGCTTCCTACTACCATCAGTTTCGGCTGAGCGTTGTCTGCTAACTATAGGTGAAACGTGGCATTAGTTCTATGGTTACCCCAAAGTTCTTTTGGTGTGTGTGACGCACAGCTGAAACTGCTGGTCGTAAGAAGCTGAAATTTGGCATGTAGGTTTCTTAAAAGGCGTAGAGGAGCACTAAGAGAGGATTTTCCAAAATTCTTACGGGAACGGGAAAAACGGGAGTTTAAATGTTGATGATTATGCGCATACGAAATCGCCTTCAAAAGCTAGTAGGATATATAAATGCTACAGGTGACTCCAATTCGTGACTCCTCACGAGCAAAACTAGCACACTATGTTGGAGGTAATTGGAAACACATCCTACTAGAGCTGTTCGAGTGACTTCCAAAATATTACGAAGTTCTGAAAAATGATGAATTTTGAAAAGCTTTATCTCAGAATCTATTGAAAACACAAGAGATGGTTCTAGTCTCATATCATAGCAAATTTTGTCTTCTTTAAAAACGTCCTGAGAAGGTAGTATCAAAAACTAGTCCTTTAGGGTAAAAATCGCCAAAATCTGAAAAGCAGTCGAAATTTTCTCGTGTTTTTTATTATTGACAAAGTTGCGTTCGGCGCTCGAGAACACAAACTTGGATTATACATTAGGCCGACAACATAAACAAGCCTGCAAAAAATCAGAACTACCGGATTTCGCGCTTACTACTCCATACTTTCAAACGACAAGGTTACGGGATCGGGTGCCATCTATCTGGCATTAATCTTTTTGTCCAAAACTGTTTACGCATAACAGGCTTTGCATAATTTATTAACGCCGAATCTTGACTTTGCCGAATTTTTATTAAGCATAATTCTTTATTGGCCGAATGGGTGTTTGTTTACCCGAATATTGTGTTGGTATAATGTTGACTTGGCCGAATTTTACTAGGCATAATATTGTTTGGCATACTAGTAATTTAGCAGAATTTTGATAGGCCGAAATATTGTCCGAATTTATGTCCGAAACAACAATTAATTTAGGAAGCGCCAAAGTTCGCATAAAATTGCTAGTCCGAATACTGGAAAGTCCGAAAATGTATGTCATAAACGATTTTAGCTAAGTATAAAATTTTGTATCATATAATTTGTTCAACACTGTACTTATCTTTATTAGATAGAGTTCGGCAGTTCACGGTGTGCGGTAACACCAAAGTTTGAAGCAAAGCCGACTCGCATAGGTTAGGTTAGATTATTTTTTATATAAGTAAACGAAATTATCAATTAGTAAAAGTCCCCCCTCCCTTATACAGGATACTCATTCAATTAAATCGGCGAAAACAAAGGTATGCGAAAGTAATTTTCTGCCTAATTAATATTCGGAATTCGAAAATTATGCGTGAACCCTATTCGGCGTAAATAGATTATGCGTAATAGAATTCGTCGAAAAATCGTTATGCGAGTTTAGTTTCGGCGTAAACACTATTATGACTATACTGATTATGCAAAATCGAATGCTGCCAAAAAAAATGCGTAAACAAGGGGAACCTACTGGATCATTTTAATTTGTCCGCGTAGGATTCGGTTGTAGCGTTCGCGTTCCCGTGGGAACTAGATGCGTTTTTCGGGTTAAAAATTAGGCTATGCAGGTCCTTCATCAGGACTAGAATTATCTCCATCTATACCAAATTTCATCTAAATTGGTGAAGCGATTTGAGCGTGAAGACGCAACAGAGACTCAAAGTTACTTTCGCTTCGCATTTATACTATGATATGGCATTTATATAAGTATGGAAGTATAAATGCAAACGAGCACACATGCCACCTGATGGTAAGCGAACAAATTTCAACTATCACCATCAACACATCTACACAGGCAAGAAGGGGGGCCCCATCTCGATTTTCCGCCCCGGGCCCCCGACAGGCTTAGTCCGCCACTGGTATGTACATTAATTGCGTGCCTATAACGTACACAAAACTCCCATAAAATACGAGGCTATTTACTAGACTCATTGCGAATTTCATATATGTACATGCAAAACAGCTTGTTACTTGTGCAAAAATTTTAAAAAATCTTGGTATTACCAAGGTTTTTAACTTATCTCTATTTATATGTTGTACTATTATTTTTTCTTTCAGCCATCGCATCCTACGGCTACAACAAGAAACCAGGCAGCGTGTAAAGTGTCCAAGTGAGAGAAACACGAAAACTTTTAGTTTATGAAGAATTGTTGTTGGAAGTTTGCGGCCACGTTCCTAGGCCGCGCTTGTAATCTGCGCGTTATGTTACATCATTAGTGTTATGTAAATAAATAAATAAACATGCCTTGTCAGATGTTCAAAAACGTAGGACTTAGGGTTCTTACTTATTTGAATAAAGACCTGGCGGAAAACGTGCTCAAAAATATGTGATGTGAACAATCGTTTACTTACTAATAGACACAAAAATAGCTACGTGTGACATGAAATTTTGTGCATTTCTGACTGTGTTAGATGTCAGCTATCATCACAAATGGTCAGGAGCTATATTCGAAGTATTTTTAAATAGGGATCACGTGAACTTTAAGCAGCTAGATTTAAAGTTCAACTTGACGCGTGAGCGATCCTATAGGGAAAAGGGAGATCCCTATTTAAGACTTCGAATATAGGTAGTTCTTGTGATGCCTTAGTGTAGATATGAACTTTGTTGAAACACGATATTTTTGAATCAGAATATAATTTACCTATACCACAGAATATTTAATAGTAAGTACTACATACAGAATGGCCACGGAATCACCCGCCTGAATCTAGCCGGCGCGCGACTCGCGCCCAACTCGCCCTTACCGTAATTTGTTTCATACGGAGATGGAGAGTGAATCGTTGGCCCGCGTAGTGGTACACACACATTTACAAGTGTACAGACGTCCTCGCACGCAAACATTGACCGTTCATTCGAATTGTTCGAAATCGTGCTTTTATAGGCCGTGTCCGCCCTGTGCCTATACGTATCATTGCTTACCTTATCTGAATCGCCGAGGCTGCCTCTACCCCCGGCCTGCCTTGCCGTATTTATGCATTCCGAATAGGTTCTCTTGAATAAGTGCCAATAAGACTGAGTTTAGTTAGTTTTCTATTCCATTTCAACTTATTGGTACTAACTGTAAAAATGGTATGAGTGCATGTTAAGCAATAATTAATTAATTAGATCTTTATTGAATTATTTTGTACGATTTCGAAACATGTAGTAAAAATGGGTGTATTTATAGACTTTGTTATGTTACATTTTGTTTTTTATATTCCTGAAAATCGATGCATATTATTTCTTTTTTTTCTACCTTGCTTAATGTGATGTCTGATCAATCTGGTCATTTTTAATTTTATATGTACCTGTGCTTGGCTTCTTTCAATGAATATACTTTAAAGCAACACTGTGATAAGTTTTGCATAAATAATTGTAATATATTGATATTTTCAAATTATCATGACAATTTTGAATCTTCTGTAACGAGATAAAAGTTATATTTATGGATTGATATTTACAAATATTTTACCGATCAAGTTATACAAAGTGTGATAAATTATTTTATTAATAGATTTCGTGTAATGAATTGGTCTTATAATGAAGTTATTTGTATTAAGTATAGAAATAAAACAATGTTAGACCACTTATCATGTATTATTACAAACTAATTCAAACATGACCTAAAATGAACCTTACATGAAGTACGATATAACTATGTCGTATGGTCACAGCGATGGCGCCACTATCGCGCCCTGCCAGGCCTTGGATTGCCTTTTTCGATTAGTCATTTCATCCACGTCCTTGAGATTCTGTATGGTACCTTGAATATCATTGGTAAGGAAACGTCAAGCGAATAGCTTGGGCGTAGTCGGCACTGGGTTGGTAATTGGAAAAGCTATGTTGCTTAGTGAGTGCACTGGACTCGGCAGATTGGCCAGTAACTGGAATCTAAAACACAAGCGTTTGACCGCTTAGAACAAGACCTGTCATTCTGACTTTTGACAGTTGATTTTTGGAGCGAATTTCCGGGATAGCCAGAAAAGAAACCCAGTTGCCGAAAACGTCGCGTTTCTTATTTTCCTCTGATATTTCCAAGATGTACGATGGCTGTGAGAGTTACTGTGTTATTCCGAGTCCCCGTCGACATCAGAAGTGGGATTCGACGACGCCTATCAAACAGAAAAGTCGATTGTGTACCTTTGCGAGAACCCATTATTATTAGCCGATAAACACGGCAATATAAGATCAAACAATGATTGTAGCGATTGAAAAAGTGCCACGTAACGTGTTCTAGTGACTAAGAATATCAAGAAGATGTAATTTGGTCAAAAGTTCATAATTGGTCCAGTGTGCCAAAGGTTGACTTTGACAATAACCTCCGACGAATATTGATTTTTCATTGATTTATCCGAAGATGGTTGATCCATTGTCGCCGTGTTGTAACAACAAGAGATCGATTTGCACTTTGCTTGGACTCATCAGTTAATAAATGATAAGATATTTTGCTGATAGCAAATGATAAAAACAATGTTTGGTGTTCCGGGTGAGTTCTTTTCATTTTATTGACCCTGGGTAAAGTTAATGGATGGGGTGTTGAAAAACAACATTCACCTGTTTTAATAACAATCTAGACCAAAGAACCAACAAGCTAGGTCTTGCAGCATTCTAGATTAATCTAGAATTTGGGATTTCTAGCCTCTTGTTTGATTTGTTTATTAGGTACTAAAATTAATTGATCTCTGAAATTGTGAAGTAATAACAAAGTGGACACACAACCGGTGTTATTCTATTACAAGCGCTCAAGATCCAGCGTTTAAAACACATGAATTACAAATTTCAGCTCCCTTTATGACAACTGAACATGAAATTGTTCAAATTTCAAACGATGTCATGCCAGATACATGGACATTTCAGATTCATGTGCATGATTGACAGGCCTTAAAAGTCTTTACCTAACTACTGTTAGTCACTTCATTAAACTAAAAATGTTTAGTAAGAATGCATACTTCAGAGATTTTTGGTTTACAGGAAATGCAGAGTTCAAATGTGCCTAGAACGCAACATTAGCTCTAAGAGCTAGGCATGCTGAATAGAATAAAGCTTGCATTCATACTCTACTAAGCGAGCAAGAAGGTACTGAAGTGAAAGATATTAAGGTATGGATTTTTATGATGTAACTGTCCAAGGCAGACAGAGTTCTACGAAGATAACCCGAGGTTAGTTTATTTTGTTACTATTGTCACAACTGTGCCGGTATAGTAATGTCACTATATGTGACATGGCACAGCAATTGGACTGGAGTGTGCACACCTTTTGATAATGCGGTTAAGTTGTACTAAAAATGTTGTTTAAAATTGAAATTATTATTTTTACTAAATCAACATGTTGCTTTTTAAATCTTTGGAGTTTGGACAGAAGCTAGTGAAAATTTAATGTGAATGAAACTGTTTAAAAAAAAAATACTATGGTTCTAAATGGTAAAAAAAAAGGTAACTAACATTTTTTTTTAAGGAAATTAAATTGGCACTGGTAGTAGAGCTGCTGATTTTCCGCATAGGGTCCATCTACGGTGGAAGTAAAAATAATAATTAAAAGAAAAATGCTTTAACATGCCTTAACTTTTCAAGATACCTTTGTATGTGTTCTGGACATGTAAACTTAATGTTATTATTAGGGATACAAAAGAGTTATGTGTGTGTCAAACAATTTTACAAGAATGTAGTATAGCGATTGACTTTGAATATTTGAATTTTATCTAACCATGTTTTCTATTTTCGTGGGGATTGGCGTACGATTGAACAGTATCCAATAATTTAATAAAATGGTAACACAAAGTTATAGGGTATGTGCATAGGCGATTGCGCATATAGGATAGGGTACCTGCTCACTCGTGCCCATGTTACCAAACTTTTCAAATTGGTGTTACTTCTGGTTTCTGAACATGTCTTGTGTCTTTTGACTTTTAAACCTTCATTAGTCTTGATATATCATCTGAAGAGTTCTAGTGTTCAGTGATTTCAATTGAGTAGTACACTCTACATTCTTTGGTGGTTGACCGAAGAGGTCAAGATTGGATTGGATGAAAGGTTTATTCTAGTAATCATCTTTGTTTCTTCATTTCAACCTGGACTTTATAGTTGCCCATGTAGGTATCCTTGGGGTATGTACATTGTATTGTAACTTAATTCTTTGAGTTTTAGTTAGAGCGTTCCTATGATTACTAAACCTAAAGAGTTGGATTTATTTTGTTCTAAAGTTCATATGAGCCTGCTCCCTGCATTGCATAGGTGCATTGCTGTTCATATTGAGTTTGATGTGTGGGTTTTTAAGGTTTGTTATTTCTGCTACAGAATGTACTGCCTGTCAGTTCACTATATGGAACCCATCTCTCCGTAGACTTTCTATTTAGAACAATTTTCTGTTGTTTGATTGTTTTGAAACTAAGCTTTTCTGCTTGAAGGATCAAGGGCTCTGTTCCAAACCTGTTATGATTTTTATTTTTGGCCTTTGTACAGAGACTGCCTATATGAAACAAGCAATACATGATGCTTTTATTATTTGGAATTATTTCTTGAGCCAAACAAAGTTGCTCAAATTGTAAAACACTCTCTTTGTGGGAGAGATTGGCAAAAGTCTCTGTCTCTCTTTCTCTCTAATAGTATTGTCCGCCGAGCTTGAGATGGAGATGGCTAGACTTTTTTGTAAATTAATGTGAAAAGTTTTGGGTTGGACTTCATCTGGAAGCATCCTTACTGAGAGATATGGGTATCAGTCATCCTGGTGACTGATTTAGTTCACGACTTATTAGTTTCATAAACTGTAACTAAAAAAAAAAAAAAAAGGTTACGAAAATAACAAATGCTTACATTAAGGATTAATAAAAAGTAGAGTAAACGGAATATCATTTTTACCATCGAAGACACGACTTTGGAATGGGGACTCGAATGACAACTGCTTTGACTAAAAAGGATTTGCGCTTGTTTTGTTCTGAATTGCCATTTAGGTCCGTTCATTTATGGACGTATCGGCGGGATGTATGTACGTACTAGGTGGAATTCATCTCCTTTCGACCAAGAGTATGGAGTCGAATTTGTACAGCTAGTTTGCTGTGGTTTTGTGATTTGTGTGATTGGGTGAATGATTGAGTGTTACGCGACAATGGGTCGCGATTGTGTTGCCTGCCGGTGCGATGCTGGCGGGTAAGCGTGTGTATGTTTGTCTATGTTTAGCCTGCCCGTGCGATGCTGGTAGGTAAGCGTGTGTAAGCTGCTTGCGAGCGCTTAGCCTGCCGGTGCGGGATATGCGCGTTTGCGTGTGTTTAACCTACTGGTGCGACACTGGTGGATGTGAGTATTGTGAGTGAGTGACCTACTTGTGTGACGCTGGTAGCGTGTGTGGCTCAAAGTTACTAGATTGGTCGCGACTATCCGGTGCGATGCTGGATAGTCGACGGGTGAGCGAGTATACCCGGTTTGATACCGGATGAGACGTATCGGTGCGATGCCGATATAGTCGAGCGAGCGGAGTATACCCGGTTTGATACCGGATGAGACGTATCGGTGCGATGCCGATATAGTCGAGCGAGGGAGTATACCCGGTTCGATACCGGATGAGACTTATCGATGCGATGCCGATATAGTCGAGCGAGGGTGTATACCCGGTTCGATACCGGATGAGGCTTATCGGTGCGATGCCGGTATAGTCGAGCGAGGAAGTATACCCGGTTCGACACCGGATGAGACTATCGGTGTGATGCCGATAGTCGATCGAGCGGGAATACCTGGTGTGAGGCCAGATGAGACCATCTAGTGAATTGCGTGTAGTGTGTGAGCTTGGACTAGGTAGTCAAGGTTACACGGTGTGAAGTTTTACCTTCAGCGTGTGGATTAATTTGTGGTGGCCTAGAGTGACGTTGGATCGCTTGTTCTCTGTAGGAACAACGCTGATTTCAACCTGATTTTGGTATGTGTATAGCTGCCATGTTGTTAAGCTTCCAGTGGTATGCTGGACTGTGTGTTCTTCTAGTATGAAGCATGATTGAGAGGGATGACGGTTTCGTTGTGGCAAGTGATTTTCTTCAATAGTGCACCTGTTGGTACGATGTTTGTATTGTGTTTCCGATTGAAATTTGGTTTAAAAAAAATTGGCATTTGGATCATTACAAGCGTAAGGATCCAAACTGTGCGTGTGTGTGTGTGTGCTGTCTTATTGTTCTTGTTAACTTTTCGATTTTTGGAATAGAGGATGAAGAACCGCGACTTCCGAAAAAAAAAAAAAAAAAAAAAAATGGGCTTCACGCGTTGGTCTCAAACTGCTTTCATAGTTTATGCTTACTTGATTGAAGTTGTATCATTTGTAGTGAACCTTAGTGAATTTTCTAACCATGTTTGTCAGAGAAACCGAGCGAAAAAAAAAAAAAAAAAAAAAAAAAAAAAAAAAAAAAAAAACCTTCATTGCTGATTCCTAGGTGGCTTCATGACTCACACCAGGAGGTGTGGATTGTCTGATGGCCGTGTCGTATGGTCACAGCGATGGCGCCACTATCGCGCCCTGCCAGGCCTTGGATTGCCTTTTTCGATTAGTCATTTCATCCACGTCCTTGAGATTCTGTATGGTACCTTGAATATCATTGGTAAGGAAACGTCAAGCGAATAGCTTGGGCGTAGTCGGCACTGGGTTGGTAATTGGAAAAGCTATGTTGCTTAGTGAGTGCACTGGACTCGGCAGATTGGCCAGTAACTGGAATCTAAAACACAAGCGTTTGACCGCTTAGAACAAGACCTGTCATTCTGACTTTTGACAGTTGATTTTTGGAGCGAATTTCCGGGATAGCCAGAAAAGAAACCCAGTTGCCGAAAACGTCGCGTTTCTTATTTTCCTCTGATATTTCCAAGATGTACGATGGCTGTGAGAGTTACTGTGTTATTCCGAGTCCCCGTCGACAACTATATGTATACCAGTTTTGATATCACCAACAAAACAAATAAAGCGATGTAGCCAACGTCTACTTTGTGAATAAACAGTGCGTCTATTAGAGTCCCACAAAGTGATTCTATAGGGAACGGAAAAGGATTAAAGGAATCTCTCCATAGCTTCTCGGATAAACTTGTTGCTATGCGAGACGTCAAAAATGAATGCTAAGTGAGTCACTACAGATCCCAAAGTCCAAACGTCGTCGCCTCGTTCGGCGCGTACCTAAAGTGAAACAGCTGAACCCGCGCAGGCCAATCGTGAACGTGTTATTGGTAAATTGCGCTTCTTGGAATTGTATTGTACGAATAATTAGCTCTCTGGCTAAAATTGGGAGACTGACTATCGTTATTTTAGAAACAGGAAATACTATATCATACATAGATCAATACATATTCACAGATACAGATAATACCTACGGCAAGAATTTACACCCCGGCACCTGCGGACAAATATGTAAGTAGTAACTACTATTACATTCGTTTCACCCCTCTTGTTTCTAAAATATGTACAAATAACCAAGATAACATTCAATACCTATACACAATAATTATTTACTAATAATACTCATGCGCTTTGTGTATCCATAGGAATTTGCCACTGCAACAAAAGAAAAAATGCATTTTATTTTTAGTTAGGTACGTACCTACAAGTCCTACATGACAATTAAATACTTCCACTTATTTAACTCGTCATACACCTATAACAAAAAGAAATCGGTAGTTTTAATTTGTTTTGCATTTTTACATTGTTTTTTAGAAATAAAAATAATTTAAATAATATAGTTGGTATTTTAATAAGTGCAATACATAACGTAATTAAGTGATTTTTACCCCACTCACTGCGACATCGTGCATGCTATTTAAGAGAAGAAATGCTTTGAAAAGCTTTTCTCGAACTTCTCTTCCAAATACTTTAAGAATTGTGGTAGGTAGTTTAAAAAGGATTACGCTTCATCCACGCGACACTAAACACAAGCGTAACTTTCACTTCACATTTGGACAAAATGAAAACCAGTTTCTGTACTGCGCTCACTTTCCTCAGTCATTTTCTTAGTAGTGTGATAGTCTATGTTTGCTATAGTAACACTACACTACGAATTACTTAAAAAAATATACCTATAAAACTAGCGTCCCCGCCACTTCTTCTACTTGGAAGATCATAATAAACTCCACCCTTTTCGCCTTTGGGATGGAATCCGGGATAAAATCTAGTTATTATATGTCCTTCCCGAGACTCAAACTACCTCCATACCAAATTTCATCCAAATCGGTCCTGCGGTTTAAGCGTCAAGAGACAGACAGACAGGATTACATTGACATTTATAATATTAGTACGGACATGCACTTGTTCAGTCCGTATTACTTACACTTAAAGCTGTCCTCGTAGTACGACAGCATCTTCCACAGCAGCTCGCCGGAGACCTCTAGCTCGGGCAGAGAGCCTCCATGGCGCGGGCGCAGCGCGGCACCGTACACGTGTTTCTTTAGCGACTCCTTATCGGAGCCATGGAAGAAGATGCGCGCGCGCAGCTTCTCGCGCAGGAACGGCTTGAACAGCGCGAACACAACGTTGAAGATGTACGGCTGATTCAGGATGTGCACCGCCTTCACGCGGATCGGGATGCAGTCCTGGAAACCATACCGAGTAGATTAGGACGAGTTCTGATCCAGCACAATAGGCTATTTATTGTCTGGATTGAGGACTTCTCACAACCTTAAGTTACTTCGTAGATGCGTGCAGGTTTCCTCACGAGTTTTTCCTTCACGAAAAGCTCAATATTAAAACTGAATTCGCACATATATAAAGTCAGAGGTGCAAGCTAGATTCGAACCCCCGATCCGGGAAATGGTAGGTTTTAAACTACGAGGCTACCAATAATCTCGTATTTTATTAACAACTATTTGGCCCGGTGAACTTCGTATTACCATACGGATTCCCACACAAAGTTTCCTTTAATTTTTTTTTTGTTTTCTAAACCTTCCCTGAATCAATCACATATTCGTAGTCTTAAATAGGGACAGGGAGATTCCTTACAGCATCGCTCACGCGTCGCGGCGTTGCAATCGAACTTGAGCTTCGAATAGAGCCCCAGTATACATAATAGCAAAAGTTCGTAAATGAGGAAGTGATAAATTATGAGCCTTAGGTATAAGCTTTTACCTATACTCCCTTATTATAAAATCGTATGCTCATTCTGTTCATTTACACACTTCACCTACTTTTGCGAGAGAAATCTTTAATAATAATAAGTATACAAAACCGAAAACTGACTGACTCAAACTACTGGACGGATCAGAAAGAATGAAATTTGGCACACTAAGCATTGGGCTTTAAGGAAAAGCCCAAGTACCTTATTGGTATCCTAATAGATTTGTCATACAAAAAATAAACAAGAGAAGCGCACGTGTGTGACGTACTTAACGATTTTCTCGCAAATTGAACAAACCGGTTGGCGTCTCCAAGAAGCGGAGTGCAAAGGCGGCAGGCGGGTTCCTCTACCGCTGAAATTGTCTGTAAAGGTCACGCCCATTCAACGCCATTCATAATGACCTTGAAAAATGTTTGTTCTCATTTGAAAAGCTTGGTATATTTATTCTAATACATTTCTAATCCGCTACCACAACTAAGACTAAAGCCTATTTCAAAATTTTAGTAAAGCGTAATTCGAAAACCATTTCGGTATCTCTATCTAAAGGAGTCAATAAAATAGTTTCAGATTTACTTTTAAAGAAAATGGTGTTTAACCGATAGCTGGTGCGTGACGTCATCTCACTCAATTCACTCACTCGCGCTAAAGAGCGAGCGCTACGTGCAGAACTAGGTATATGTATGCGCAGAAAAAGCTACGTCATTTTTGACTTACGCCCTTTTAGAACGAGGAGCTTTTAATTTTATTGACGACTTACGAAGAAAAGAAAAAATAAATGAAATGTTGTCAAAATTAAATCTATCCGGTCATCTAAATAGTGCAGGCGCTGAATGGATGTTCATGTGCAAAAATCGAGGTCCGTGAAATGTTTTGTGATTCGTCTACATCGTCGCGCATGGTTCTTTATAGAGACCCCCCCCCCACTACTTATTGACTACTACAAACCTGCACCCAGTCCACTAGCATCTTGGCAAAGGAGGGCGTGAACTGCATCACGTGGTTGAAGCTAAGCCCCTTCATGTCTAGGATGACGACGACGCCGCAGACCTGCGTTCGCGGCTCCGTCATGGCCGCCTCCAGCCCCAGCTGCACGCCGCGGAACAGCTCGGCCAGCGGCACCTGCCGGGGGTCCCAGCCCTCTGGAAGTCAACCAGGGGCCTCAATCAGGGCGCAAAAGTTATTTCATAGGGAACATCAAAACGTCACGGCGTTGTAATTGAACTTTAAGTAGCTAGATTTAAAATTCAATTTAAGCGCCGTGAGGATTTGACGTTCCCTGTATATTCTACATATACGAAATCCCCTTTGGGCCCCGAATGAAGCCCCAGAATGGTACAGGAAACTATGATAGCTTATGTACGTCGCACTGCTGCTGGACAGTGGACACAGAAGTTCAGTCATCACGAGAGGGTCGAGAGGTTCAATTTTGCCTCGAAGACCCAGTGCGGATCGAGGACTTGAAACGCTTCTTTGTATTACGTCGTAGATGCGTGTTGATCTCCTAACGATCCATCGTCAAGAACCTCAGTGGTAAATATTGAATTTCGAAACGGGATGGAACCTTACTTACTCCGTGCTTCGGCCTACAAATTGTGACAACAAACCGTAAGTTTGGTTTTTGTACTCGTCAATTGAAATATGTGTATTAAGATTTCATAGAGAATACTGCAATGTCACTCTTTTCATCGTTAAATAGTCATACTTCCGAAACAACCGAAATAAGTTATTTCGATTCGCTCTAGACGATCGAAATACTTTTTCACGTTTCGGCATGGCCATCTAGATGCACGTCGTGACCAACTAGATTACAGGCTCTACCACGAAGAGCAAAATTCAAACGACATTTATTTTTCTTATATACTCGTACTAATGAGTTAAATTATTAATTTTAATGGACTCGTACAAAAAGTATTGTTCACAATAGTGCCATAATCAAGCTTTTCAATCTCGTACCTTACTTAGGCCACTCAGCAAGCTTCGTGGCCTAAACACGGTACTCGACTGAAAAGCTCTCTATTATGTCACGATTGCGAAAAATACTATTTTGTACTCGTCAATTGAAATATGTGTATTAAGATTTCATAGAGAATACTGCAATGTCACTCTTTTCATCGTTAAATAGTCATACTTCCGAAACAACCGAAATAAGTTATTTCGATTCGCTCTAGACGATCGAAATACTTTTTCACGTTTCGGCATGGCCATCTAGATGCACGTCGTGACCAACTAGATTACAGGCCCTACCACGAAGAGCAAAATTCAAACGACATTTATTTTTCTTATATACTCGTACTAATGAGTTAAATTATTAATTTTAATGGACTCGTACAAAAAGTATTGTTCACAATAGTGCCATAATCAAGCTTTTCAATCTCGTACCTTACTTAGGCCACTCAGCAAGCTTCGTGGCCTAAACACGGTACTCGACTGAAAAGCTCTCTATTATGTCACGATTGCGAAAAATACTATTTTAGGTTTATGTAAGTGCGTGGGCTTACCTTCGCTGAGTATGAATTTAGGACGATCTTGCTAGGCTAAAGTACGCACGCACTTATGATTATGACGTCACCCATGACAAATGTTCTGCACGTACGAGTCATTTGTACGTGCGTAGACTGCCTTAAGTGGAGTGTAACATGTTAAATGCTAATACAATATGAAGGACCATAAACTGAATATTTAAGTACTAAACCATATGGAATCTAAGTACCTATCTGATTAGATTGGCAAATTCTCGACTCAAAAAAATGCTTGATACTTAATATTCAATTATTTTACAGTTTCTAATTTCATCATTCACATTCTATGTATCTACATAGATTATCTAATCTGTTTACATAATTTTACTTCATGATCACGAACTGTTTATTCTTTACACATTAGTTGCAAATACCAAGAAGAACCTTATTTCTTAACATATACATCCTGTTGTACGTAGTTTGTGTTTTATACGATGAGGTCAACTACTTAATTGTAAATAACTGTCTTGTCTTACAAGAAAGAATTCAAAGCGCATGTCAGCATGGGGTCAAGAGGTGCATAACGTGAGCATTGCTATTAACTTAAATTGTACAAGATTAACCACTAACCTAAGGCTCGGAGTTTTCCTTGTTCAACCAATTATGTCACATTAAACAACACTAAAGTTAGATGTCACTTGTTTGACCCTATTCGTAAAGTCATTTCAATTGTTAAAAATAACTCGTACAATATAGTAGAATGCACCCGTCGAAACATCCGGACGAGTATAATTGACATCAATCGTGGACTACCTATCGAAAACTCGCCCTCTATGGGCGAGTTTTTCTCCTTCAAACATTTTCTTCATGTCCTTTCGAGCTCTCTACGACTAATAGTAAAGAAACCTACTCAGTTCGTTTTCTTGGCATATTTGTATAGTGTCGATTCTTTACATTCTTGTTTTACTATCTTCTTTTACAACACTGAGCAGTAAGAACCTAGGAGGAAGCATGTCTAATAGTGACTCTTGCTGCTACTGATGATGCTGATGGTAATGATAACGATATGAGTGATACTTACTGCCAGACTCAACGAACATGATCCGCCGGCCGTGCTGATCGCGAGGCGCGAGGATGGAGATGATGGAGTGGTCGAAGGCAGCTCGCACTGAAGAGGGCACCAGGTCGTGGCAATAGTTCTCGTGGGACTGCCGGAACTTGTAGAATGCTTGGATCTGTAGACAGAACATAACCAAATGGAGTACATACCTGTGACTCCAAATTTGACTTTAACAAAAAGAAAGGAAGTAGATATATGTACTTACTTTTTTCATTGCACTCTCCGCATAATACTTGCATGGTCTCAGGAACTTGATTAGGAAGTCGTCGTTGTCGATTGGAATATTTAAACAGTCTTCTCCTGAAATCGTGAAATTGACACATTTAGGTACCTGACAACGATATGGGCGCTCCCTATCCCTATTGGTATAGGTATGTACCATTTCGAATTGATATGGCAAAATTAAACTTAACTCTATACTGGGTGGAACAGAACCATGTGACGATAGTTAACCCACAGTATCGGCTATAAATGATGATGATGATGATGATGATAACGATCGGCTATCGATTTTAAGCATTTTTATAGGCTTTTTTATTTTTTCGGCATGGTCAAAAAAAGCAATAAAATATTTAATTGACTTTTGTTGAAATGGTTAATCCACCCAATAGTAGATACTATGCATTACTTATAGAGTGGTACTAAATAGATTTTACCCCTGTCTGCACATTTCTTTTTTGTTTACGTTTTGTTTGACGTAAGATTTTATTTCTTCACCTCTTCCGATGTTTGTCTGTCTGTAATCAAATCTTGCAAGTTAAATTTGATCCACTTCCCGATTACCGATTGAGTTGAAATTCTGCATGCCTATGTGAATCGGATGACAATGCAAAATTATTATGACATAGAGCTAATCTGATGATGGAACCGGAAGGTGGTCACAGGAACTCGGTAGGTACCTAGTTAAACGAGACAACCTCATCGAGTTTGGACTCGTTTGATCCGTCTTGACGAGTACTGTATAAAAGCTTCTTTTAAAAAAGTTTTTTTTAAATTTATAGTTGGTTTTAATAATACCAACTCTATTAAACGCTAATACAGAGGACCACACACACCACGTTCAAAGTTCAGGGAATAAGGATGTCGCTAACATAGTTGCTAATTTCTTTGATAATTCCTCGTATTTATTTCCGCAAAGATTGATTAGCATCTGGATGACAGACGTCAATTAATGAAAAGCCGCGTCACCATGAAGCACGCCCAAGGACATATCTGACGCGTGAAAACTCGAGCCATAACTGATGTTTTTCATCATAAAAAAACCTAATGACAATGAGCTCTAATATATTTACGAATACATATATAGGTACTATAGGGACCTACTTGCATTTATTAACCAACTTGTAAATGTAAAAGGACTCAACTCGAAGATTTTTGCCTGAAAAAACATGTTGGAAAGCGTAGTCGAAAAACGAAAAAAAAGTTAACCGCGTTCAAACACCGACAGACTACGATGTCAATGTCAAGTTCAGTACATGATTGTCATTATTGCCCTTATTGGGCCAGTTCAGTTGACACCGACTTCGCAGTCTGTATCGGAGTTTGAAGGGTTTTTTTTTGCGCTACAGTTTTCAACTATTACTATAGAAGGACAGTAAGTTATTCTGTAGTTTTAGAAATTGACACCAAAATATTTAGTAGGAAACTTACTTGATCACAGATCTACAGTATAAGACCGAATGTATCATGTTCCACCGTACTGTACAGTCAAATAAGTAATTAAAACATGTAACAGCGAGTCAGCGTGAAACAGGGCCGTCTTAAACTATGCTGGGGCTCTTGGGTACACAAGAATTTGAGGCCCTTTGGGCCTGTATAAATTATTACATGACGTTTATATGATGACGTTTAGTTAAATGAATTTCCAATCACATTTGTAAATTGTATGAACCACACGAAATTAGCTCAGACAAACAATTAATTCAATACAACGGACGGAAAATGACAATTTAATTGAAAAGAAGGTCAAAATACTTAATGAACTCAAAAACAAAGCACCGTTGATTTCGCATGGGCATCCAATCTCTCTATCATTTGTGCTGTTTAGAGTAGTTCAATAGTAATTGGTAAAAATAAGTTATAAGAGGAGAAAGATCACATTTTTCACATTTCTTGAATTTAAGCCGTATAAAACTACAAATATAATTATCCTTACTGAGCCTTAGGTACTTATGTGTTAATTAGGGCAGTTCTAGGCGATAATTCGTTTAGATATTGTTAACTTAAACCCTTTGTCGATAATAAGTACCTGATAATACTATCCGCACTAGCATTTATGTCAACACATGGACGTTTTACAATTAATTAACGTATTTTTGCTTGGAAGCTTTTTCAGAATATTCAAGAATAATCACAACTATGGTATCTTAATTTTAATTGTAAGTAATCAACACTAAACGTGTGACCATTTCACCCGACTTTTTTACACAGGTTGTTTACCTTTCAAAAGTTCCCTTAGTTCGTGTACAGCTTTCGCAACAACTTCCGGCGTTTCTCTCAATTCCGTTTCTGCTATTTCTTTGTAAAACTTTTCTGTGAGCGGCCAGTTCTCCAATTGGATTTTAGCATCACCCCACATAACGTAAGGTGCTCCATTTTGTTCGTATTGAATATTCATTTTTGAATAAAAAAGTAAGTAGTAAATTTGTATATGCAGATATTTGTTTATGTTTACATAAGTATAAAAAAGCAAGATGACTGGTTAAACTAGTACCACGTTTACATAACACTGAATAACAATGAATAAATTCACTTTATTTTTGGATTCAAATTTTGAGGATTTCCTTGTAGGAATTATATAAAACAATTTACGCAAAGGTTTCGTAAGTAGAGAGACGCGAGAGACAGGAGGTTCGGCCGCCGGTCCTCTGGCGCTTGCGGCTCGCACTGGGTCGCCGGCGCGTGCGCAGCCAACGGTACCCTTCCATCGCCACAGAGCCTCATTTGCACACGAGCTTACCACTTTTACTCGTCACATAATGTGAAAAAACGTCAAGTATTTTTCCACTTCGTCCAACTTTCGTAAATGGTAACAGTTATTACTAGATAGTGTGTATGAATTATGGAATGTTTATGTAAAAAAGGGCAGCATATTTAGAAAAACGTTATTGAATGAATTCTTGTCAAATCTACCCATGACCTAGCCACCCATAGCCATAGGCCAATAGCCTTCCGTGAAGAAAACCAAATTTATTCCGGAACAAATTAAAAATTTATATAGACTATTCGAAGAATACATTTTAACATAGACATAGACATTTATTTCTCAATATGAAATTACAGCATATTTTACATGTCAAAATAAGAGAATTTCTCATTGAGATCGTCAGAAAGAAAACAAAATAAAAATAAAATGAAAATGAAAATGTTTCACCGTTAGGATCGTCTTTTTATACCAAAATAAAGAAATAATGTTAACAAGTAATAGGATTAACATGGTACAATTGGTATGTCAAATTAAATATTACAAAATAAATCTAAGTCCATGTATTCTTTAACAGAATATAACGGATGTTCCAACAAAAGGTTCTTAAGTTGACGTCGAAACACCGCGTCAGACGGTTCACTTTTTAACTGACGATTAAAAAAAAACGGCCAAGTGCGTGTCGGGCCACGCGCAAAGTATAGGGTTCCGAAGTTGGCGATGCCCACAGTACCTTTCTAAGACTTATTAGCATCTAGCTAGCCTGTGGTATGAATGACGTGCCCGCCCGACGCCCCTGCCGCTCGAGTAAA
The DNA here is from genome assembly GCA_963971205.1 of Aethes cnicana. Taxonomy (NCBI): domain Eukaryota; kingdom Metazoa; phylum Arthropoda; class Insecta; order Lepidoptera; family Tortricidae; genus Aethes; species Aethes cnicana. The sequence goes on from OZ020275.1 coordinate 12,078,417, forward strand.
ATCATCATCATAAGTTGGTCGACTATTACTCGTAAGTTTGTACAGCCTACTTAGCTGTGATAGTTTTCCTATGAACTACATATGAACTATGTTATATATGCCACAAACGTGATTTTTTTCAGCCATCCAAATACCACCATTTAGCTGACAGGGGGGGGGACACGTGACTCTAACAAAAAATAGCACTTTAAAGCTTAATATTTCACAAACGCATCACTTAATCAAAATATGGTTTTAACAAACCCACAATATTTTTTTAAGATCTATTCAACGATATGCCGCACCATGGGGTACGCAAGAAAAAAAAAACATCCCCTCTTTACGAGTAGGGGAGGTACCCTATAAAAAATATATTTCAACATTTTATTGTACCACTTTGTTAGCGTAACTATACATATTCATGCCAAATTACATCTTTCTAGAACTAAGCATCTCCGAGCAATAGTGCGGACAGACGGACGGACGGACGGACGGACGGAACGTTCCTTGTGGACTTCGGAACCCTAAAAATCAGCCCTTAGTTAAACAATTTTCTACAGTTACAACAGGTTACTAAAGGCGGCGTGTCATTCGCATGCGGCCGATATTAGTTTTATCGATATTTTTTGCCTTTGGCTGCTATTTATATTTACTACAAAAAATATTTCCATTACGTGGGCTCAAATGATTAATTTAGTAAATATAAATGGCAGCTAAGGGCAAAAAATATCGATAAAACTCGTTGACGCAGTCTACTACTACTACTACAGCCTATTTGCGTCCCACTGCTGGGCACAGGTCTCCCCTCTACATGAGAGGGTTTGGGCTATAATCCCCACGCGGGCCCAGTGCGGATTGGGGACTTCACACACATCTTTGAATTATTTCGCAGATGCATGCAGGTTTCCTCACGATGTTTTCCTTCACCGAAAAGCTCATAGTAAATTCAAATTGAATTTCGCACGTAGGTAAACTCAGAGGTACGAACCGGAATCGAACCCCCAACCCTCGGCATGAGAGGCGGTAGGTCGAACCACTAGGCCACCACGGCTTCCTATTATTGCTTAGCGCAGTCTATTATTGCTTAATCCACGTGCCTTCTAAGTCGTATTTTACGAACTGAGTCCTGTTTGTCCGTGTTTCTAAGAATAAAAATGCCTCGAAAATGTATACAAATTTCACCTCTGATTCAAGGTGCCTATATGCATAACTACCTATTTATTAATACGAAGGCCAACAAATAAATAATTAAGTTTCTTATAGTGATAAAAGAAAAAAATTGCGGCGATGAAAATTGCAGGCGCTGCCTTTCTCCATTTATTCGTTAACGTTAACAATGTACAACGTTGTATTACGCCTGTTATCTGTCATTTAGCTGTCAACTGTACTTACCGAGTGTATGGAGTGTCCTCCATAACCGAGTGATTGAAATGAATGAAATGAAATGAATGAAAAATGTTTATTTAGCAAACATACAGAACTAGTTGACCCGGTGACTTCGTATCACCCGAAGGCGATTCCCATACAAAGTTATTTTTGTTTTTTGGCTGTTCCTTTAGATTTTCCCGATTTTATTTATCTTCAAAGAAGAATGAGCATCTCGTCCCAGCAGCTCGAACAAGTAGACTTTGCTGTCAGAAATCAGTGAGCAAAATCGTGTTTGTTTCACTCAGTGAGACAATGTTTTTTTCACCTCAGCAGCTCGAACAAGTAGACTTTGCTGTCAGAAATTAGTGAGCAAAATCGTGTTTGTTTCACTCAGTGAGACAAAGTATTTTTTTAATTTGTTTTTTTTTTTAATCCTTTTATCCCATCAGACAATCCCATGAGGCAAAGGCAAAGGCCTAAGCCTTGCAGCCACAGTTAAATCGTTTCCGCGCTTTTTATTATTTTTTATTTCATTACTGCGAATGGTCATTTCATACTGCGGCATCTAACGAGTAATTACGAGTTATTAATAATTCAAACTATCTTGAATTTATCCGCTCTCTTCTTTTCATATCTTTAAGAAAAGAGGTAGAGGTAGAGGTAGGCTAGGCAAGTCTTACTGCGAATCTGTTTTCGTAGAAAAAAAAACTGAATTAGAAACGTTCGGATACGCGCAACGCATCAGTACCGCCGTATTTTTAGACATTAAAATTATACGTTGATTTAACTTCTGAAAATCTTATAATTTTCAAATGACTTATATTTCATATAATTATGTTATTTGTAATCTAAAGTTTTAATTTAAAGTAAACTCAAAGTTTTCAAATATTACCGAATAAACTCGAAATTTATCATCAAGTACTAGTTTCCGAACATACGTTTGGAAAATTGCCGCCATTGTCTCATGTCAAATCATGTCTTTCTTCTTAATTTTCCATAACTAACTTTAAAGTAATTCTTTTAAAACATGAAATTCAAGTAATAATTTGAGTGAAAGGAGTGAAGAAGAAATGTTATTTCATATTTTTCGTATTGTAAGTATTCTTTGCAAGTACCTTTTATGTGTTCTCGCTACTGAGGTGAAAAATTGTATGTGCTACTCGAGAGCAATTTCTTTTACTTCTCGTGCCTTTGAGTCCTTCGCTAGCTCAAGATTCTAAACTAGAATCACTCGCTGAACACTCGTGATTCAACTATAGAATCTTTCGCTAGCTCAGGACTCAAACATGGCACTCGAAGCAAAAAACAATTTTGCTCTCTTGTTGCACAAATAACTATTTCACCTCAGCAGCTTGAACAAGTAGACTTTGCTGTCTGAAATTAGTGAGCAAAATCGTGTTTGTTTCACTCAGTGAGACAAAGTATTTTTTTAATTTGTTTTTTTTTAAATCCTTTTATCCCATCAGACAATCCCATGAGGCAAAGGCAAAGGCCTAAGCCTTGCAGCCACACTTAAATCGTTTCCGCGCTTTTTCTTTTTTTTATTAATTTCATTACTGCGAATGGTCATTTCATACTGCGGCATCTAACTAGTAACTACTTCTTATACCAATAATTCAAACTATCTTGATTTTATCCGCTCTCTTCTTTTCATTTCTTTAAGAAAAGAGGTAGAATTATACTAGGCAAGTCTTACTGCGAATCTGTTTTCGTAGAAAAAAAAACTGAATTAGAAACGTTCGGATACGCGCAACGCATCAGTACCGCCGTATTTTTAGACATTAAAATTATACGTTGATTTAACTTCTGAAAATCTTACAATTTTCAAATGACTTATATTTCATATAATTATGGTATTTGTAATCATTTTAAACTAAAGTTTTAATTTAAAGTAAACTAAAAGTTTTCAAATATTACCGAATAAATTCGAAATTTATCATCAAGTACTAGTTTCCGAACATACGTTTGGAAAATTGCCGCCATTGTCTTATGTCAAATCATGTCTTTCTTCTTAATTTTCGATAATTAACTTTAAAGTAATTCTTTTAAAACATGAAATTCAAGTAATAATTTGAGTGAAAGGAGTGAAGAAGAAATGTTATTTCATATTTTTCGTGTTGTAAGTATTCTTTGCAAGTACCTTTTATGTGTTCTCGCTACTGAGGTGAAAAATTGTATGTGCTACTCGAGAGCAATTTCTTTTACTTCTCGTGCATTTGAATCCTTCGCTAGCTCAGGACTCAAACATGGCACTCGAAGCAAAAAGCAATTTTGCTCTCTTGTTGCACAAATAACTATTTTAATCCATTTATCCCATCAGGCAAAGGCAAAGGCCTAAGCCATGCAGCCACAGCTAAATCGTTCCCGCGCTTTTTTTTTTTAATTTGATAACTGCGAATGGTCATTTCATACTGCGGCATCTAACTAGTAACTACTTCTTATACCAATAATTCAAACTATCTCGATTTTATCAGCTCTCTTCTTTTCATTTCTTTAAGAAAAGATGTAGAATTATATTAGGAAAATCTTAATGCGAGGGTGAATTTTCAACGAGTTTTTTGCATGTCCCATGCTTGCAAAAAAAAAACTATGCTATATTCCGAAAAGAAAAAAAAATGGTTGTATTCTTTGCCATCATTTATGATGAGGCAAAGCCTTTAATTAATGATAATGAGCTATTAACACTCGAAAAAAGATATTGAAAGTCCGAAAATGCATTAGCATAGCTGTGAGGTATGTCACACGTGTAGTTTCGCTCAGACAAATGAATACAACTTTTTATGAGATTGTCGTAATACATTTCTGTAAAAAGGATTTAAAAGGGCTCTTCCTGGCCTATATTATATAGCAGAAAACCATGCAGAAATCTCATGATTTAAAAATACACAGATCGGAATGTGTTTGTCTTGCGCGCGAGCGACTTTTAATGATTGCGTGTCACTTGAACTATTTTACCTCCATTTTTAAGTTACTACGTCGAAGACATACTAGTTTGCGTTCGATTACCGATCACAGTGGACCCGTAGTCTTTGCTGTAATTTAGAAAAATAAGATAGTTCGTGACACGATGGTTTTGGTCAGCCTACAAGGTAATTTGTGTGGCCAGTAAATATTGCATATTCAACACTTTTACAATGACTCACTCACTTTTACTATTTAAGTGTTTTATAGTTAAGATTATCGAGAATCAATATTCCTATCGTCATTTACCTAAATCTAATGGCTTCGACAAAAAAAAGCACTTTTGCTGTAATTTGGGTGGTGTAATTTGTGTGCCACTTTAGTCCACACAAATTACAATCGCGCCACATAAATTAAATTTTAGGTTTTATTTCGACAGTATGAGCACTGTATATGCTTAATTATACTTTTTATCTTTAAAAAACAACATAAATACAATAACAGTACGTTCTATTGTATACTCTATTGAATTAGTCTGTAGAAACGCATTTTTTTTTATTTTTTTTTAAGCCATATGACCGATTTTTTCAAGAAATATCGTGTTCTGTTTTTATGAATGCAAACAAATCGAAAAGTAAAAAAAAGTTAGTTTTATTTAGCAAATTTATGTCACTAAAGTTAAAAATGTAATTAGTGTGGCGCGTTTGTAATTTGTGTGCAATGAAAATTTTCGGCACCGAATTGTAGCTAAACTATTCATCACAAAAGTGTGCCTCTTTTTGAATTTTGTTCATACTTCCAACGTTCATACTTTCTACTGTAATCCGTTATCAAAATTATAAAATAAGAGAAAAAAAAATGCGCCACGAAAATTACCAAAATACGTCGTGTTCAAAAATTCACCCGCGAATCTATTTTCGTAGAAAAAAAAACTGAACAAGAAACGTTCGGATACGCGCAACGCATCAGTACCGACGTGTATTTTTAGAAATTAAAATTATACGTTGATTTACCTTCTGAAGATCTTACAATTTTTTAAATTACTTATATTGCATACTAGCTTTTGCCCGCGACTTCGCCCGCTTCGAATTCGGTTATCGCGTTCCCGCGGGAACTATGCGTTTTTCCGGGATAAAAAGTAGCCTATGTCCTTTCTCGGGACTCCAACTACGTCCATATCAAATTTCATCCAAATCGGTCCAGCGGTTGAAGCGTGAAGAGGTAACAGACAGACAAACAGAGTAACTTTCGCATTTATAATATTATAATATGGATTATTATGTTATTTATAATCATTTTAAACTAAAGTTTTAATTTAAAGGGAACTAAAAGTTTTCAAATATTACCGGATAAATTCGAAATTTATTATTGTACTAGTTTCCGAACACACGTTTAGAAAATTGCCGCCATTCTCTATTCATATCTTTCTTCTTAATTTTCGACAAATTTATTTAAAGTAATTCTTTTAAAACATAAAATTCAATTAATCATTTGAGTGAAAGGAGTGAAGAAGAAATGTTAGGTATTTCATATTTTTCGTGTTGTAAGTATTCTTTGCAAGTACCTTTTATGTGTTCTCGCTACTGAGGTGAAAAATTGTATGTGCTACTCGAGAGCAATTTATTTTTCACCTCACTGGCTAGAAAGTGGTCGTTTTGCAGCTTGATATCCGAGCGCAAAAGTTGTTTTTATCCGCTAGCGTGGAAAGTGTTTTTGAAATTCGAACGACGCATGACGCCACTGTCACAATAAAAAACAACGATACGTTCTGAAACGCAATTGGTAGTGAGAGTTTTATTAAAATAAAGGTTCAATTTACTTGATATCATCATTAATAATAGTACATTATTGCAGAGGCCGCCAAGTAGCGCATTGCCGGACGAGTCAGTTAGAAGGCTGAGCGAAGCGAAGCCTTCTATTAGTACGAGTCTGGCAATCGCAATTGCGGCCGAGGTATATATAATGCTTTTCTCAAACAGCGAGGAAATACGTAAAGTCAGTCGGGGCAAGTGCGCCAGGATGGGGTAAGTGCGCCTAACATAAATATATCGAAACCTATAAATATTACTCAACTTGTAGTTGGCTGTTTACAAGGCATAGGGGCGAAATAAATTTAGGCGCACTTACCCTACATCAGTATTTACTACTTCCATGATCGTGGATGATTTGGCCATGGAAGTTGTACTTATTATCTCCATGGATTTGTCATTTTCGGGGCAAGTGCGCCAGGTTGGGGTAAGTGCGCCTAACATAAATATATCGAAACCTATAAATATTACTCAACTTGTAGTTGGCTGTTTACAAGGCATAGGGGCGAAATAAATTTAGGCGCACTTACCCTACATCAGTATTTACTACTTCCATGATCGTGGATGATTTGGCCATGGAAGTTGTACTTATTACCTCCATGGATTTGTCATTTTCAGGGCAAGTGCGCCAGGTTGGGGTAAGTGCGCCTAACATAAATATATCGAAACCTATAAATATTACTCAACTTGTAGTTGGCGTTTACAAGGCATAGGGGCGAAATAAATTTAGGCGCACTTACCCCACATCAGTATTTACTACTTCCATGATCGTGGATGATTTGGCCATGGAAGTTGTACTTAATACCTCCATGGATTTGTCAGTTTCTTTACAGAGGTGTCTCAAATAGCAAGCGAATATAAAAAACACACACACGACAATAATGTTTTTGCTGCCCAAGGCCGGCAATGGACAGCCTGGCGTCTTCTTTTTTAGGGTTCCGAAGTCCACAAGGAACCCTTATAGTTTCGCCATGTCCGTCCGTCTGTCCGCACTATTGCTCGGAGATGCTTAGGTCTAGAGAGCTGTAATTTGGCATGAATATGCATATTAGTTACGCTGACAAAGTGGTACAATAAAATTTTGAAATATATTTTTTTATAGGGTCCCTCCCCTACTCGTAAAGTGGGGATGTAATTTTTTATTCTTGCGTACCCCATGGTGTGGCATATCGTTGAATAGGTCTAAAAAAATATTGTGGGTTTGTTAAAACCATTTTTTGATTAAGTGATGCGTTTGTGAAATATTAAGCTTTAAAGTGCTATTTTTTGTTAGAGTCACGTGTCCCCCCCCCCCCTGCCAGCTAAATGGTGGTATTTGGATGGCTGAAAAAAATCACGGTTGTGGCATATATAACGTAGTTGAAAGGAAAACTATCACAGCTAAGTAGGCTGTACAAACTTACGAGTCATAGTCGACCAACTTATGAAATGATTAAAAAACCAATGATTTTTCTCGAGCGGCAGGGGCGTCGGGCGGGCACGTCATACCACAGGCTAGCTAGATGCTAATAAGTCTTAGAAAGGTACTGTGGGCATCGTCAACTTCGGAACCCTATACTTTGCGCGTGGCTCGACACGCACTTGGCCGGTTTTTATGGAATTGGTTGACCAACGAGCGCAGAGGCCTCCTGATGGTGGGTGGATCATGGACTTAAGAAATCATAAGATGCTTGACCAACCCTGATGACTAAGATTGAACGCCTCTATAGACATAGACATTGATTTCTCAATATCAAATTACTTACAGCATATTTTACGCGTCAAAATAAGAAAACACATTGAGATCGTAAGGGCCTCATCACATTTGCGATTTGCGAGCGAGTTGAAAGCGTTTTTCAATACAAAACTCGTACGCGGCGAACTCGCGGCGTGTTCGCCTCCATACAAAACTCGCTCGGGAATCGCAAATGTGATAACGCTCTTAGAAAGAATACAAAATACAAATAAAATGCCAATAATTTCACCAGCTTAGCGTTTACTAGTACTGTGTGCCGCCTCTTAGAGTACTTCTATTAGTAGGGAACTAATTAATATAAACTCCGCGACACGATGCTTCTGGCGAAAGATTTATCTTAGGTTCTAATTCGCAAGGCAGCTCCGTTTCGTTTCCAAAAGTGCATAACTATAACCACGGATTACGGGAACTACTTAACTAACAGATTACGGGGTTAGTAATCTGTGATATAAGTTATAGCATATAACTAGGGCTTGTGCCGAGAGATCTTTGGAAAGAAAACAACGTATAACTATGAACTACCTTTATTGTATCCACATTTTTCTATTAAATAAAACATGATCAACTTAGTTATACAAATATAATCTTTGAGCAAATCAGGTATTCGACATGATAACACATGTAACTACGTCATTATGTATTTCTTGGAATGCATTGTTTTGCTGGAAACATCACAAATAACCGACGAACAAATCACAAACGTAAAACATTAATGAATACCACTATTAAATATCGTATGATACGTTAAAATGAATTACATCTAAATTTTGGTGATTACACGGTCTACAACTGGCACGTACTTTTATAAACATTCACAGCCTATTTGAATTACATGGTGTAAGGCACACGTTTGTCATAGTCTTAAATATAATTTGATTAGCCGCAGTTTAAATTTACGAACACAATCATGATGTTTTGTAAAAATGGTCATTATGTCATGAAATTCGCTCACTTTTCCACATAATTATTATACCACTATTCCTGACCATAACTTAACGAAGCTAGCCAAATGACGTTCAATTATTTGTATCAAAATATCACACGTATTCCAGCCATACCTCAACAACTTATAATTATGTACGTATCTTGGCTACCTACATAATAATTAATTTAATCCATAAGACTTATAAGACTTCATTCATACGGCAGATGCTGTAATATCGAAGCACCCAAGATGGACAACAGCTACGCTTGTGTATAGTTTGCTGTTGAGAAAGACCTCTATTATGGCAACTATCTTACCTAACCTACTGACCCCTTATCAGAACTTGTTAGACAGTTCTTAATTTGGTGGAAGTAATAAAATGATTCGTTGATAAGGCCCCACCTAACCACAAAAAAAACCCTTGATTTCTTTGAATATGATATTTTGAGGGACTTGCATCAATCAGAACTAGACCTGATACCTAGTTGATTAGGTATTTAGAGTCAGGCTCTGTATTACAGCTCTAATCTAATTGATGCAAGACCTTCGAGTTGTCGTTCTCAATGCGGTGGCAGGACGAAACCATCACAGCATGCTCGGTAGCGCCTAAGGGGTCTCGCAAATGCTAGGTTACGCGTCCTTGGCGAAGCCGTAGGTGTTCCACCGCTGGATGTGGGGCAACACGTCGTTTATCACGGGGTACCACTCGGCACCGGAGTAGTCTATGGCGGGCAGCTCGCCGCCGTAGTCGCCCGGCAGGTGAGACGCCGCCAGGTGCTTGTGCAGAGACGACATCTTGCTGCCGTGGAAGAAGATCTGGAACGATTTGATGCGTATTTTAATAAATAACCACTGGCTGTGAACCTACTGAAAGCCAATCCCTGGTGTAGTTTATAAAGCACAGCTTTTTAACGAGGCTAAAAATGTCTTAATAGTTTGTCTATCAAACTCCGAACTCGTTTTTACCATATTGATTAATTACAGGCTTAATTTCTCGGAAAGTATTTTTGTAGTACTTATTAGTAGATTGTTTATCAAGGGACTAAAACAAGCCATTATGACACGAGATGTTTAGCCACCCGAGCAGAGCGAGGGTGGCTATAGTTCGAGTGTCATTATGGTTGTTTAGTCACGCGTTAAACACTCTGCTTTTCACTTCGAATGCGAGGAAAAAAAAACGAAGTTCCATACAAAATTACGATATTTATTATAACAAAGTAGATAACCGGCTACTTCCCGATGACCTAGAATCATGAAATTTGGCCAGAAGCAAGGTCTTACAGCACACGTACAGGAATAAATCTGATAACCGTAAATATTATATATTTTGGTGCAAGAAAAGCCAATTTACTAATACAAACTTATCATTTGCGGTTGGCGCAGTAGCCGTGTCTACTTCACCAACCGCAAATAATAAGTTTGTATTGTTAAATTTGCATCATTAAGTTTGTATGTACGGAACCCTCGGTGCGCGAGTCCAACTCGCACTTGACCTGTTTTTTTATCACGTGACGTTATGAATGATATTTAGCCAACAGATTCAAACTTGAAAACAATTAATATATTTTAAAACTAATTGGGTCATGCATTATTAAATGAATTCACTTTAAATAAAACAAGATTCATAGGTATTCGTAATCATTAAATCGTGTTTCACGAAATTAAATCGTTTTTTCACGCCCTAGAAATTGTCTAGGTTCACTGGAAATGGGGATAATCCTCCTTTCACAAACTCTGTGGTTGGCTGTTTAGGCGGGTTTCCAATGTAAATTAAAAAAAAAATACTTTAGTCCCTAGAGACTAAAAAAGAGCTTTAGTCCCGATGTGCAGAGACTAAAGTAACATTTTAAGAGCATGAGAAGTGAAAAAGTAATTTTTTTAATGCACAAAAAGTACACGCCAAGATACTGAGCTGGTAATGTGAAAACTCTTTCTTTCCTGTAATAAAATGGGAACCAAAACTGACCTAACTATACACCTGTTTTTTCTTTTTCTTAAAAACCATGAATTAGTATTAACTTGTTACTTTGTACATATAACTATAGCTCATAAACACATGTAGTCTCTCGATTGTAGAAACATACCCTTTTCTTGAGTTTCTCCCGGATGAAGGGCTTGAACATGTTCCAGACGACGTTGAAGATCATGGGCTCCTTGACGAAGTGCACCTCCTTGAGCCGCAGCGGCATGGCGTCCTGGATGAAGGTCAGCAGACGCTTGGAGAATGCTGGAGTCAGGCCCATCGTCTGAGAATAGAGAAAACATTTCATACAGGTGCTGCTAAATGTACCTACTTAAATAAAAAATACCTCCTCGGGGGGGCATCTTCTAAGCATCTTCGAAACTCATTTCATTTTGTCCCTTGAAAAACGGGACAGAATACCAGCAAGAAATAGTTGATGTAGCAAAAAATATAACCTACACTGTAGACAAATAATAAAAAAGGAAAAAAACAATTCCCTTTGAAGCTGAAACCTGAAAGGGATGGCTAAATGTCGTTCAGTGCCTAAGGTGACATGGCTGACTCCGCTCAATCAAATCGTGATCGTTAATCATTGAAACGGACGAAAGGATAAAATTTTGGAAGGCGGGAAATCCTTATTTGGGATAGGGAAATGCAAATATCCGCTTACGCTACGTCTAACTGCGCTTAGTACGTCTAATTGTGTTAGATAATTTTGTGGTCTTCGACTGCTTTTAGACTTTCTGCTACGGACTGTACACTCAGCAATGACTCAGCATAATGTAAGGAATATGCACCCTCACAGGGTCCATGTTAGTACTTAAGAAAATATTGTAGCATCGTGTAAAAACCATGGTTTGGCAATAAATGATATGAGTAAGAGTATGAATAATATTGCCAGACTACTCGATGCTGTTGTACAAGAGTAGGGGTCGTACGTAAGTAGGTTGTTTTGTCAGCTACTTTATTATGTTGTTCGACTGTGAGACTGTAAGACCAAATAGTGTATTAATTAGATAATTTTACTTACTTAGCACTGCTTACACGATAATGTTATCGTAACATATTTAATTACTTAATCTTAACTAGGCGACGTACTTAATCAATAATGATTTGTTGCTACCCCTGTGAAATAACGGATATACTTAATCTACTTGTTTATTGTAATTATTTTTATCATTAACGTTAATAATCTTCACGACCGACACGTAACGCTTGTGTTTAACTATATTATAATCTCATCGTATTTTATTTACTTTGGGAGCTAAGAAACGTAAACAAAATATAGATATCAGTCAAGCGCGTAATCATTCAGCAGTTAAATTGCGGACATTGATAATTGAAAACATGTTACTTATTATTTTTACAAAACATCCGTTTATAGATGTTTGTTGGAGTATATACTTAAGTAAATATTTGCCGTTTAGGTCCGGTTACCCATAAGGGTGTCTCAACGTGGCATGACTAATGAGATATATTGTAAATAGTGCATCCATCGTCGGCAATAAGCAGGTCCTTCATAGATCACGGCCTCGCTGCGGCTGACCGCAGGTCGCGCTTACCCTGTAGACTAATTATGTAAGGCTTGAGAATTATCTCAATTCTGAGTGGCCTTTTTGCCGTACGCAGTTAATCCACTTGTAAATGTGATATTTCAAAGCAATGGCCAATCACAATTAGCCCTATTGTGACGAGAGCTGTGCTTAAAAACAACTGTCTCTACAATTTATTATTTACCCATTCCATGTTTGTGATCTGGGGCTCTATTCGATATTGTAAATATGAATGTGATTACCCATAACCCTATGAAGATACATATACACGGTGAACTTGAGTTACCCGAATAATTTTACCAGCGTATACCTGATTCCTTACGAATAAAAAATGTTAATAAAACCAGGTTGAAATATGATTTTTAACTTTTTTTTATTCCATACGATGTCTGACTGACTCCTACTGGGGTCGTATGGAATAAGAAAAGTTAAAAATCATATTTCAACCTGGTTTTAATAACATTTTTTATTCCTTACGGCCTCAGGCATTTGCTGGTAAAATTATTCGGGTTACTCAAGCTCACCGTGTATAACCAGGCTATTTAGCGAGGTTTCTTTTGGGATATAAACCCAGAACTGAGACGGGCCATCCCTTGTCTAAATAATTATATTTAAACGTGATAAAACATTTGAAACTCTTTTTCGGACCTTAATCGGGTCAGAATTATTCAATATTTTCGGCTGCAATGCAACAGCCGTGGTCACGAGAAGACGACTGTACCTTACCTACGCGATTAAGTCCTGAAAAAGTGTTTCATATATGAGATTAAAACGAGAAAATTTAAGACCAGTGCGGTGATAAGACATCTTGATAAACATGAAAACAGGGGCTCTATGCGAAGTCTTAAATAGGGATCTCGCTTTTCCGTATAGGATCGCTCACGCGTCAACTTGAACTTTAAATCTAGCTGCCTAAAGTTCACGCGACGTGTGAGCGATCCTATAGGGAAGAGAATATATAGGCCCAGGTGTCCGTATTTAGGGATATGGGAAATCGCATATCCATATTTATAGAATCAAAATGACGGCCGGACGAAAACACACTTCCTTTGACACAAAACACGGATGTTGACCTAAAATATTGACCTATCTGAACGTTCCCAGCATTCTGCTCAGCCTAAATTGGCGTTGTTGATAACGTAAAACAAACAACGAATTTTAAGTTAATTTTAATATTGACGCACATAGTAAGTAGATTAATACAGATATACCCTTGGTCTCATTTGCGGAGTAGGTCGATCAGCAGTGATGCATCTCAAATTTCCGACCATGCCGCAGTATAGCCGGAATGAGCGTTGGTCGATAGGTTAGCCTCGGACGTGACGCCCCTTGAGCCAGAGCCCAGCTTATAGTTTTCCTCTGAGTCTGATCGATCTGTTGTTAACTTGTCTCGTGATCTCAATGTCACTTAGAACTATTGGAACCAACCAGCGAGCGTCGCCCGATTTCTCGCTCTTAAGATAAGATTTGCCCATATACTACTACTACTACTACAACAGCCTATTTACGGCCCACTGCTGGGCACAGGCCTCCTCTCATCACGAGAGGGCCCATATAGTATTAGATTATTAATAGAATAATAATAGATTAAAATTTTACTAAAAATGAATTTCTAAAATCATTTTTCTTTTCCGACGCATTGACTTTACTGTGCGTTATTGTCGAACCGACCGTTATTGCTAGAGGCAAATGACCCTTTCAGAATAATATTACTTCTTTTCAGGAATCCCGAGGCCATAACGCATCCTTGTTTTTTTAATAATAGGTACAATAATGGCTTGATATCTATAATTAAGAGCAGGAACTCGATTACAACAATCGCATAAGGCTGAATATATCGATAATGTTGTGGAAACAATGGTGGCCGAAACGTGAGTCGAAAATAAAGTTCGTTAATGGGTTTACAGAACAGGATCAATACTCGTCAAAAATAAGTTAATCTAAGGGGATTTTTAATAGTGGTTTATTTTTAATTTGTATGCTTTAACTGAATTATACGCGGACGAAGGGAAGCGGGGAAATGCTATTAAGAATATTCCGAGTCACTTCACTGATATCTGCATCGAATAATGGATTATCTATCTATCATATACCACCACCAACTCGACCGTAAATTACAACTTTAATGCTCAGTTTACACGTGTGGTAACCCGCCTGAAATTATCTATGACTCAATTATTTCATGAAGGTTTACATAGATACCGAAGATCCTGTTTACTAATTTATAACCTTCATTAATAATAATTTCGTAACGTGCAGCGAGTTGCGATGCGGCCATAACTTACGTACTCAATGTATAAACAAAGGGACAATAGAGAGAGCAGACTTTGTGCATTTACCCTTTGTAGTAAACTCTTTGTAAATGTTTGTACTTTGAGTCGTCAAATACTTTGTTAAACACCTCAATGAATCATAGCCCCCAAAGTGCAATGTGAATACGTGATTCTCATAAAAATTTAAAAACAAAGGTTAATATTATATCGATGACTGACACGATGATAAATTCTTTTTCTGACGTGTAAAAGTGACCCTATGTGGCCAATTTGCTGAATAGATGATTGAATTGAATTAAATTGATGAACCATAGAGGTTCTTGCCAGTACTTTGTTTAAGAGGGTTTATCCCTAAAGTTGGCAACGTCGCATATAGCTGTCAAATGTTTCACTGTTTTTATTAATTTCTCAATATTACTGAATTAAAAAAGAAGTTATCATTCTATGGTTGAATGACGCGTCTCGTTTTATATTTGTTGGTTAGGCATTCAAATGATAAGATTACATTAAAACGCATGAAAAATGCGATGGAAAGTTTTCAAAAGATAGTTTCTTCCATAATCCTAAAAAAATCATGTTCCTATGATAATCGTTGCAATCCATAATTAATGTTTTATTCAACCATAGAGCGATAATTCATATTTTCATTCAGTAATATTCAGACATTAATGAAAACAACGAAATATTTGACAGCTATTTGCGACGTTGCCAACTCTTGGAGTAAACCCTCTTAATTCGTGACTATGAGTTTTCAAAACGTTCCTCTTGAGATTGTCAACATGTTATACATTTACAATTTTACATGTGTTGCATCGAATCAACATTCAACGGGCGCGTGCGCTTACATATGCACGCACAGGTGAAAGTGAGCTGTCGACAACTGCTATCATTATCACTATCGATTGCTCAAAAATGTCCACTCCTTGATAAGGTGTATTTTGGTCTTGTTTGGAAATGAAATTCTATTGACAAAGATTTTTTATCGGGCATTTAAACTTGACGTGCTACTCAACATAGGCTACTATATAGGCTACTTTTTATCCCGCAAAAACCCATAGTTCCCGCGGGAACGCTATTACCAAATTCCACGCGGCCGAAGTCGCAGGCAGAAGCTATATTATATGCGCGAATTTTATATGTGCGAAAGTAACTCTCGGCTGGATCGATCTAGATGAAATGTGGTATGCAGATAGTTCGAGTCCTGGGAAAAGATATAAGTAAGCTACTTGTACGGGAAATCCCATGTCCCTATTTACAAACTCAAATAAGGCCCCTGATGAACTTTTTTATTTGCTTCCTTAATTATTGTAATACAGGCACTGGGTTAACGTGCCAAGCGACTTGAGCAAGCTGCAGTGAACCCTAACACAATAGGCTCAGAGGCCATTGACGCCTGGCGCCTTTGTTCCGAGCGCTCGATCTAGGTTTCACAAAGCCACACGAAAACAAAGTGTAATCACGTTATACTTATAGCTCCTATAACAAAGATATTATAATTAACAAGAAGTGAATCTAAGCATGAACAATCCATGTTTGATTACGTGTCCTACTTTAGTAAAATTTACATAATTATAACAATAAGAACGATAAATGCTATGGCATCAAATCGAGTCTTTATTAGGTACTATGTAGGTATAGGTAGGCACTTGAAAATTTACTTTTTAAAAAACCTAGGAAATGTTGCGAAAGTAAAGAAACATTGTAAAATTGTAATCTGACATAAAATCTGACTGACGAAATCACTTGGCTAACAATGGATATAACGGATCCTTGTTATTATCATAAAAGATAAATCCAAGTCAGTATTGTAATGCTTTTTCCTACCATGGTTTTTTGCGTCTAGACTAAATTCATTAGACTATGTACAACCTAAGTATATAAATACGATCGAAAAAAAATTAAACACTTATAAAATTCTACTTGACCTCTACACGTAGAAACGGTAATCGAACATTTCATCATTCATTGGCCCGATCATACCTAATACTGCGGGTATTGCATTTGGCCATCCGTTTGCAATGCGGAAGATGACCAGTAGTTTTTCTATACTAAATTCAGCGAAACTTATGTGCACCACTCTTATTGAAAAACTGGTCATCTTCCGCGTCGCGAATGGATGGCCAAAGGCAATACCGATGCTGATTTTACCCCGATATTTTTTAACGCATAGTTATCATAACCCTCTCGTGATGAGAGGAGGCCTGTGCCCAGCAGTGGGACGCAAATAGGCTGTAGTAGTAGTAGTAGTAGTTATCATAATCAACCTATTATAGGACAACACAATAATATGGTGCGCGGATTAAGCAATTCTAGACTGCGCCAGCCGCATAGGTAATTCGCTTCGCCGCGCCTAAAGTTGTATCATGTGTATAGGTATAGCACGACAGTTACTTTAGATTTACTACATACGATAGGTACTTTTTTTTCAACCCATACTGGGCCCGTGTGGGGACTATAGCCCAAAACCTCTCGTGATTACAAATTAATAACTCTAACAGGTATATGATAAGTGTGTTAGAACACTATGATATAAAATACCTACATGAAAGTTCCCAGGGCATGTATGTAGCCCAATCAGGATAAAAATAGCCTATGCCAACAGTGGGACGTAATAGGCTGTTGTGGTGGTTGTGAGGCTATCTACCATTTTTGACCATAAATCTGGGACTCACCTGTGTCCAGCCCATGTTGTTGAAGTCCATGATGACGATGGTGCCGCGCACCTGCGACTCGGGCTCCAGCATGGCGGCCTCGTGGATCAGGTAGAACAGCCGGAACAGCTGGTCCGCCGTCACCTTCTTAGGGTCCCATGTGCCTGGGAACCAACAAAAATACTATATAGCAGCAACTATAACCTCTCAATTCATATTCGCACTCTTCATAAAAGATGACCATTTTTCAGAAAAAGTGTCCTTCGTATTACGCCCTCGTCATATTTTGTTTTAATTTCGGACAAGGGCCGATACAGACGGTTTGCAACTGAACTGCAATTTCTATGAGAGGTGTGCAGTTTTCATTGTGATCATCGTTCAACTGCAGTCCGTCTGTGCTGGCCCTAAGATGTTCTGTGGGATATTTTCATAAAACTTTCATTAAGAGGGTTTACTCTGAAAGTTGGCAACGTCGCAAATAGCTATCAAATATTACGCTGTTTTCATAAATTTTTGAATATTACTGAATGAAAACATAAATTATCGTTCTATGGTTGAATAAAACATTAAGTATGGATTGCAACAATTATCATAGGAACACGAAATTTTTAGGATTGTGGAAGTACTATCTTTTGAAAACTTTCCATCGCATTTTCCATGCATTTTAATGTGATCTTTGCGATCGAGATTTGAACGCCTAAACAACAAATATAAAACGAGACGCGTCATTCAACCATAGAATGATAACTTCTCTTTTAATTCAGTAATATTGAGAAATTAATAAATTCAGCGAAACATTTGACAGCTATATGCGACGTTGCCAACTTTCGGGATAAACCCTCTTAAGCGGAGAATATAGACACTAGACAGCACGATAAGGAGAATACGGAAATGACGGCCGACGGGGCGACATCGACCGACATGTCAGAAGCAATCTAGAAACAGCTTGCTGAAAGCCCAACATCATCATCATCATCATCATTTCAGCCGAAGAACGTCCACTGCTGGACATAGGCCTCCTCCAAAGCTCACCACTCAGACGGTCCTGTGCTACTTGCTTCCACCGGTTTCCCGCGATCTTCACGAGGTCGTCGCTCCGTCTTGTTGGAGGCCTACCGTACCGACAGCTCATCTCCCGGTTCGCGGACGCCACTCGAGAACTTTGCGCCCCATCGGCCATCAGACCTGCGAGCAATGTGCCCCCCGCCCACTGCCACTTAAGGCTCGCAATTCTTCGGGCTATGTCGGTGACCCTAGTTCTACTGCGGATATCCTCATTTCTGATTATATCACGCAGAGAAACCCCGAGCATAGTAGCCCTATCCTCTGAGTGACTTTGAGCCTTCTTATGAGACCCATCCTATGAAGCCCAGCATCGGTTGAAATTAAATAGGCTTATTTAAAAAAAGCGGGAGCTAATCTTACAAATCGGGACGCCTTTAAAACTATTTACGTTATGCAACTTTGACGCTTGAATGTTGTGGTCAAGAAAGATGTCTAATAAACTTAATTATATAACTTCCACAAGGTACCTACTGTGACCATATTGTCAGACCACGACTCGTTGCGAAAGATAAACTCTCGACCTTTGCGTAGGTATATGTGTAGGCATCTCGTAGCATAAACATTATTGTCCATTTATTAACTATTATGCATTAACTTGTTTCTTTAGTTATTCTTTTAGCATTTGTCTTTAACAGTTTGTAATTTTATATAGCCATTCTCTTAGAATAGTATTGAGAAACTCTTATTTGACCTAATAATAAAAGAGATGTACGAGGGGCGTTCAAAATATTCTCGGTATTGATATCTTATAACCTCTTTTTGAATTTGTTTTGTTACTGGCTGGTAAGGTTCATTCTTTGACATTAAAAAAAAGTATAATTCAAACCGAGATGTTCTTTTGTTTTTCTGCAATTTCTGAACAAACACGAACACAATGAGTGAATTAACAATGTTAACGAAATTAGAACATCGTTCCGTAATAAAAATCTTGACGAAACAGGGTAAAAACCAAAAAACCATAAAAGAGGAAATGGATTGTGTTTACCGTGAGTCTGCTCCTTCTTTATCTACAATTCAAAAGTGGTCAAGCGAATTCAAACGTGGCAGGGAGAGTATTGAAGATGACCCTAGACCTGGCCGGCCTGTAGTAGCTACTTCACAAGAAAATATTGATCAGGTGGAAAACCTTATATTGGAAGATGGTCGAGTGAAGATAAAATCAATAGCAAGTAACCAATCTTTCTATTGGTACCGTACATGACATTATCCATGACCATCTTAATATGTCAAAGGTCAGTGCAAGATGGGTTCCGCGAATGCTGACTCGACTTCAAAAAGATGTGCGTGCAGCTTGCTGTTCCGATTTTATTGACCTGTGTGGTGAAAATCCTGATGAGGTGCTGCAAAAGATAGTTACTGGAGATGAAACCTGGGTTCATCATTATGACCCAGAGAGTAAACAGGAGTCCATGCAGTGGCACATTAAGGGTTCAGCTCATCCCAAGAAGTTCAAGGTCGTCCCTTCCGCTGGCAAGGTCATGGCAACAATATTTTGGGATTGTGAAGGAGTATTATTGATCGATTATAAAGAAAAAGGTGTAAATATCACGGGACAGTACTACGCGAATATTCTACATCAATTAAGGGACGCAATAAAAGAAAAAAGGCGAGGAAAGTTGTCTAAAGGTATTCTGCTTCTGCATGACAACGCCCCTGTCCATACTGCTCATATTGCCAAGGCAGCTATTGCTGAATGTGGGTTCGGAACTATAACTCATCCACCGTATAGTCCGGACTTAGCCCCCAGCGACTTCTTTTTGTTCCCCAATCTCAAAAAGGATCTGCGTGGAAATCGATTTTTTGACGATGAGGCGTTGAAGGCGGCAGTAGAGGAGCACTTTTATACCAAGGATAAAAAATATTTTTATGAGGGATTAAAAAAAATAATTGATCGATCTTTTAAGTGTATTAACATAGGGGGGGAGTATATTGAAAAATAAAAAATATCAAACTGTTCATACTTGTTTGTTTTCATTCCAATACCGAGAATATTTTGAACGCCCCTCGTATGACTAAAATATCTGTCCAAAACGGGATAATTTATTAATAATATAATTATTTAATATTAAGGGTTGATTTATATTTAATCTGAAGAGGGACAAATGAAATAGCGATTACTGAAATCCTACTTTCATCAGCAATAAAAATGCCAAGATAATCTAAAACCTATGTGACGTCTTTTTCGATTATCTCCGGAATTATATGATACAATACAAAATACATAGATATGTGTCATGTATACGTCATGATAAGCAAGGATAAGCGTGAAAGAAAACTGACACGACTGTATTAAGTACTATTTAGTTAACAAAATACTCCTTTTCGAATAGGTAGAATGAGAATTTCTTTTCATAGACTTCAAAGATGGATCCAAGGTCATTGCCTCGTTGGTAGCTAACTCGGATCTTAGACTATAAAGGGTACCTCACCTCCGACATTGACGACACGCGCCGGCTCTTGTGGCCGCGTCCTTTCATGACGTTCACCACCTTGTGGTCGAGGAACGAGTCCTTCTCTAGGTTGAGAGACATGTTGAAAGGGTATCTCACCTTCGACATTGACGATGAGCACGCGCCGGCCCTTGTGTCCGCGTCCTTTCATGACGTTCACCACCTTGTGGTAGAGGAACGCGTCTTTCTCTAGGTAGAGACATGTTGAAAGAGTATCTCACCTCCGACATTGACGATGAGCACGCGCCGGCCCTTGTGGCCGCGTCCTTTCATGACGTTCACCACCTTGTGGTAGAGGAACGCGTCTTTCTCTAGGTAGAGACATGTTGAAAGAGTATCTCACCTCCGACATTGACGATGAGCACGCGCCGGCCCTTGTGGCCGCGTCCTTTCATGACGTTCACCACCTTGTGGTCGAGGAACGCGTCCTTCTCTAGGTAGAGACATGTTGAAAGGGTATCTCACCTCCCACATTGACGATGAGCACGCGCCGGCCCTTGTGGCCGCGTCCTTTCATGACGTTCACCACCTTGTGGTAGAGGAACGCGTCCTTCTCTAGGTAGAGACATGTTGAAAGGGTATCTCACCTCCGACATTGACGATGAGCACGCGCCGGCCCTTATGGCCGCGTCCTTTCATGACGTTCGCCACCTTGTGGTCGAGGAACGTGTCCTTCTCTAGGTAGAGACATGTTGAAAGGGTATCTCACCTCCCACATTGACGATGAGCACGCGCCGGCCCTTGTGTCCGCGTCCTTTCATGAGGTTCACCACCTTGTGGTCGAGGAACGCGTCCTTCTCTAGGTAGAGACATGTTGAAAGGGTATCTCACCTCCGACATTGACGATGAGCACGCGCCGGCCCTTGTGGTCGCGTCCCTTCATGACGTTCACCACCTTGTGGTCGAGGAACGCGTCCTTCTCTAGGTAGAGACATGTTGAAAGGGTATCTCACCTCCGACATTGACGATGAGCACGCGCCGGCCCTTGTGGTCGCGTCCCTTCATGACGTTCACCACCTTGTGGTCGAGGAACGCGTCCTTCTCTAGGTAGAGACATGTTGAAAGGGTATCTCACCTCCGACATTGACGATGAGCACGCGCCGGCCCTTGTGGTCGCGTCCCTTCATGACGTTCACCACCTTGTGGTTGAGGAAAGCTTCCTTCTCCTGGTCGGGCAGCAGCCCGTCCAGCAGCGACGCGTTGTCGCGTTTGAACTCCGCTATTCTTCGCATCTGCGCACAAAGACAATTGGACCATTAGAGTTTGTTTATCTTTATCTTATCTTTGGGACTTTGTAAAATTCGAATGAGGTCTATTTTTATTACCCGTACAAATTGTCCAGTAAATAATGTAAGCACACCACACAAGAGTAGAACCATTAAACTAGATAGATAGAATATTGAAATGTTATTGCCCGTTTTGTTGATACTAACTGTAGTGTATAGCTAAATTATGAAAAAGGAACTCTGAAACCTGGATATGTGAACTATTTAATAGCATTTACATATTCGTGAGTATATGAGTAATATAGACAAAATACTGCGCAAATTACAGTTCGTGAAAGCAAAAACATTATCAATTTGAACAGTTGGCGACACATAATCGTAATTCTAGTATGTTATCAAAACAATCATTTTGTTTTCATCTTGGGAAACACAATGGGCCTCATTTCCGTATATCATTTCGATAATGCTACGGATCATTTCCTCGGTAAATAGTCAAGTCGTTACTCGACGAGAAAACTACCAGTAAGTAATGACCTCAACGACATAAAAGATAGGTAAATAAACTATAGATGAACTAATGAACGTTTTCATGCGAATCATAAATCTGAATAAAGTAAAAAGTAGCTTTTCATTTTCGTGGTTTTCGCGGGAAAGGAACATGCGAAATTTCGCGTCCAAATTTATGTAGGTTAGGTACTGAAATATTTTTCTTTTAAACCAATATTCAGTGATAAGTAAATTACATCATCCCGACGAAAATAACAACTCTGATAAATGTCAGTCAATAATAATGTCGTTAAATGTCTCTGCTACACGCGTATTCAATTCACAGATTTCAAATAATGTGTTTTGTAGGTTTTCTAGCATTTTTAAACACGCAGTAGATATAAAACTAGGGAGTCAGATATTATTTATTATTTATTGAAACTTCATTGCACATACGTACAAAACGTACCTATACAATTGGCGGACTAATAATAATTAAAATTTATATTATATTTGTCACCCGCAATAACAACATAAAAGGCGGACATCGAACCTTTCCGTAGCCAACTGAAGCATAATTGAACATATTATGTTCAATTAATTAAATATGTTCTTATCAAAGCAAAATCTTGATGACCCTTCGCAGGATCAACATGAGATTAGGTACGGCGTGCACGTGACCGCCTCAGTTGCAAAACCACGTGCGAACCGCGCCGCGCCGAGGCGACGACACTGTGCGATATTGCAAGCACCATAGGGCTACCTCGGTACAGTCGATTTCATTGATGAAGTGTACACCTTTGGGCCTTATTACGAGGGAGTAAGGTTCAAAAGTGTGTAAATATTGGCGCACTCTACTATACCTCCGGAGCAGCGGCGTTGCTCAATCTCCATTCTGTTATTAAATGTAATAGCAAGCAATCGGTGGTGTTGCATTGATCATAGCTGAACGTTGTATAATAAAGTACCGACTGGACTGCTGCAAACTTTACCGCCAATATTTAATGGACATGAAAGCAGAAATACCTATGTTATAGATAGAGACGCCAAATTAACCCTAGCCTAAAATCACATATCACATGGAGCAAGTGATAACAGCTACCTACCTCCTGCATTATTATACAACGGATGCAATTAATAATTATAATTTACCTAACGAGCACACAGGCATCTGATGGTAAGCGGTCACTGCTGCCCATGAACATAAAAAATATAAATTTCGAATGAGTTGCCAACCATCACGCCTTAGAATCTTTAGATGGTACCTATGCCTCTATGCATTTCATTCATTTCCATTCATTCACTAAATTATGATCTGTTTCAATCCATATTGTCCCTACTACTACTACTACTACTACAGCCTATTTGCGTTCCACAGCTGCGCACAGGCCTCCTCACATCACGAGAGGGTTTGGGCCGTAGTCCCCACGCGGGCCCAGTTTGGGGATTTCACACGAATTACTTCGCAGATGCGTGCAGATGACCTCACGATGTTCTCCTTCCCCGAAGAGGTCACTGGTAAATTCAAATTGAATTTCGCACATAAGGGCCTACACATACTTAAATACCTACTTAATTAAATGAAAACTACAATACAAGAGGATTATGAAAAATGTGCTTTTGCACTAACAAATAAATAGTTGTTGACTAAATGAGTCGGATACGGCTTATCAGGCGAGCCTCGGTCAACTGCTATCGCGTCAGATAGCAAGTTGTTTCATGTAGCATTCGACGCCAACAGATGCAGTGCAGTCATCACTTGTTGAGATATCAATTTTAACAATTGGCATCTCTATCAGCTATGTATAATTAAACACCAGAGAAGCTAGCGTTTTAATCGCATCGCGAAAAATGGAACCTCGCAACTTAATCCGGGCGTCCATTAGAGTTCACGAGGTGATCCTATAGCGAACGGAATGGGAATTTCGCTATCTCTTTTCGGATAAACCTTCGGGATTCGGGACGTCAAAGTGGTAGCTAAGTGAGTCAGTAAATCCCAAAGCCCACACGTCGTTTGGCGCATAATATAAATATGACCCCGCCCAGTCCAATCGTGAACATGAGCGAGACGCACTGCATATCGGCGGAGGCAAATATGCTTCATCATCATCACACTTAACATTCTGAAAATCAGCAGAACCAAGACGGAGCACCTGTTCTGCGATTTCGGGGGCGCATCCAGTTTTTCCCAAATAGCCTTAGACGGTGTACCCCTTCCAACTTGCTCCAACTTTCGGTACCTCGGTGCATTGTTCCAAAACGACGGCAATATTGATCTGGACGTGAAGAACAGAATAAATGTAGGGTGGTTGAAGTGGCGACAGGTCTCAGGGACAATTTGTGACCCACGAATGCCCTTAAAACTTAAGGGGAAAATTTATAAGACCGTCGTGAGACCTGTCGTAATGTATGGATCTGAATGTTGGGCGACGAAAGGGACGGATGAAAAAAAATTGCACGTGGCTGAGATGCGAATGCTGAGATGGATGTGTGGTGTTACTAGGATGGATAAGATTAGAAATGAGTATATAAGGGGAAGTTTGAAAGTAGCGCCAATAACAGAAAAGATGAGGAGTAAAAGGTTGATGTGGTTTGGGCATGTGATGAGGAGGGATGAAAGCCATATTTCTAGAAGAGTATTAGATATGGATGTGGATGGATATAGAGGAAGAGGTAGACCTAGGGAGGTGTGGATGGATTGCGTGAAGGATGATATGTGTATGAAAGACGTTAGTAGAGAGATGACTGCTAATAGAAGCGAATGGAAGAAGAAAACATGTTGTGCCGACCCCACATAACGTGGGAAAAGGGCAAGCAAATGATGATGATCATCACACTTAACCATAATAAAGGATAATAGATTTCTTTATTAATGAAGAAAAAACACATAAGTATCTACTAAAACGATCGAATAGTGAAATTAAACTTAAGTACCTATAGTATAATTGAATAATATTTTATATGTGTTTAATAAAATATATGTTTTAATATCAATAAATATTTATACGTCTCATTCTTGTACACTCATATTGGTGATTGTTTATGCTTCTTTGAAATATGGCAAGCAGTATTAGCGTAGGAGCAAATTTTCTATGAAACATGGTAGGTATTGCACAGGTGTTTCTTAATTAACCTCGGTCAAATAAATACAGTTCGTCGTACTTTGTTTACAATACAATTAAATAAAATAGGAATTGGAATTTCCGTTTAGCTCAATTAATAAGGATATAAAAAATATTAAGTAGGTATACCTAATTTTATTTTTATCTTAGGTACTGAGTGGATGCATGATGCGCCCGCGCCCGCGCCCGCGCATCCGGCTCCGGGTGTCCGCGCCACCGACGCTCTTTGGACTTCGCCGTAATCTATCGCAAATACTACACCACTTACAGCTATTCATTAGCCTAGCCTAATCAAAGTTTGTTTTTGATTAAAAAAATACCAATCACCAACCACGGGCATGTTATGAGTTGCTATAGAAGAAGTTCGCAATATGACTGGCCATTAAATTAGCTTTTTATCGTAAAAGCGCAAGCTCTAGATCTAGATATGTGAAACACAAACTATTAGTCTTTCCGTGCCAAATTCTTTAGAGAAGGAGGGACAAACAAACAAATACATAATATTACACATAGTATGGAAGTATGCATTCTGTGGTATGAATGAGTAACATGTGGATTATAAAGTCACAGAAGCAGTTGGCATTGGCCGTCGCGAACTTATTTATTCTGCAGGTCCCCGACTCGTGTGTTTACACTCGGCGCCGCTACTAAGGATAAACCAATTACGACTTTATCAGATTATAATTATGATTAACTACATAACTCGTTGTATACTATTTGTGAAGAGAGTAAAGACTGCTCGATCCCATAGTCAAACTGTGTAAACCAATGTTTATATTACTTAAGCAGTTAAAAGTTTTGTGGGACATAAGTTTTTGTATTGATGAATAAATAATAATTATCTATTTAAACAAAATCCGTAGCTTTACCTACACTATGAGCTATGCTATTAAATATGTACACCATACAATCAGTTGCTCAGGCTATAAAATAATATATTACAGATAATTACAGAGGTTCAGATTATACTAAAATTATAAGTGCACAGATATTAAAGCAGCATTTCTCTGGCTGTTGAAAGTGTCCCAATTAGACAGGAGTTAAGTGAGAGTTCCACTCGTAAAGCAAGACTTGTCAGTCCAGTTCGCAAAGTACCTACATGAAGTAATAGATTGATATGCAGCCGCCCATCTATTTCTAGCATATGCTCCGTTGATAAAACGCCACCATAGGCAGCATGTGATGTGACATAGAAATGTGTTTCGTATCGATAAGAAATGCACTCTGACACTATCCCCAGGCTATCTTGCTTTCCCGACGGGATGTTTCCATGCGGAATCTGTCTTGTTATGTAATCATTTATAGATAAGTGAGGGCAAACTTGTCGATAGTGTGTTGACTATTAACATTAACATAAACACAGCTCTTAAGTAAGTCTTATACTTTAAACGCGCTAATCGGCTCTAACGATTTGGACAAAATTTTAGAGTGAGTGACGTTTTGACGTTCCCTATAGAATTCCTATGAAATCCCTTTGCTTCCCGAATGAGGCCCTTGATCTGCACCATCTTGACATTTTCATTAATGACTTTAGTCGACTCGAAACGATACGTATGTATTAAATATTGACTCGAGCCAGCAAATACTTCGTCTGTCAAACAATCAGACCACTTGACTGTGCTATCAACTTAACATGCTCGTAATGGCACAAGTGATGTTCTGTCTTCTCAAGTCGTTCCTTGAACCAAGTGGCTACAATGTCACCCTGAGCGAACGACTACCAGGAATTTCATACATATTTCTAGCGTAGATTTAATTTCCATCACTAGATAGAATTACATAATATACGCAATGTTGTTTTTTTTTCAGGCAAGTCAACTACTCAATGAATTGTCGTTGGAATCCGTTATTTTCTAATTAATAATCAGGTCGTTTAAGTGCCCTAATTCATCTTCGATATTTAATTATGTCTAGCACAACGCACCGCAGTCAACGTCGTAATTGCAAAGCGTTTAGTTTATGTCACGCAAAAGTAGTAGTACCTACTTGTACCTACGCAACGTGCGACGCGCTACCCTAGACGCTACTGGCCATAGACGTAAATAACATAGACCCGGTCTAACGTACACGTAATATGTCCCCACTTCCTCGGTGTCCAATCCAAAGTTCTGTCACCCAGCGTGCGTGACAATAGCGTTTTTAAAAAAACTTTTTTTCGAAACTGTTCCTCAGTATCTAAAAACTCGTCTCGTTGTTGGAAAAATGTGACCCAGCTTTAGTGTCACGATACAAGTTTAACTTTGGATTGGACACCAAGGAAGTGGGGACACATGACATGTATCTACGTTAGGCCGGGTCCATACGAAGTATTATTTATGTCTATGCTACTGGCCGATTATGGGCTATGGTAACGAGCCTGCTGTATAGGCATTAAGAAAAAAAAAAAGGCAGTGCCTAAATCGAAGTTTTAGAATCCATCCTTTATGCATGCAACAATTCATTCATTCACGTATGTACCTAGCAGTTACCTGTTAGTATCTCTAATTTAATTTGCCTATTTGGTAAAGTGGTTTTAACTGCTGTCAATTTTATATAAGATTCAAAATGACCTACTTACATGTGATTTGATTTGTATACATGATAAATGATTTGCGACGCATCGTCTGCACCCCCATTTAAATTAGCTAGTGTACAATCAAAGGTTAACCTAGGATGAAACGCGGGATTTCCATGCCGATGATGCCTATGCCTATCCCTTGATATCGTTCACCACTAACGTTAAATCTGAGCTCGACTGGACAGCTATGTAAATAGCTGTCCAGTCGAAATATGTCAAGGTCAACGTGGGTACGAAAACGATTCGTATCAAAATATAGGTGGATAGACTTCCAAATCAGCACGACGAGTATACGAGCACGCTACGCACGGGTAATAAATAGCAAAGACCCAGGTATAGTGAGTGCGTGGGTTCCGGCACTATGTGGTTTGAAAAATTTTAAATGATGCGGCGGCGCGCACAATGTAAAAAATAAACCTTACGATTACGTCTACTACGAAGTATTGCGCTATCCTAATTATTAATTCCACACGGAGTATACAATCTAGATTTATAGAGAGCCATAGAGAATCTGTCAAATATTAACCATCCGTGGCCTTTAGTGGATTTAGGGACCGTCTGAGTTCAATTTCAAACTCACCAGTGCAATAGCGCTCTCCGGATACCACTTGCAGGGGCGCAGGAAGATGGTGAGCAGTTCGTCGTCGTCTCCGAAGTGGAGGTCCTTGTTCTCGCGCATGAGTTCGCGCAGCCGCTCGAGGGCCTCGCGCACGCGCTCGGGCGTCTCGCGCAGCTCCTGCTCGGCCACCGCTCGCGTCTCGGCCGACAGCTCGAGCGACCGCTCCAGGCGGAACTCTGAGATGCTCATCGTGATAAAACTGTGTGGGAGAGAGTAACTGTTGTAATGGTGTAAAGAAAAAAGCAAGTATAATGTTTACACTTTGATTAATTAGTGAGATGAGATACAGGCCCCCGCACAGATCTTGCTTGACCGGTGAGCGAAAGTAGAGAAGATTGTTTTGTTGCGCATCGGTACGACTGAAGAGCCAATAAGCGCATAGCGCCCCCTATGTCCCGCGCCCCTCCGCCTAGAGACCTTATTTTCGACTTCTGCGCAACGAAGGTCACCGCTCAAGATCCGTGCCGATGCCTGTACTGAGAGTCCATTCAATTTTACTAAGGACAATTTAACTTGCACCAAGGTACTCAGGTAAGAGTTAAAAGGCTCAAAGTTAGAGGATACTCGAGGTCAACGGGCGTTGGTGCAGTGGTAAGCCCACTCGATTCATCAAGTCGATACATAATTTTTGTATAGACTCGCAGTTCGCACTTATACTATAAGTACATACTCCCCGCACAAAAGCCGTCCCACTGCTGAGCACAGGCCTCCTCTCGTCACGAGAGGGTTTGGCTATTAGTCCCCACGCGGGCCCAGTGCGAATTGGGGACTAACTACACACACATCCTTGAATTACTTCATGCATGCAGGTTTCCTAACGACGTTTTCCTTCACCGAAAATCTCAGTGGTAAATTCTAATTGAATTTCGCACATAAGTAATCTCATAGGTGCTGGGCCTGGACTTCTATGATGGTCGACACTTTTGCTTTGCGGGCGGGTATAATCGAATGTGTACCTAACCACCCCGTAGTTTCTTACTTGTGCGTCCTCTGAACCAGATAATTATTCCTACACAGTTCCGTAGGAAGTCGGCTTCACAACACAAACTTCCTACATCACCGGCCATCGGGCGGTGTTGACACTGGGCCGAGGTGACGCTCATTGCCGAGTCGGCGCACGCGCACGCCACTCGACCAGCATTCTGTCTTTGAAAATCCACTTGATTTGTTACCGCACCGCGGTCCTATTTCACAGGCGACGAATAAATTAAAACACAATTTCGTGCTTTTGGATTGAAAACTTCGTTACGTCATCTTTACAATCATATTGGAATGGATCGATCCATTTCTCTCTTTTGACTTAAGTAGGGTGTGGTAGGGTTTTTTTTAACGTTGTCTATTAGATAATATCTGATTTATTTTACGATTAAGTGTTATTACATATATGCATAGGTATCAAATTCAAAAAGAAGTGAAAATAAACCCCCTATACCTATGTTTCTTGTTCCGGGTCAATCTACTTATCAGCGACATTTCGTTGGTTATCCAGACGCGAAACTAGGTACTATCATTAAAAGTTCTTCAACTTGGTAGGTAATCAAGAAAAATATTCGAGATCCTATGGTCCTATGTAAACAAACTGGCTAACTTTATCATTAACTAGCTTTTTGCCCGCGACTTCGTCCGCGTGGGTTTCGGTTATAGCGTTCCCGCGGGATCTAAGCGTTCTTCCGGGATAAACATTGAACCCCTGTAAACCGAACTTTTTCCTGGCCCGGGACTCGATTGTACGCGCCACTCATATTGAACTCGTATTGAAAAACTACTGGTCGTAATAAGCATCGCAAACAGATGGCCAACCACAAGGCCGCTGCGGGTCAGCTAAGTAACGCGCTGAATTCATTTTTCTTTTTGATAACTCCTAATTTATTCATTTAAATTACATGGTGTAAATGGCAATCATAAAGTGCAAGAAATGCTTAAGGTGAATCCTATTTGAATTGATAAAGATTAATACTGTATCCCTCTAAATACTACTACTACTACTACAGCCTATTTGCGTCCCACTGCCCTCTTATGATGAGAGGAGGCCTGTCCCCTCTAAATTGCTTTCCAAATAACACATTATGTGGGGCCATTTTTATATGGGAATAAAGCCTAGAGCCCTGTTAGAGCTCAGTTATGTCATAAACTAAATCTTTTTTTCCAAATTTCATGTTTCTATAGGCCCAATGGTTTAGAAGTTACATACAAACTTTCAACCCCCTTTTTACCCCTTTATGTGGGAAATTTCCAAAAATCCTTTATCAATGCTCACTAACGTGATGAATAAATGTTTTCTTTCTTTCTTTCTTTCTAACGTTATAAAAGGCACCTCCCTGTCAAGTTCGATAATTTTTAATGCAGCGGTTTAGAAGTTTCATACAAACTTTTAACCCCCTTTTTACCCCTTTAGGTGGGAAATTTCCAAAAATCCTTTATCAATGCTTACTAACGTTATAAAAGGCACCTCCCTGCCGAGTTTGATATTTTTGAGCCTAGCGGTTTAGAAGTTTCATATAAAATTTCAACCCCCGTTTTACCCCCTTAGGGGGTGAATTTCCTAAAATCCTTTCTCAGTACTCACATACGTCGTAAAAAAAACCTTTTTGCCAAATTTCATGTTTCTAGGTCAAGCGGTTTAGAAGTTATATACAAACTTTCAACCCCTTTTTTACCCCCTTAAAGGGGGATTTTCCAAAAATCATCTCTTAGTGCTCCCCTACGTTCCCTAAGGAACCTGCATGTCAAATTTCAGCTCTTTACGACCAGTAGTTTCGGCTCTGCGTTGATTGATCAGTCAGTCAGTCAGTCAGTTTCTTGTTTTATATATGGTTTTTTTAGTATAGGTACTTATTTTTTCGAGTTAGTAAAATAAATGTATGGCCCAGTATGGACCGTACCTGAAATCCATACTAAATTATTTTTTACAAACTCAAATAAAAACCTGAATGACGTGCTTAGAATCGGTAGCTGATTCTGTGGGTATAATTTCGTCACAACGTTTTGCTAGACCCCGTATAAGTTTATTTTAAAGACCCTTTATATTTAGCATATTAAATAGGAACCTAATATAATAATTGATTATAATACTCTACTTGTTTATAAACCGTTTGTACCTGTATAAATACATCACTGCCTAAGAAAAATATATCACTGCCTCCCAATCGCAGTATTGAGTTGAGGCGCATATTATTTATTTTTATACCCGTAGATTATGCTTATACCCGTAGATTTGCGCTTCATGTCTATCATCTTCCGTTCACTCAACCCGCACGAGCGGCGGGCTCGTGTTGCTAGTTGCACTTGCTCCAAATTAATCTGCACACTTGCACTTCTCCATTGAGCTGCATCATTAGGTAGGAAAAATAAAACAATCCTACTCAGCTGCTAGACAGTTACTTAATTGGTATTACCCCAGCAGAAATCAATTACTAATGAGTATATTGACCTTATTTATCAAATCTCACCGTTAACACCGTTACCCCAAAGGGGATATTAATTAATCACGATTGCTATAACATGCAAACACAATATCCGAAGCCTACCTAGTTACACAATGAACTGAAAGAGCACAACACTGAAGCGCGAACTCGTGCAGTTGCGCTCTAATTTGTTCACGAATAAGTAGTTTGTGAAAATCGCACACTAACCTCGCTTCGCTCGCGTAGAGGAAACTCGCGCGCCGGTGAAAATGAGTAAGGGCGGGAAATCGATCGTGCGGCGAGTGAGAGGCGCCCGCGAGTGGGTGCGCGCGCGCCGGCGCGCCCGTTTTATACGCGCGATAAGGCGCAGTGCTTTGTTAACGCATAAAGACAAATCCAAGGGGTGGTTGAGTAAATACTCTACTAATTTCAACCGCTAATTATGTTTTGAAATTAAACAATTACTTTCAATAGGGATAACATTAACATGCATCCCCTTTGCTACAGTACAGACGTTACAAAAAAAGGTTATCTTAATGATTTTACTCGTAACACTACTTAATTGTGTTTATGTGACCAATTTTATCGTATTTTACGTTTTTTTCAAAAAGTTATTTTAAAGGCATAAGATATAAGCGTTTGCGATGAGCCTGACTAAGATAAAAGATTGATTTATACATTCTTTATATGTCCATTGAATTGTTTATACTTATACACCCACCTTCTACCTCCTTTATGTATCTAGTGCTATAAGTACCTATTCCAGTTTAGGCATAAGTGCTATCAAAAATTTAAAATATAATGATGACATTTCAACTAAATTAATGATGGTAACGTTATTATTATTCAGCGAAGTGCATCTCTTTCCCACTTATGGCCATTAGGATGATACATTATTAAATATCGTACCTATCGTGATACATCACTTCACTGGGTATGTACCTAGTATAAAACAAAGTCGCTTTCTCTGTCCCTATTATCCCTATGTATGCTTAAATCTTTAAAACTACGCAACGGATTTTGATGCGGTTTTTTTTAATAGATAGACTGTTTCAAGAGGAAGGTTTTCGTATATAATTTGTTATAGTTTAACGCTCAATTCCCGCGGGAACGCTATAACCGAATTCCACGCGGACGAAGTCGCGGGCAGAAGCTAGTAAATGATAAACAAGGAAGGGCTAAGGGCCCTCGCCCATGACGATTTTGTAGCGATGCTGCCGCGCTACTCATATCGCTACCCTTTTTCCTCTTTGATGCAAAATTTTATATTGTTTATTTATTTATTATTTATTTATCATCATCGTCACGGGTCAGATTATACTATGTTCTTCGGGCGGTCGTTTGTTGTTGTTCTTGTTGTTAGAGGTATTGGACTTTTGCTCCGACCGGTCACGTTTTGATTTACTTAACTGTCATTACTTGAGTACCTATTAATACTTACTAAACTACGATTAGAAGACCGTACCGTACCGTATAAAAACCGCCTTCAAACTCCAACAGACTGCAATGTCAATGTCAAGTTCACTATATGATTATCATTTCTTTGAGTCAGTTCACTTGACACCGACTTCGCAGTCTATCGGAGTTTAAATTAAGGCGGTTTTTTTATATTTAAATATATTTTTTCGGCTGCAGTTTCCAAATGTACTGTAGAAATACATAAGTAACTCTGAAGTCTTCGAAATTGACACCAAAATCATCTACGTGCTAGCAAATTTTGAGGAGTTCCCTCATTTCTTCTCTCATGGAACCCATCATCAGATTCAGAACTGAACCAAATTAATATGGGACCAATTCGGAGATACCACCTTTCGATTAAAAAAGAACCATTGAAATCAATGCACAATTGACGTAGTAATCGCGGAACATCATACAAAAAAAAACATACAGACGAATTGAGAACCTCCTCCTTTTTTTAAGTAAGTGAACGTGAACTTTAAGCAGCTAGATTTAAAGTTCAACTTGACGCGTGAGCGATCCTATAGGGAACAGGGAGATCCCTATTTAAGACTTAGAATATAGCCCCTGGGAGTCTATTGGAATCCACGAAGGGATCCTATAGGGAAGAGAATAGGAATCTCCCTTTGGCTTTTCGGACTAAATTTCAATTCAAGACGTCAAAGTGACGCCTGAGGGATCGTATAGCGAGAGACTGAAACTGTTAACTTCCAGACACAGTAAAACCCAATTCCGCGTGTAGTTTTAGTATAGTACAGGTACAGTCGTCATGGCTGCGGTAGAATGCGACCACGCGAACCCGCAGCCCTCGCGCACACAGCGCGGAGGAGAATCGCTGGGGTTTAGTGGGCATTCCGGCCACTCTGGTCAGCGAGTCTCACATAACCACCTGAAACCCCAAGGGCGGGTGGTATGCGTAAATGCATTCCCACAGCGAAACCAAAAAAAAAATGTACTGTCGTCATCACTTCATCAGATATATGAATGCGAACAAGGTGATCATGAATATCACGATCATATTATCAAGACGTTAGAGTGCATGGTCACATATTCAGGTATAATCACCTCGCCCACTACGATAGGTATACCTATGGGCCTCATTTGGGTAGTAAATTGAGAGATTTCATAAGGGAACATCAAAACGTCAAGGCGCTCAAATTGAACTTCAAATGAAGCTGTTTAAAGTTTACGCCGTGACGTTTTAACGTTTCCTATAGAATCCCTTCGCTTCCCAAATGGCGACTGTACTGTAGTGTAGGTACCTTCATGAAACAAAAGTCAACATGATAATTACTTTTTGCAACATCTCGTACAATTAAGCTGTGCGGCCAGACTACCTACTGTCATTGAAATCGGTGTCACTTACAGTTGCTTCATACGAGAATGGATGAACACACGCAGCGGCGGCGGCGGGGACTTGACGAGCGTCGGCGATTGCATCTTTACTAAAACTTTACTTTACTAAAACTAACGATTTTGTTACTTTCAAACGTAATCAGCTATAGTTAGAAACTTCATACTTAAATAATACTTCAGCTTAGAACGAAGCAAAGCAACTCCGAGAAGAATCTGTCAATGTCAATGGTTTTTTTTTTTTTTGTGGAGCAAAAAGAAAAAGCGGTCAGTATTGTTCCAGTGCAAAGTTTATTCAGATAAAGGAGGCGGTATGGAACTTGGATATGCCGGGGCGGTGCGAAGTTTAATAGGCACTGAGTCATTTATTTAGTAATGTCATCATATGCTGTGTTACGTATTTACAGTCGAGTTCGTTAATATGTGTACACTTTTGGACCTTATCACAAAGGAGTAAGGTGCAAAAGTGTGTACATATTGGCGAACTCGACTGTACGTATAGGTGCATGGGTCAATGTGTAACCTACACTCTTAATCTATATTTGCAGTAGGTACCTAATCTTAATTAATATATATGCGAGAACTGGAACAATTTAATGTACGTTATGTAAGTAATTATATGGATGAATAATTGTACAGCCAAGGGCATGGACATGTGGGTAAGGTACACTGCCAAACTGACTCTATATAGCTGTATCTACATATTCATATTTTAGCGCATTTGCCTTATATAATCACTAGCTTCTTCCCGCGACTTCGCCCGCATGGAATTCGGTTATCGCGCTCCCGCGGGAACTATATACGCTTTTCCAGGATAAAAAGTAGTATATGTCCTTTCCCGGGACCCCATGGCAACTATGTAACTATTAATCGATCCAGCGGTTGAAGCGTGAAGAGGTAACAGACAGACAGATAGAACGAAAGCCAGACAATGTCCGTCCGACTACAGGACCAGACCACGATGCCCATCCCACTGCAGCGGGGAGTCAGACAAGGAGACGTAATCTCTCCGAAGCTGTTCACCGCTGCATTGGAGGATGCCTTCAAGGTGCTGGACTGGAAAGGACGAGGCATCAATGTAAATGGCGAGTACATCACTCACCTTCGATTTGCCGACGATATAGTAGTTATGGCTGAGACCATGGAAGACCTCAGTGCTATGCTCGTTGACCTCAGCAGAGTTTCCGATCGAGTTGGTCTGAAAATGAACATGGACAAGACGAAGATCATGTCCAATGTCCATGTTGTGCCAACTCCAGTAATAATCGGAGACTCTGCGCTCGAAGTTGTTGACCATTATGTATACCTGGGACAAACAGTCCAGTTAGGTAGGTCCAACTTCGAGAAAGAGATCAATCGTCGAATCCGACTCGGCTGGGCAGCGTTCGGGAAGCTTCGCAGTGTCTTTTCGTCCAAATTACCGCAGTGTCTTAAGTCGAAAGTCTTCGACCAGTGTGTGTTGCCAGTGATGACTTATGGTTCCGAGACGTGGGCGCTTACGATGGGCCTCATAAGAAGGCTCAAGGTCACCCAGAGGGCAATTGAGAGGGCTATGCTCGGGGTTTCTCTGCGTGATAGAATCAGAAATGAGGATATCCGCAGTAGAACTAGGGTCACCGACATAGCCCGAAGAATTGCGAACCTTAAGTGGCAGTGGGCGGGGCACATTGCTCGCAGGACTGATGGCCGATGGGGCAAGAAAGTCCTGGAGTGGCGTCCGCGAACCGGTAGACGAGCTGTCGGTAGGCCTCCAACAAGATGGAGTGACGACCTTGTAAAGGTCGCGGGAACGCGGTGGATGCGAGTGGCACAGGACCGATCTGAGTGGCGCGCCTTGGGGGAGGCCTATGTCCAGCAGTGGACGTCTATCGGCTGAAATGATGATGATGATGATGAATCGTTTTGAAACTTCTTTATTCTACAAACAGACCTACTATAAAGACTCTGACAGTAAAAGCTCATAATGCAGTTCACTCTTCTTTGATGATAGATATCAATACCAATATTTTATTTCGATAGCTTAGAAAATGTTTACGAACCTATTTGAATATCATACAAAATTAAGAGTGAATTTAAAGGCAATACAGACAGTCTTCATTTGAACTTCAATTCTGAGAAGACTCGTCGCTATGAAGGTCGCTGCCAGTGAAAAATCCGATAGGGGCGCCAGCGGCGTTGGGTCGACCAAGGCAGCCATTGGCTATTTTGCGCAGTTTTACATTGACAGCTATACGTCCCTCCAATCACCGAACGCAGTCTCCGACGCCAGTGGCGCCCGCTGGTGAGCAAAAATATGGTGGCCCTCATTGGTTGGTTCCCTGGCACGCGTCCTCTCCGCTCCGCTCGGCTCCGCTTCAGCGGAAAGGCAGCGTATAATGGTCAAGACGGATTAAGTAGAATTAAAACAAAGAACACTGAACATAGGTAAATCATTTATTTGAGGTAGACGGCTCTTGTTCATCGATTTCGGTCGCATTGGCGCTGTGGCCGCCATCGTCCGAGTTGGCTTCGTCGTCGCTGCTTGCTTGCTGAAATAAAATTATACAATTAGAAATAATGAGAAATATATGAATTAGTAGGAGTTTAGGCTCGTGCCTACACTTAGTGACGAGCATAAAGGTCCCAATTAGGTAATAATGTCATGTGATTCAAAATTAGCCGTTATGCGCTTAGTTTATATGTAAGATTTGCTTCTGCCCGCTCTTCGTCCGCGTGGAATTCGGAAATAGAGTTCCCATAGCGTGACTTAGTAGCGTTTCCTTGACATACTTAGTTGAAGATGTGGTCGAGGCACACGTGGTCGACGCCGGGCTCGCAACGTTCTCGTGACCAGATGGAGCCACCTGTTTGTGACGGTATGTACCTCAAGTTTGAAGTCCGCGTTGCGCGTAGCGAGCAGCGTTTCCTTGACGTATTTGAAGATGTGGTCGCGGCACGCGTGGTCGACGCCGGGCGGTAGCCAGCCGCGCTTCTGGTGGCACAGGTACCCGGCCGGCGGCGGTTTGGCCATCAACTCTTCCACCTCGGGCAGTTTCACGTCGCAGTACTGGAAATAGGTATATAGGGAATTTACACAGCGATAAGCGTTTGCGTTTCGGAGTATTTTTGCCTAGCTAGACACAGAGAACGGACTAAAGTACTCCTTTTCGAATAGGAGGGGTGAAAAGGTACCTGGTAGTAGATCTGGCGCTGCGCGGGCACCATGCCGGGCCGGAAGAGCACGCTGCCCTCGACCACGGCGCTGGCGCCCTCGTCGCCCGTGCGCGTGTTCGGCCGCACGCGCCCCGCACGCTTGTAGTACATCATCTCGTCGCGCATCGCCACCATCGACTGCACGCCCGCTGTGACATGGGCATTAATGGGGATCCTTTTTGGCACAAAGGTTCCACTTTGCTATGTTACTTTAATTTTTGTTTTGTTGTATTTATTGTTGTGTTCTAATCGAATAAGAATCAACCGTCGGTAGAAATCACGATGAAATTAATGGATTAAAAGATTAAATCTTAGTTTTAATCGACTAATTTCGCAATTAAATCTCGATTAAAAGTTGTAATACGCTGAGAATCGTTAATTGCAAAGAGATTGATCTTAATGCGTTTATTATGTTAACCTTGACGTGCTTTTTTGCTTTAGTGGTTTATGTGATCACCTTCCGAATCCATCATTAGATGGCATGGCAAATTTCATAAAAAAGATAATACCTAATAAGATTCAAGAAACAATTAATTTAATTGATCGATCAATAAAAATCCCTCAGTTAGGTAAATGTATGGAGTGCCACCCTTAATAAAAAATACTGGAGATCATACTGCATCACTTTGTAGCTGTTCATAGAAAATTTCAACCATACAGTGCCCAGTTTTCGAGAAAAATGGCTGTGAAATACGGATGGACGCACAGACAGACGGACATGACGGAATTATAAGGGTTCAGTTTTTTGCCATTTGGCTACAGAACCCTAAAAAGCCTAACTTCGAATTATTATATTATATATTAGTATTAGTACCTTGATGCCTCAACCTAAAATCCAAGGTTTGGTATATTCTTGCTTCAGGTTCCTTTCTTGGGTCATAACCATATTTAACCCACGACATCCGCCAAGGGCCATCCTTCATGTAAATAGCCACGCATGGCATTATTACTTTCAGAGATGACGACTTAAGTTTAGTGCGGAATCTCAGCAAATTGAGAGACCAAATAGGCCGTTCTTCAAACATCTGAAAAAAGTTTATACATATCTAAAAATAACAAATTTCAGAGCATTAACACAGCATTGTCAAGCCGTTTAAAATAACTGCTTCACTTGACAGCAGAATGCATGACTTTTATAGCAAAAGATCTTCCAAACACCAACCAAACGAAAAATGAAAGATGAACCTGGAGTTTCAACCCAGACTGTCACTCAATATTTATTTTATTGTCATACCTTCTCAATAGTCTCCTTTTCTTGTGCTAATGGTGGATAAAATGACAACTTTAAGGCATATTGCTTTAAATAAACGTCGTGAGGCTCTGTAGGCAAGATATCAGTCAAGTTGAATGTGTAATGGGTCATGCCTATGCCTCGCTCCAGCCGCCTCCTGTTGTGAACATCATCATCATCCTGCTCCACCTTCTGTTCTTTCTGGTTAGCACTTCTGTCAGGATAACGCTTGTCTGTATAGGCATAGTTGATTGGTTTGTCAGACCTAGTGAAATTCGCTGGGACCACATACAAAGAAGAATTCCCCCTGTAGAATAAAAGTACATGAATTAAGTTTGGTAGGACATTGATTTTTTCTTTTGTTATAGAAATACCTAGACAATATAAAGTTTTACAAAAACAAAGAAGCTACAGATACAGACAGGAACAGAAATATAAAGGCCAAGGTAAACTATAAAGGACTATACTATTGTGTCAAATGGTGTCAAAATCGAAAGTTCAAGGGCTGCGTTCCGAAACGCGCTCAGAGCGCTCACAGCACCTTGCATCCCTTTTCCTCTTGAAAGTGGAGTCCTAAGAGGAAAAAGGATGCAAGGTGCTGTGAGCGCTCTAAGCGCGATTCGGAACGCAGCCAAGGACATATGCATGCTCACTTGTCAGATTTAGGCATTAGAAAAAAAGAAATCTTACTTTGCAAAATCAGGCTTATCCATGCCTGAGGGTAATATTTCATCCAACAGACATTGTGGTTGTGAGTTTTCACCTTTTATCTGTACTGGGAGATATTGAAAGTCGCACATTGCTGTAAAATAAATTAAGTCCCCATTAAGGATATTACAGCAGTGGCAAAAGTGGGAGGAGGCCTTTGCCCAGCAGTGAGACAGAACGGGCTCATAATAATAATAAGGATATTACAAATATCATGGGATATTATTGTAAAGAAGCAAATAGGAGATAGCTAAAACCGTCTACGTACCCACTAAAATTCACTAAACTATGAAGTTAAACTGAATTTGAGAACATTGGAGGACTGGGTATCACACTAGTTATTAACTGATGTCACAAGCATATCAATAAATCATGAATCTAGATAGGTATACTTTTATTAACAGTGATCTCTAAACATTTGTGTATTTTTATATTTATTTAGATAAGTACCTACTGCCATTAATTAATATGTTCATTAATTTTTGTACCTAATATAAGACCATACATCTCTAAGATCTTAGATTTAAGTTTAAGTTAGGGACCATACATCCCTTAAAGGTAATTTTAGTACATATTGTATTTTATACATATAATGTAAATGTAATGTGCATTTGTATATGGAATTTTTTGATAAAAGGCCTTCTGCTGAGTTTGTTGCGGCACTTCTTCTAAAGCAATGGGTCTTGGAAGTGCTGGTAAATTCATTTCTGACTTGTAAAAGTGCCCAGATGTGGCCTACTTCCTGAATAAATAATTTGATTTGATTCAATGATACTAAAATGATAAAAACTCACAGTCAAATTTGTATATCCTGTTGACACGACCCACCACAGTTGTGTCCACCACCTCCCTCTTGACTTGGTCACCATCTTTAGTTTTCTTCACTTTCAGTTTCAATAACACTCCTGCAGTTTGCTTATTGTCACCAAATATCTTCTTTACGTATGGATTCTGAGGTTGAAAGTTAAGTCCCAGCCGCTTTTTGGTAGGTTGTGAAAAAACGTCAGAAACATTTCGGATGCCCCCCAGACACTCTATCGCTTTATCATCGTTTTTAACTAACCCGGGAAATTGCACGCAAATCAACTGGCGGGATAAACCACTGGTTTCTGTCGGCTGACTTGAATGAGCTGTGAAAAGTTAAAGACAACTTTGTTAATTAATGTTAATCAGTATTATGAATCTCTGAAAGTACGCATACCTACCATCCATGCCAAAAGCGATACAATTTAAATATTTTCTTTTCTTTTGCTGTTTAGCGCAGCACAACACATGTACGGAACGAACAACGAACAAACGAATGACAGCCAAATGTCAGCAAAAAGGTAAACAACAGCGCACTGACATTTAACTTTCTTTATAAGGCTTATGCCCTGGAATCGCGTCTTTTACGCCACTTTTAAGCTACGTTTATACGCGCGTGTCCGAGCTCGTGCCCGTTGAATATCGTTTTGAACGCCGTGCATGTAAACATACAATGATCTTTGCCGAACAACCGATAGGAAACCGACAGCCGACCGATCGACGGCATTCACGTGCACATTCACGAGCGCGTTCAAAAGCAGCCTGTTTACACGCTCGTGCCTGTGAACGCGCCCATGAATGTCGTTTTGAACGCCGTTCATGTAAACGTACCAGACAAATGAGTGTCAAATTTGGTATTACCATAATATATAAACCTGTACCATTTTATAAATAAGTAGTTTTTTTATTAAATTTAATAAGTAGTTTTTATTTTTTTCCTGTTATTTATACAAAAGTATGTTTCTCGAAAGGCAAGTGTACCGACAACATTCAACCAACAGAGGTGTCCTTGCAACCTTCTAAGGTATACAATAGTCTAAAATGAAGTCGTAAAAATAATTTTATAAATTATCTACTTACCACATAACATAAGGTAACAAATTAAGTTAAAAAAGTAGTAAAATTATTTTATTCTCATATATCACAATAATTATCTTATTTAAAGGCTTACATTATTATGCATTTGCATACTTAAAAGTTATTAAACTTGAGTTGGAATGCTAGCATCAGGTATGGCAATAATCAATCAATAGCCAGTAACTTGATGAATTCATATGTATATTATCGATGTGCAACTGCTTCAACAGCAACAAGGAGCCTAAAATGGAATAGTCATTATATTAGAGAACTCAACAAAATACCTTACTCCCTTAAAATCTTTAAAGAAAAGTTACCTACTTTTCTAATAACAAATTTCTCTGCCTCTCTATTTCAAGTCTCTCTTTCTCCATTTTCAGTCTTATATTATTACACTTCTTTTTTTCCAAGAGTTTTTGTCTTTCAATTCTTATTCTTTCTTCTTCCAAGTTTAAGAGTCTGTCATGGACCAGCCCTGATAAATAAAATTTAATTATCCTTTTTTACCACATTATTTATTCATTTTATTTTATTGTTTTCAGTATTTATGTACGTCTTTTGGGGTAAATCTTTCCAAGCTTTAGCCCAGATTTTTCATTTTAGGAGAGGGCAACCCTAGATACATAGAATATACTTACGAACAGGTCTTCCCCTCTTCCATAAAGATTTCCCCGTCACTGGCCCAGAAGATACCTCATTAGGGCCCATGGCTGGGTCTCCACTCATGCCCACTCCATCATCTAAGCTCATGTCAATGTCAGCTTGGGTAAAATGATCTGAATCATTAGGCCACTTCTGAACAAACAATGATAAATTAAAGCATGCAATTATGGTTTATTTTATATGGTAAATATGACAACTATTCAGGTGTTCCATGTTCACTATTCCAAGACATTTTAAATGCAAGCTGTACTTAGACATAATTTGAAAGCAAAAAAGACTGTTCCCATTGGTGAGGAAAAAAGTTTATACATATTGGCCAATATCTAGTAATACTTACCATATTACTAGTGGATGGGTCTGAACTACAGATTTCACTAGAAACATTGCTCTGTGTTGGAATCTGTATGGTGAAAAATAATATTAATATTTATAAACCAAAACATGCCCTAATAAACTATTTAACTTATATAATATATTATACCATATGATT
Organism: Aethes cnicana; assembly: GCA_963971205.1. Taxonomy (NCBI): domain Eukaryota; kingdom Metazoa; phylum Arthropoda; class Insecta; order Lepidoptera; family Tortricidae; genus Aethes; species Aethes cnicana. The sequence goes on from OZ020275.1 coordinate 12,121,478, forward strand.
TGAAGAGATGGCAGACGTTTCTGGCACCCCGGAAAGTCCAAAAACTGATGTATTGGTACATATAAGTCGTAATATCTTTTCTTCGGAATCTGTTAATGTAATATTTGTATTACAGCCTGGTGTAAAACGATTTTTTCTTATTTTAAATGCTTTCTTTTTAACATTTGATTTCCAATCTCGCCAGGTCTGCAAAGATGCAAATAGTATCTATAGTGTACAAAAAACACACTTTTCAAGAGTTTTGTTATTAGATACCCTTACCTGTTGCCATTTATCCGGAGTTTTTATAGCGCCGGAACCGAAACCCGAGTTTGCATTTAGTTTCTCAGTGATTTTAATCCATGCATTAGTTTGCCGAATTCTACCCTCCAATCCTGTGAATTTACCGATAGCCAATTCTTTATCCTCTTCTAGAAAGTGCAGTAGCATATTTAATTGTTCTGGGCTCGCTTTGCGTCTTTCCATTGCATAAACTTTACAATAACATCACAATCATGAATTAAATTAAAGGCCAAAAGTTACATTTGTGAAGGCACTGAATCCATGTAACCTCAATCTTGTTTTTTCAGAAGATTCCCATTGAATCAACTCGGTTCTTTGTTATTTTTCTTGTACTTCACATCTTTTATTATTTTTTGCATTAGAACCGAACTTGATCGATGCAGATGCACGCACTAAGTTGACATTGACATTTCAATGCAATCCGTTTAGAACATAATATATTTGGAGTTTTGGACTCTGCGCGCAAAAGGTCTAGTCTGTGTGAAAAATTAAATATGAAATAAAGTGACGTCAAATATTTCTTATTGTTTTGAAAAAAAATTTCAATGTAAATTATGAAGGACTAAGTAAAAAAAAGTTAAGTTGAAATACAACTAACATCATACATATAGATTGAACGAAAAAGAGACGTTCTGAAACTGGAATTGACGTAAGGCAACATGATTTCGATTGTTTACATGTGATGGTTTTCCGAAACATTTACTTGAAAAACAGAGCCATCCTACTACTAATTTTCTTTTACAATGAACACGCTTTTGAAACTAAAATTACTAAGAGGCAGTTCACACAAAGAAAAAATAACCCGGCGTAATCTTCGCGATGTGTCTGACTGCATAAACCTTCCCGATGCGTATTTGCTCAAAAACTGTAGAGTGAATAAGAATGTCTTTCATAGAATTCTTATTATTTTGGATCCGGTTGTACCGAAAACGCAAAGGTCAAATGGCATACCATTTCCACTAAAGGTAAATGAGATGGTCCTTCGAGCCGGATTTGTAACATTTTTTTTACTTTTTTTTTTAATTTTTCACAGGTATTGCTGACTTTGTCATTTCTAGCAAGTGGTTCCCATCAAAAATCTGTAGGGAAAGACTTCAATATCAAAATATCCCAAAAGTCGGTAAGCAGAGTAATCAAGATCATTGTGGAAGGATTCAACATGGTTTTAGATGACTGGATCGTATTTCCCACCAGCTCCTCGCAAAGAGATCAAATAAAAGATGGGTAAGAATCAAGACAAAAGATAAAAAAATAAAATGTTCTGGATAAGAACCACTTTTATATTAACTTCTCTTTAATGTGTTATACGCGTACCTGAGATACGCGTCACGCTCGTGAACGGGTGCTGTCTGTGGGGTCCGGTCTGTTCATGCTTGCAAGGACGTTTAAAAATAATCATTAGCTTTAAATATATTACTAAGTCAAACATTTTAAGCGTGAGACCTCATCATGTTCTTATTGACATGTATGAACTCTTTTATACATGATGCATTTCATTATTTATTGACATTTTGAGATTGTCGACATCTATGGAATTTATATTTATTTGACAATGGAGGCCATCTCCATAATATTTTTTTTCTGGACCCTTGGAGACTATACATCTGTAAGATCTTAGATTTAAGTTTAAGTTAGGGACTATACATCCCTTCAATGTAATTTTAGTACGTACCTATATGTATATTTTATACATGTAATGTAAATTTTGTAAATTTTGAAAAAAGGCCTTCTGCTTGAGTTTGTTGCGGCGCTTCTTCTCAAGCAATGGGTCTAGGAAGCGCTGGTAAATTATTTTTTCTGACGTGTAAAAGTGCCCCTATGTGGCCAATTTGCTAAATAAATGATTGAATTTTGAAACTTTATAGATTCTACAGAAAGTATTATTTTCCTGAAACAATAGGCTGTTTAGATGGCACATATGTTGAAATAGTGTGTCCCAGAGATGATGACGAAGCCTTCTTCGATAGAAGATGCCAGTATTCTATACATGCACAAATTGTAAGTTGTCATTATTTCACATACATAAATGAAAATTAGTAGGTACGGAGTTACATGGAAGGAAAACGTCGTGAGGAAACCTGCATGCATCTGCGAAGTAATTCAAGGATGTTTGTGAAGTCCCCAATCCGAACTGGGCCCGCGCGGGGACTATAGCCCAAGCCCTCCTCTCGTGATGACAAGAGGGCTGTCGCCCAGCAGTGGGCAGTAAATATGCTGTTGTGGTGGTGGTGGAGCTACCTATTTTGTACAAACTTTATTGATGCATTCGCATTATAAACTTAATTTTGCTTTGCATGCAACAAGTTCTCTTATGGCGTGATATAATGCGTAGATGGAATGCGTTATAATTATGCTTATTTCCAGATCTGCGATGCTGATATGAGAATAATAGCCGTGTGCTGCCGCTTCGGCGGGGCAGCGAGCAATGCCTACATTTGGAGAAAAATGAATATCAGACCTTTCGTAGAAGACATAAGCAGGCAGGGAGAGACTGCTTGGATCGTTGGTAAATAAAATAGCTGTCAGTCAACTACCCCTTGCGATCAAACGATCAATATTACCACGAAATAAAATTGCCCAATAACTTTGAAGCGTCTGCCGCTGCCGTCATTTGTGTAAGCAATTTCTTGCGAGAAAGACCAGCCAAAGTTTAGTTTTTTTTTTTTATCACGGTTGTGATATTTGGTGGACTTAATATTCCACTATTCCACAGAGTCGGCAATTCTCTATATAGTTGTATACATTCAAGAAGAAATTCCCATTCTTAATTTTTTTAACCCGTAATTTTTTTCTATGCTCGCGTACTGTCCTCGCGGTGGCTCAACAGGCTAAAAGATATTGTGCTATACTGATCCTAGAAGGTACAATGAAAAAAGATGGTGCAATAAAAATTATGCTCAAACTTTTGTTCAATGATTGCGCAATTTTCAATACTAACCCTAAATGGCCAAAAACATTGCACAATTCGAAATTTTGCGCAATTTAATTGATCGTTAAGGACCGGCCTTACATACCATTTGTCTACCTCGCCCGAACCTTTACAAAGGATCATCTATTGCACTAGGCAATATAATTTATGGCATGATGCGCCTTTGCCAGATATTACTTATCGTACTTGCTCTCATATGTAGGATCATAACATAAATATAGCAACTGCAACCTTAATTTTTACAATCAAATACTTAAGTATTTGATTGTAAAAATCAAGTAAGTTTTACTTAAGTAAGTAGTAGAGATTAGTAGATAGATAGTAAAGTTCCTCTCAAAGTATGAATTTCGATCTTGCGATTAACAACTCTATTTACATAGTCCTCCGATATATTTCAGCCGACCACAAATACCCGCAACGAGCGTGGCTGATGACGCCGATACAGCACGCGCCGCAAGGCACCCCCGAGTCGCAATACAACCACTTCCACGGCCGCACCAAAACCTGCGTCGACCGGTGTATAGCCAAGCTCAAAGGCCGTTGGCAGTGTCTCTATAAACGACCTTTACACTATACCCCTCAACGAGCTGCGCAGATCATAAACGCTTGCGCGGTACTACACAACCTTTGTTTAAGGGCTGGGTTAGACAGTGAGTCTTATATGCAACCAGATTTCGCGCCAGTCAACGAAGCCACTGGAATACCGGATGATAATGTCAATGATCTGTATATTGGCATGGAAGTGAGACGGCAGCTTACTGAACGAATTTACTACAGTGTATAAGCTTATTATATTGAGATGTACCGTACGACGCAGCAGGTCTGGCGACTTAGGAGATCACTGATTTAGCAGTAGTTCTCAAAGCAGACGATAACCTTCTTCTTGTGGCTTCCATCCGTTAGTGTTGGCATCCAGTACAGAAGGGCGATAAATGTCCCAGCTAGGCTCCTACAGTACCAATCATTTGCACCAACCAAATTTAGACCTTGAGTGGTAGGTGCCAGTGGGTACAAAAGTCATAGCACAATATTATTCGCTAGAAAATACTTGGTTTCTCAAAGTTAAATGAAATAAGATCGGGGAAATGAGGATGACTGACGCGATGAAAATAAAGACTGATTTAATTATGACAATAGTTTTATTACAGCATGATCCGATTACAGCTCAGTGCATCAGTATCTGCATCTGCGCCAGTTGGCTGTAGGTGTCGCCGGGCATGCGGTACGCGATGTTGCCGGCGAACGTGTTCAGGACCTCGGCTTGCTCCCGCAGCCACTCCAGTTGCTGAAGTAAAAACACACGTGGTGTTACACCCTGATCTAACTCACAGGCATAGCGCGTGGATTAAGCAATAATAGACTATACGTGACTGAGCCTTGGTATGGTTGGTAGCCTAGTGGTTCGACCTACCGCCTCTCATGCAGAGGGTCGGGGGTTCGATTCCGGCTCGCACCTCTAAGTTTACTTATGTGCGAAATTCAACTTGAATTTACCACTGAGCTTTCCGGTGAAGGAAACATCGTGAGGAAACCTGCACGCACCTGCGAAGTAATTCAAAGATGTGTGTGAAGTCCCCATTCCGCACTGGGCCCGCGTGGGGACTATAGCCCAAACCCTCTCGTGATGAGAGGCCTGTGCCCAGCAGCGGGACGCAAATAGGCTGTAGTAGTAGTAGTAGAAGACCATGCGTCAACGGTTTAACTACTTCGCCTTGGTATTTCATCCTTCGGATGGTGCAGGCGGCGCGCGCCTCCAACTCTGCACCCAGGACAGTATCCCACCTT
>OZ020275.1:12126673-12153597 GCA_963971205.1 Aethes cnicana
CCCCACGCGTGGATGTGCCGCTCCGCGCACTCGCCGCTGCCGTTCTCTTTCACCTCGCGACGCTGGGGTAATACGTGCTGTTTATTCATACAGTCGAAGGACTTAAATCAGTATTGATTATAAACATTTAGGTATGAGGCGAGCTACCCTACTTTTGCCAATAAGTAGCACTACAGGCATTGGAAATCTGTACACTTAATAATAACTCTGTGGAAGTTAGAAGTCACGTTACCGTTGGCTGGTACGTTTATTAGGCATGTGTAATACAAATCTCTCAGTGTTACAGTCAGTAGCCGTAGATGCTCTTGTTGTACAGGGAATATAAAAGCGTGTGTACCTATAGATCATTTTGAGCTACTCGTTAATTCTGCTGACAATTGTTTTGACATTTTAGAGATCTCATTCTACAATGAACTTTAGCAGGATATACAACCGCGAGGTCGCCTAAGAATGACAATTCTTTAAGACCATGAGCTCATAATATCTCATCAACCTGATTAAATTAATGTTACACTCGTATTGTATGTAAATGGTAATTTGTATCTTCCGAATAATGTTTCCCTTACGATCACATCAGGCCCCGCCGGTTGTCCGGGCATTGAGCAAGAGTACACCAGGTAAGCTTCACCATCGTAGAAAGTTCCGTAGTGTGTCCTCGGCAGTAGCTCTGTCCCGGATTCCTGCAACCAGCACCGATATTAACTAAACCTTCTCACGGTAACCGCATCTACAATTAGGTAGGTGTTTAATATGTAATCAACCTCGGCGCTTCCTCGTGTTGGCCACCATTGAAAGTGAAATATAACACCTTATTAACGGGTAGTGATCAATCGTCCGCACCATGAGACCTACAATTACATAGTGCAACGACCAAGTACCTACGATGGTGGTACATTGCACCATACAACAAAATACTTAGCTATATGTTCTCGTGCAGTAATTTACACGTCTAGCGCCTCGACTGCCCACAGCCTAATTAGCGCCGTGAGTTGGAAAGCCTTTGTTAGCAAGATATTCTAATTGCGTTTTCTCCAAATACCATTCGGTTCACTTTAAAGCTGAGACGTTGATTTGACTCGACTGGCAGAGAAATATCAATATGGCCCGCGGGCTTAAGTAGTAAAGTAGTAGGTAGTAGTTGGAAGCCGTGGTGGCCTCGTGGTTCGACCTACCACCTCTCGTGTAGAGGGTCGGCGGTTCGATTCCGGCTCGCACCTCTAAGTTTACTTATGTGCGAAATTCAATTTGAATTAACCACTGTGCTTCTCGGTGAAGGAAAACATCGTGAGGAAACCTGCACGCGTCTGCGAATTAATTCAAAGATGTGTGTGAAGTCCCCAATCCGCACTGGGCACGCGTGGGGACTATAGCCCAAACCCTCTCGTGATGAGAGGAGGCCTGTGCCCAGCAGTGGGACGCAAATAGGCTGTAGTAGTAGTAGAAGCTTAAGTAGTATGTATCGAAGTAAATGCATTCGTGCATACTGTGGATGCAATAATGCAGTCACGCGCATCAGTGACGGGATCGGCCAGGGGATTAGCGAGCGTTTTCACGGCAACGTTTTTGTACACGCACTTTCAACAGTTTATCTCATTTCTTATGATTTATTTCACAACTTATAAAGTAAGTGTAAACGTTAAGGAGGAATTTATTATACTTACCTAGATATCTATAGATATGTCTTTTGGGTATTATGCTTTCACGTAGATACAAATAACTGTGCCATTTTGTGTGAGTAATACTATTGTACTTACCTGTACCTACTACCTAATTCCCATCATAAATTAAATAATTATTTTTCGGCTGGAATCTTGTAATAATTGAATTGAAACAAGCAGACTACGAGGTTGCATCGGTTGCGGTCCGCGGCCCCTTTAAACTGCAATCATTGAGCGATGCCGAGATAACGTACAAAAGCATGCTTCGTGCTTCAGTGAATCAGTTAGATTAATAAACACGTTTTTCTTAAATACTAGTGTTATGTGTTGTAGAATTTTGTATTATTTGGAAAATCAAGATATGATTTAACAATACAGCTTAGCACGACACGACTTAGAAGGCGCGCGGCGAACAATTGACGAGCAGCGAGGTTGACGCTGTCTTCACGCGCCTTCAAAGTTGTGTACATTTTTGCCTATAAGTAAATGGTTTTATACATATGGTAAGTAGTTCGACACGTATTTGTGTATTTTTTAGCACGTCGAATTTGAGCCACATCCCGTATCGCTTAGCAGTCTCGAATAGAGGCTAAGACTATTCTAGAACGCATGTGTTAGATACCGTACCTACAAGGTTTACATGTATTTAAGTAATGTCTAAGTAAATAGCGTTTTGCCATGCCGCGCGGAGATTAGATCGGACCGCGGCATTGCGCGCGACTAACGAGCGTGCTGCAGCTGCCCACTGCATGCATCTCGCTGCAATTTATTGCACCCAACTAACTGTACACTTTCTCTTGACATGTCTATTTTATGTTAAAGATAAGCTTTTGAACGGCTCATTTTAATGTACCATTAGTCATTCATTATACGATACCTAACTACTTACTTCGGAGTTTGAAGTCGGTTTTTATTTTTTTGTTTAAACATTGTTTTTCGGCTACATTTTCCAAACAAGGGTACAACGGGACGTAAGTATCACTGTAGTCTTTGAAATTGATGCCAAAATCATACACGCGCTAACAAATTATGAGGATTTCCTTCATTTTCTCATGGATCCCAAGGAGGTACACCACTTTTAGATTGAAAAAAGAATCATCGAAATCGGTTCACAGTTGAAGTGGTAATTGAGGAACATACACACAAAAAAAAACATACAACCTCCTCCTTTTTTCGAAGTCGGTTAATAATTAGTACCTCTATCTACATATATTTTGCACGTCAAAATTATTTAAAACGTGAGAAGACGCATCCGTAATGCTGTAGTCATACAATAGGTGTACTAATTTACACCTATTTGAAAATCTTGCATAACGAGAGCGGATCTTGAGATCACGAGCAGAAAAAACAAATAAACAACTTATAACATTTTATGAAAATGTTTTCAGTAGGTACCGAACTGATACTAAACGACCTACAAATCTCAGTTTAAGGATGCAGAAATTGTGGTACAGTCGAGTTCGCCAATATATACACACTTGTGCACCTTACCACGTTGTAATAAGGTCCAAAAGTGTACACATATTAATGAACTCGACTGTACTTATTTATGAAGTGTTCTGTGTGAAAATTAAATTGGCCATTGATTACCAATAGGAGTACCTTACTCTACTCAAGTGAAGAGAAAAGAAGTAAAAGTATGATTAAGGTAACTGAACTGTGACCTATCGCTAATGCACTACTTACTGCCACATCAAAATAAATGTTCTTCCGTTGACCTTTCACACGACTGCTCGCTATTTGCTCACAAGTAACGAATTCTCACGAAAATGAATTGTGGTCGCTATTTAAAGTTGTGGCCGCAATTTATGTTTGCTTTTCACACTATTGTTTTATTAATTAAGATTTTGGAGATGTAACCTACTTTAGGCAGAACAAAATGTCATTATTTGAGTGAGTAATAATCAGTTCATAACTGCTCATTTGTGGTACTTAGTAGCTCCATTATCAATTACCGTTTCCGTCTGCCGCCTCCTGGATCGTGTAACGGCACCGGCTTCAATTCGATCAGACACTCTTCTATTGATTGCCCCTAGGTAATATTGTAGCGCGCCTATTTTTTGTCGATCTTATTTCTAAATTACTTTTTGCAATTGTTAAGCGTTAAATTCTGTTGCAAGAACCATAACATTCTAGTTGTCTATTTTGGTTCGGTACAATCCTTAGAAATAAATACATAGTATAAAACAAAGTCGCTTCGCTGTCTGTCTGTCCATGTATGCTTAGATCTTTAAAACTATGAGTAGTATGTAAGTTACTGCTTCTGGCACACGGTTTCAGAACCCTGCGGAGCAGAAAATTTTCATGTTTTTTATTACTTTGTCTTGAAAAAAACAAAACGATTTTGATTTATGAAGGTTTTTTTTGTATGTTTTTCTAAGTAGATTTTTTTTAAGTGGACTGTTCTCACAGTTTTTTTAGTTTGTTGATTTATGGCCGTGCACTATACAATGCAGGTAGAGACATGTGTTTTTTATGTGACAGGTGCATTTCATTGGTTCTGTTTTTTTTCCCCATCGCTTTTTTTTTCTAAGTACTACGAATTTTTTGATCGTTTATTTTATTCAATAGCACCGCACGTTTTTTGGTATTTCTCGCAGTAAAGCTATTACGATATATCATTGAAAAATTTATGTGGGTTGGGAGAATGAAAAGAACATAAGTAAAATTGAAAAAATACGTTTGTTGATTTGTGACCACCGGCTATACAATGCAGATACACCTTACGTGTCAGGTGCGTTCTATTGTTGTTTTTATAAGCATTCTTAGAATTTAAAATCGGTAGTTTTGGCTTTTTCTCACGGTAAAGGTATTCACACGCTCTGAGAGTATGAAAATACAGATAAATATCCGCATTTATTATCAAATGTCATGTCCTATTGAAGATTATAATTAAAACGAAATAAAGCTAAGCAGATTCAAACTGGTTAGTACGTGTCGTTTGGTGCCACAAACAGATGTTTCTTTGCAGGTTGAAACACGTCCCGTTTATTTTATCATATAGGCACTGCGTTATGAAAACTGGTTACGACTTGTCGCTTTATACCACGAGCAGGTGTTGGTGTTCTATTCAACATTTTTTTGTCTTATCTACGACATATATGAGCGTGTAGGGTGTGTATGTGTGAGTGTGTGCGTGTTCTCAATAAAAGCGGAACTCCGACAGACAGCGCCATCATTCGTTCAGATTGCTTCGTCCACATAATAGTAACAACGGTGCTTGAAGTGATTAAATTTATCATAGTACATATTGTACGTGTAGTACATTGTTGTGGGTTTTAAGTTCTAAACGGTGTGTCTACGTCTTAGACTGCTGCGTGCTGCTGCCACGAGTTAAAATGGAGGTAAGTTTCAAAACTATGTACATACACCAAACATTGTCTGTTTTCTATTTGTATAAAACCTCTCATGGATTTTTTTCTGTTTGTTTTAGATATTAAACGAGAACTCTATTGATTACCCAATAAAAAATTATTATTACAGTAATTTGACTGATGATGAAGGCCAAGATATTGAACCACCTAAAATCCAAGCCCAAAAACGAACCAACAACATAGATGTATTTTTTGATAAGCCCAGAAAGAGGCAGGCTACGGAATACTCATCTACTGTTGCTCAATCTGCAAATGGAGGTACAAATTATATATCTTGTCGAGTAGATGATGTCTCAAAGAGCACTCATCTTGTTAAAATCGATGTCTACGATTTGAAAAAGCTACGTGGTATTCCAAATGATCAACACTGGAAATTTGCGGATACTAGAATCAAATACTACACTAAGTGCGAAGACGATGACTATTATTCCAACACAAAAGAATTAATTTACAAGATTACAAAACATATTGCAACTAAAAACGATTGCAAAAAATATTTCATCGACGGAAAGAAAAAGCCATAACTTAAAACCCAAGCCCACCCACATCGCGCCCTTTCCCCCACCGACTGACAACTGAATTTTATCTATATAAGCAACACAGAACGAGCCACACCGCATCGATATCAAAAACCGTGGAAGTCGTGCAATACCAATATGGATCTTCAAAACTCGCTTTATGACGAAGAGCTGTACAACCGTTGCGAGGACCTCTCGGATCTGAATAACTCATTTTTCGATAAAGAACTTTATGAACACTGCGAAAAAGTCGAGAATCCCCCAAAAAAATTGTAAGTATAAAAATTTGAAACACGTTTGAACGTGTTATACTTTGAAGTTAGGCAACAGTGGGGAGAGAAATCCCAATATAAGCATTAATCTCAGCGAAATGCCCCGTAGTTGTCAATATAATGTCGTTGACTAGTGAAGATATTAAAATGTTCAGCAAATCAGTGTTATTAAATAGTTTTCATAAATATTTAAGATTGTGGTTTATCAGTGGGAAACTTGATGCAACAATAGCTCAAGATCCCGATATCAAACCGTATATCACGCCGTGCAGTGGACACTTTACTAATATTAAATTGATCAATTCAAATTACGATGAGATAGATGGTGTATTACCCATGGAAGCATATTGTTCTATTTGTCAATCAAATTAGGTAATACTATGCTGAAAATTATTAGTTTTTTTTTATCGGATTTTAATAGGTACATCTATATACGTTTTTATTTTTATTTTCAGAACTGTTACACGCGGACTCAAGAGAAAACGTGTATCTGAAGATGTTTTTCAACCTCGTGGTTCGTCTACTCCAGCACAACAATTACAAGTTGAAGGGACCCCGCAACCATCAACTTCTCGGAACACAGATGAACCACCACCGAGTTATATTGCTGAGGACACCATCGAGTGCACAACTTGTCAACGGGAGGTTTCAAGAAGGTATTATGCACAGCATTTAAGGAGTAATATCCATAAAAATGCTTGCATGAGATTTGAACATTCTTACCCTAATGTTGAATTGATAGAAACTGCGTTTGGAAATAGGTTGCTAACTTATAGGATAAATTCAGTCCAGGAAAAGGAAACCGACTTTAAATTTCAAACACCGGAAATATTTTTTGAGGGCATTAAAGAAACGTTAAATAAATTAATAGACGATACTATTAATCAGTTAACCATTTTCAAGGTTAGTTTTATTTTGCATGCGGAATTTGTTCAAGAAACTAAAGGAATCAACAATTTTTTCGATTTTAATGTGTTGAGTTGGACCATATGCAGAGGTGATGATAGTGAAACTTTTTTTGAAAATTTAAAAAGTACAATCATTAATAAAATTTCAAATTTCGAAAAAAAAGATAGTGGTTGGAGTCTTAGACATATTAAATACATAGACATGAACGTTAACCAATTCAATCCGTTGCGAGGCTCATCGTTCATTGATCTGCCGCATGATATTAAAACAAAAAAAGCTATCATAAACGTACAAAATCATGACCACGAGTGTTTAAAATGGGCACTTCTTTCAGCATTGTATCCGGTGAAGGATAATCCACAGAGAGTATCGTCATATTTTAAACATCAAAATGAAGTAAAATTTGGTGACATTCCATTTCCTATTAAATTAACTGATGTACATAGAGTAGAAAAATTAAATGATATTAGTATAAATGTATTTGGATTAAGTTATATTGAAAACTCTAAATCACACGAAGTAATTGGTCCACTCCACTTCACTAAAGCTAGGAAATCAAAGCATATAAATTTACTTTATATATCAAAAGGTAGTCAGGGACATTACTGCTACATTAAAAATTTATCTCGATTAGTAAGTCGTCAAATTTCAACAACTAATTATAGTTTTCATATTTGCGATGGTTGTTTATTAGCATTTTATTCAAATGAAGAGTTAACGAATCATCAAAAAAATGATTGTAATCACGTGGTTGTACAACTCCCGAACAACGATAAGACAAAAACAAATTGGTTTGGTGAGAAAGTTTCAAATGATAGAATTATTTTTGATAAATACCAACGAAAGCTTAAATTGCCTTTCGTTGTATATGCAGATTTTGAGGCATTTTTAAATCCAATAGCATCTTGCGATCCAGATCCATCAAAATCTTATACCAAAAATATTCAGCAACATGAAATGTACAGTTTCGGTTATTTCATTAAGTGTTCATTTGATGATAGTCTTTCTCGGTATTGTTCATATACAGGCTCAGATTGTGCTAAAGTATTTATGGATAACCTTTATAGTGACTTGGAAAAATTAAATAAATACATTCGCTTCCGGAAGAATCCAATTCCATTAAATCAGACCGATTTAGATAAGGTTTCTGAAGCCAATAATAAATGTTTTATATGTGATAAGGACTTAAGATCTCAAAGTGTTTTCAGCTATGATTGGAATACGGGAAAATTTCGAGGAGTAGCACATAAATCTTGTGATTATAAGTTCACACCTCCCACACACATTCCAGTATTTTTTCACAATCTCAGCAATTACGATGCACATTTCATAGTAAAAGCTTTAAATTTCCGGGATGGGGCTATCGATATTATTCCTCAAAATAAAGAAAAATATATTTCATTCAGTAAACAACTGAAATTTGATAAGAGATGGTTTTCTTTAAGATTTGTTGATTCCTTCAGGTTCATGTCGAGTAGTTTGAATAGTTTAGCCAAAAATCTTCAAGAGCACCAATTTCATGAACTAAAGAAACAATACCCCAGTAATGAAGATTTTAAACTCTTGAAGCAAAAGGGAATATTTCCATATGAGTTTATGAAATCGTACGAGTGCCTTGAAGCATTATCATTACCTAGTATAAGTGATTTTTATAGTTCATTAACAGATAGCTGCATAACAGATTTGGATTACCAACACGCACAAAACGTTTGGAATCATTTCGGTTGCCAAACAATGCTGGACTATTCAAACTTGTATTTAAAAACAGACGTACTTCTATTAACTGACATCTTTGAGAATTTTCGGTCAGTGTGCCTTGAAACCTATGGTCTCGATGCTGCCAATTATTTTACTGCACCTGGTCTCAGCTGGGACGCAATGCTTAAAATAACTGGAGTTGAACTAGAACTTTTAACGGATTTTGACAAAGTTTCATTTATTAAAAAAGGACTTCGAGGCGGTATATCACAATGTAGTAATAGATATGCTAAATCAAATAATTATTACATGTCTGATTATGATTCTGATCAACCGTCATCGTATCTCATTTACCTAGATGCCAATAATTTATATGGTTGGGCAATGTCACAACATCTTCCTATTGGTGAATTTGAATGGGTTGATCCTGCCACAGATTTCAGAATTTCAAACGATGCTGATTATGGTTACATTTTAGAAGTGGATTTAGAATATCCTGATTTATTGCACGATTCCCATTCAGATCTTCCATTTTGCGCTGAGCACATAGTAGTTGATGAAAGTAAAGTAAAAAAATTAGTCCCGAATTTGAACGATAAATTAAAATACATTATACACTACAGAAATCTTATTCAATGTTTAGAAAATGGATTAAATTTAAAAAAAATCCATAGAATACTAAAGTTCAAACAAAGTAACTGGCTTCAAACGTATATTGATTTGAACACGACATTAAGAACGAGCGCAAAAACGGATTTCGAGAAAGACTTTTATAAACTAATGAATAACGCCGTTTTCGGCAAGACTATGGAAAATATAGAGAAAAGGGTTGATGTAAAGTTGTTAACACATTGGGCAAATCAAGGACAAATCAAAGGAATTGAAAGTTATATAGCTCGCCCTGAATTCCACAGCATTTCAATTTTTTCGGAAAGCTTGGCAGCGGTACAGTTGAAGAGAACCAAATTAGTTTATAACAAGCCCATTTACCTAGGTTTCTGTATATTGGACATATCCAAAACGTTGATGTATGACTTCCACTACAAATACATGAAAAATAAATTCGTCGATAATGTAAAATTATTATATACAGATACAGACAGTTTAATATACCAAATTTTTACTGTGGATTTTTATAGCGACATAAAAAATGACTTGAATAATTACTTTGATACATCTGATTATGCACCTAATAATATTTACGATTTTCCTTGTATAAATAAGAAAAAAATAGGTTATTTCAAGGATGAAAATAAAGGATTGATCTTGAAAGAATACGTTGGCCTAAGATCAAAAATGTATGCCTTAAACGTTGACGAGAATATAGTGGCTAAAGCTAAGGGCGTAAATAAATGTGTCACTAACAAGTTTCACATTCGTGACTACAAGCGTTGTTTAAATGAAAAAATGAATGTTTTTTCTGAAATGTACAGATTTCGTTCCATCAAACACACTATTTTTACTCAAAAAATAAACAAAGTCTCTCTATCTTATTCTGATACAAAACGATATCTATGTAAAGATTCCAATGATACTTTCGCTTGGGGTCATTATAAATTAAGGTGTTTAAATTAATACATTTTTACTAATTTTAGGTGTTTAGATTTAATATGCAGTGATTAACTACGAGTTTAGAATATGGTTAGGGTATTTACTATGTATTGTTAATATTGTTTTTATATAGCTTCAATATCAATGTCTATGATTAGGTTTTATATCCTTAGAATTAAAGGAACAAATGTATTTCGGACATACAATTTATATTTCCTATGTATATGTCAGTATTAAATGGTTTTATCTTTTTAGATTAGGAATAATATAATATACATATATATCCGTACTCGAACATTTTCGTTTTATTTTCAAAACATACCTTAAACAGCAAGGACAGTTGTATTGTTAACAATGAATCATTTTATTCACCCATTTACGGCTATTATTGCAGGCCCTAGTGGTTGTGGAAAATCGAACTTTGTGACAAATTTTTTGAAAAATGTAGAAAAAATGTGTAATGTGGAATTTAATCAAGTATTGTGGTGTTATGATGAAATGCAACCACTTTATAATTTGAGTGGTATTGATTATGCACAAGGTATACCCGATTTAAATATGTTTGATGGGAAGCGACCGAAACTTCTTATAATTGATGATTTAATGAGAGAATCAGATGGACGTATTGTAGATATATTTACAAAAGGTAGTCATCACAGAAATTTAAGTGTTTTTTATATAACACAAAATTTATTTCATCAAGGGAGAGGACAACGTGATATATCTTTGAACACAACCTATATTGTTTATTTTAAAAATCCCAGAGATAAAACTCAAATACGCTACTTGTCTCGACAAGTTTATCCAGAAAACTCAAAATTTGTTGAAGAAGCATACAAGGATGCAACTACGTCAGCACATGGTTATCTGATGATCGATTTGAAACAAAGCACAGATGATATATGTCGTTTTAAAACTAAAGTGTTTCCCTTTGATACATCTTGTATTATATACGTTCCAAAAAAAGGGTTTAAATACGATAAAAATCATCCGGTTTTAGTCAGTTGTAAATGATGCCTGATAGAGTGATCACTCATGAACATTTACTTAAAGCTTTACATACGCTTAAACCAAAATATCGTAAAGCCTTACTTAAATCGTGTGACGAAGCTGAAATAAATATTATTTGTGAATGCATTTACAACGTTTTAAAGGGAAGAATCCCATTAGAAAATAAAGAAAAAACTAAATTAAAGAAACATAAAAATATATTGCGAAAATTAGTTTCCAAGGGGAAACATAAATTAAGGAAGATTATTATAGTTCAAAAGGGCGGCGCATTTCTACCAATTATACTGGGAGCTGTATTAAGTAGTTTGTTAAACTCATTGTCATAATCAACATGGAGAACACGAAAAAGATGATTTTAGTAGAACCAGATTTTATTGAGAAGTTCAAACACAATGAAAATGTACCTTTGAATTCCTTAACTCGTTTAGACGTAGAAATGCAAAAAATTCTTAATAGTAAAGTAGAAGATCGTGAAAAATGGGCAATGTATTCTCAAGCACTACAACGTTTTTTGCATTTCACTGAAACAGATCGAAAACCGTTTAAGCTACCAATAATTATTGAGGATATTAATAATTCCCATGATGATTACGAAAAATCCATGGTTAAAAAGGAGGAAAAAGAGAATAATATAACATTACTAAATCCAACATCGTATGGAGGTGACGCTACTAGCGCTTCTTCGAATCATTCTTACCCTGTACAGTTTACACCATCTCACATCATAAAAATAATTCCGAAATCGTACATGAAAAAAGGTCAATATTTACTTGATAATATTGTAAAAAATAAAAAGAAGATTTGGTGGAAGGAAGGAGGGGAAATAGTAGTGGATAATCGAGTTATCCCAGAAAGTAACATAATTGATTTGATAAGTGACACTGTGAGACCCCTCAAACGTGCTAAACCAACTGGATGGAAAGAATTTGCTTCGGTATTAAAAGACATTGGAGTTCCTACACATTGTATAGGTAACCCAACTAACCTTGAATACATAAATAGTCTTCAGTCAGACGGGGCCAGAGAATCTCTAATATCTAAAAACACTAGATCAACATCGATTCAAGTAAGAGGACAATCAACGCCGATTTCAGGAAAAACGCCTGAATTACCCAAAAAGAAAATAGATTGGGAACGATGGAGCCCTTATTAGACATCCATAAGATTTACTATGATGTTTCTAATCCAGCGGGTTACAGTAGTATTGATAAGTTAGCTAAGGCAATGCATGGTCAAATGAACAAAGAACAGGTAAAAAACTGGTTACGGTCTCAGGAAACATATACACTACATAAACCAGTTCAAAGACGTTTTACACGGAACAAATATATCCTGTCAAATTATAATGAACTTTGGCAAGTAGATTTAAGTGATATGCGGACTTATAGTCAATATAATGATGGTTTTAAATACATTCTGTGTGTTATTGATGTCTTCAGTAAGTATGCTTTCGCTAGACCTATGAAAAAGAAGGACTCGGACACGGTAAAAAAATGTTTTGAAAATATATTTACCGAAGCTAGGGCAACTCCGCGTCATATTCAGTCTGATAAAGGTACAGAATTTGTTTCCAAAGAGGTTAGAAAGTATTTAAAGGGTAAAAACATAAACTACTATACTACAAATAATCCTGATATAAAAGCCAGTATTGTAGAACGATTTCAAAGAACTTTAAAAATGAAAATGTGGCGTTATTTTACCCATAAAAATACTTATAAATACATTGATATTTTACAAGACCTCCTGTATTCATATAATCACAGTTACCATTCAAGTATAAAAATGTGTCCGATAGATGTTAATTTTAGTAATATTATGACTGTTTGGACTAATTTATATGATAGACCAAGAAATGGACTTAAAAGTCATAAAACATTCATAAATACCAATTTAAATGTTGGTGATCATGTAAGAATAACCAAATATAAACACATATTTCAAAAAGGGTATGAAACGAATTGGAGTGACGAGATATTTGCTATCGAGTCAATCATCAACAGATCACCCCTTATTGTCTATACCTTAAAGGACTTAGAAGGTGAACCAATCACTGGCACGTTTTATTCGAAAGAGTTACAGAAAGTTACTTATAACCCCACCTCTACATGTAAAATAGATAAAATAATACGTTCGAGACGAATTGGTAACAGAAAGGAGGTACTTGTGAAGTGGAAAGGTTATCCGAATAAATTTAATAGCTGGATATCTGCTTCTACTATTGAAGAAATATGAGTGACGATAGTTTCTATTTAACTTTGTTGAGCAACAGTTCAATGATATATTATCCTGAAAATACTACAGCCAATTTTCTAACAAAACTACCTAAGACAATAAAATTAGAAGGAGAATGGGTTGTAGGATTAGTAGAGTTTCATTACCCATGTTCAATGTATAATGTCCAAGATCACGAGAACGTAGTCTACATAAAAAAGAAGGTTACATTGGAAAACGAAAAAAAGAGTTCCAATATTGAATATAAGTCTCATATACCCGCAACGACTTATGATGACATTGATCAGTTTATATTTGCTTTTAATGAAAACCCATTATTAAAAAACAAAGTGAAGTTTAGTTATGATGTAATATCTAAACTAGTCAAGGTCACATCTTTTCATAAAGATATAATCTCCGTACGTGCAACACCAATACTAAACCTACAACTCGGTTTTAAACCGCAGACGAACCTTCTTCAATGTCAACTTGGAAAATATCCTGCTAATTTATATTTGGGCCTGCCATCGCAATTGTTTATATATTCAGATATTGTTCAACCCCAAGTGGTAGGAGATGTTATGACTTCGCTACTCAGAATAATACCACTTGATCCAACGAAATACATATATGGAGCATACAAAATGCACGGTTTTTCACCTGCACATTATATGCCTGTTTTGCGTAGAGAGTTTGATACTATGGAAATTGATATAAGGACGCATACGGGTGGAAAGATTCCATTCCAGTTTGGAACCTCATGCGTGAAACTACATTTTAAACGCGTAAAATGAATCAAAGACGTGGAAATATTTTATGTCCATATGAACATTATTATTCTCATCAAGCTGGTTCTGGAGTAGGAATTGTTTACAAAGGTGTTGCTCATCAGCGAGGACATGGTATAGGAAGTTTTTTAGGAGGACTGTTTAGATCTGTATTTCCTCTACTATCTAGTGGTTTTAGAACAGTCGGAAAAGAAGCTTTAAATGCTGGTGTTGGTCTATTGTCCGACATGATGAACTCACACCCTATCGATGAATCCATTAAGTCTCGTTTTAAGAATGCAAGCGCTAATTTAAAAAGAAAAGCCGATGAAAAAATTGATTCTCTAATGTCGGGATCTGGGTATAAAATGAAACGAAAAAGACTAGAGAGTGCCATTGCACCCAAAGCCTTGCGAGGGAGAGGTACAAAAAGAATAAAAAAGAAATTAAATATTAACGATATCTTTTCCAACTAAACCATGTCCTTTTTACATAACCATTCTTGTGAATGCGCTAAATCAGAACTAGATTTGTTTGCTCTTCCATCAACACAAACAAGTATAGAAAATGGACAGTGGATACATTATAAACCTATTTCATCATTAACTGATGATGGTCCTCTTGAATTTCAAGTTCCGGGTTCAGGCGATGACTATATTGACTTGTCTCACACTTTACTCCATATCAAAGCCAAAATATTGAATCAAGACGGTACTCACATCAAATCAGCAGACACGCATGTTGCTCCAGTAAATAATTGGCTACATTCACTTTTTAACCAGTTGGATATATATTTAAATCAAAAACTTGTATCACCACCCAATAATACATATGCCTACCGTGCATATATGGAAACTTTACTAAATTATGGACCAGCAGCAAAAGGCTCTCACCTTACATGCGGACTATGGTACGAAGATACTGCCAGTCATATGGATGCAAACGATACTACTAACAAAGGATGGGTCAAAAGAGAAGCATTCATAAAAGATAGTAAGGAAGTTGAAATGATTGGTCACTTACACGGTGATATTTTTAACCAAGAAAAGTTTTTAATAAATGGCGTCGAAGTCCGTGTTAAATTAGTACGGTCAAAAGAGTCATTTAATCTCATGTGCAGTCAAGATAAAAAACTCAAAGTACGAATAACAGATGCAAGTTTAATAATTAGAAGGACAAAAATAAATCCAAGTGTTTTACTTGCACATCAAAAGGTTTTAGCTTCAACGACTGCAAAATATCCCATCACAAGAGCGGAAGTCAAAGTACTTACTATACCATCGGGAGTGCAAGGAAAAACACTTGACAATATATTTCTTGGTCAAGTTCCAAAAAGATGTATTATAGGTTTTGTTGACAACACAGCATTTAATGGTAATTTAAAACATAACCCTTTTAACTTTCACCACCACACTATGAACTTATTTAGTTTGTATGTAGATGGCCATCAAATTCCTTCGAAAACATTACAACCATCTTTCAGTACTGGGTTAATGGTATCAACATATCATACGCTGTTTTCTGGAACCGGTATTCATTTTCATAATGAGGGTAACTCGATTAATAGAGAGGATTATGGAAATGGATATTGTTTAATGTGTTTTGATTTAACACCTGATTTATCGGCGAGTTCTACTACTCACTGGAATCTAGTTAGGCATGGCAGTGTGAGGTTAGAAGTTCGGTTTGAAAGCGCCCTTACTACAACTGTAAATTGCATCGTTTATGCAGAGTTTGATAATATAATCGAAATCAATAAACATCGTGATGTAAGTGTAGATTATAACAGTTAAATTGAGCATATAAACATAGGTTTATGAGACATTGTATCACTGTTTTCCAAGTCTCAGTAACAGGCTCATGACTAGCTGCAATAATTTGAAATGGATACAGAGGAATTGAAATTATGTATGAAACAAATTTACCCTGGGATTGAATCAAATGTTTTCCCAGCAAACAGAATCCCTTTTTTTGTAAATCTTCCAGTTTATATCATAAGCAATTTGGATCCTGACTCAAAACCTGGTTCTCACTGGGTGGCAATTCATATTGATGTTAATGGTAATGGTGAATACTTTGATTCATTTGGGAGAAAGCCTTCTGGCTATCACAAGTTGTTTTTAAAAAGAAATACAAAGAAATGGGTTTACAACAATGTATCAATTCAGAACCATTTTACTTCAGTTTGTGGTGAATACTGTTTAGTATATATATTTTTTAAGTTTAAAGGTAAAACGATGTTTGATTATTTGAGTATATTTTCTGAAAATACTCTATGCAATGATTTTATCGTAAGAAACATGTTTCGATCGATTTTTTTTAAATAAATGAATGTTTTTCAATACGTATGTCTTTACTTTATCTTCATATTCCTTAGTTAACTTATACATGGATAAACACAGAATAAAAATGCAAGAGAAGCGATAAACGATTTTATTGAGCATTTTAAATACATGACAACACATTTACAAAAGTCATACAAACACTTATATTGAAAACAAAAGTTAAGATAAAAAGTAGTAGCAGTTGAAGTTTACATGTACACACACACACTAAGACTGTTTACACAGAAAGTCCTTAGTCTTAGTACAGCATTTCTTTATATTTCCCACTGCATTATGCATTCGTCATCTCGTGATACAGGTGTAAAACACAATTCATGATAATCATGCTGATGTAAAGGTTCGTATACATCATTACTGAGAGAAACTGTCTCAATATCATACATCTCTGCGTCTTCTTCACATTCCCACTCTAGCAGGAGAGGATTTCCCGAATAATTTACTGGTAAATATGGCGCCTGCGTAGCTGGTGAATATCCGTTTGATTGTAGATGCCACATTTCAATGCAATCGCATAGTTCACACAAATATTCATCGAAAAATGAGTTATTCAGATCCGAGAGGTCCTCGCAACGGTTGTACAGCTCTTCGTCATAAAGCGAGTTTTGAAGATCCATATTGGTATTGCACGACTTCCACGGTTTTTGATATCGATGCGGTGTGGCTCGTTCTGTGTTGCTTATATAGATAAAATTCAGTTGTCAGTCGGTGGGGGAAAGGGCGCGATGTGGGTGGGCTTGGGTTTTAAGTTATGGCTTTTTCTTTCCGTCGATGAAATATTTTTTGCAATCGTTTTTAGTTGCAATATGTTTTGTAATCTTGTAAATTAATTCTTTTGTGTTGGAATAATAGTCATCGTCTTCGCACTTAGTGTAGTATTTGATTCTAGTATCCGCAAATTTCCAGTGTTGATCATTTGGAATACCACGTAGCTTTTTCAAATCGTAGACATCGATTTTAACAAGATGAGTGCTCTTTGAGACATCATCTACTCGACAAGATATATAATTTGTACCTCCATTTGCAGATTGAGCAACAGTAGATGAGTATTCCGTAGCCTGCCTCTTTCTGGGCTTATCAAAAAATACATCTATGTTGTTGGTTCGTTTTTGGGCTTGGATTTTAGGTGGTTCAATATCTTGGCCTTCATCATCAGTCAAATTACTGTAATAATAATTTTTTATTGGGTAATCAATAGAGTTCTCGTTTAATATCTAAAACAAACAGAAAAAAATCCATGAGAGGTTTTATACAAATAGAAAACAGACAATGTTTGGTGTATGTACATAGTTTTGAAACTTACCTCCATTTTAACTCGTGGCAGCAGCACGCAGCAGTCTAAGACGTAGACACACCGTTTAGAACTTAAAACCCACAACAATGTACTACACGTACAATATGTACTATGATAAATTTAATCACTTCAAGCACCGTTGTTACTATTATGTGGACGAAGCAATCTGAACGAATGATGGCGCTGTCTGTCGGAGTTCCGCTTTTATTGAGAACACGCACACACTCACACATACACACCCTACACGCTCATATATGTCGTAGATAAGACAAAAAAATGTTGAATAGAACACCAACACCTGCTCGTGGTATAAAGCGACAAGTCGTAACCAGTTTTCATAACGCAGTGCCTATATGATAAAATAAACGGGACGTGTTTCAACCTGCAAAGAAACATCTGTTTGTGGCACCAAACGACACGTACTAACCAGTTTGAATCTGCTTAGCTTTATTTCGTTTTAATTATAATCTTCAATAGGACATGACATTTGATAATAAATGCGGATATTTATCTGTATTTTCATACTCTCAGAGCGTGTGAATACCTTTACCGTGAGAAAAAGCCAAAACTACCGATTTTAAATTCTAAGAATGCTTATAAAAACAACAATAGAACGCACCTGACACGTAAGGTGTATCTGCATTGTATAGCCGGTGGTCACAAATCAACAAACGTATTTTTTCAATTTTACTTATGTTCTTTTCATTCTCCCAACCCACATAAATTTTTCAATGATATATCGTAATAGCTTTACTGCGAGAAATACCAAAAAACGTGCGGTGCTATTGAATAAAATAAACGATCAAAAAATTCGTAGTACTTAGAAAAAAAAAGCGATGGGGAAAAAAAACAGAACCAATGAAATGCACCTGTCACATAAAAAACACATGTCTCTACCTGCATTGTATAGTGCACGGCCATAAATCAACAAACTAAAAAAACTGTGAGAACAGTCCACTTAAAAAAAATCTACTTAGAAAAACATACAAAAAAAACCTTCATAAATCAAAATCGTTTTGTTTTTTTCAAGACAAAGTAATAAAAAACATGAAAATTTTCTGCTCCGCAGGGTTCTGAAACCGTGTGCCAGAAGCAGTAACTTACATACTACTACTATGCTACGGTTTTTTTTAATAGCTAGTGTTTCAATAGGAAGGTTTTCGTATATAATTTGTTATAGTTTAACGCTCAATTCCCGCGGGAACGCTACAACCGAATTCCACGCGGACGAAGTCGCGGGCAGAAGCTAGTTATATGTATATTTCATAATGTAGGAACGCCTAAAACTAACTCCATACCGATGAAACTCTAGGTAGGTATAAGTAGGTACTTTTACTTGGTAAGTTTCGGCTAACACATGCAAAATTACCCGCCTGAGTGACAGAGTAATGCTCACTTAAGGCTTGCGTGATAGGTCAACGTGACTTTTTATCTCGCGGCGCATTACCAGAGCCAGAGAAAATGTTATTATTTAGAGAAAACAGTAATAGCGCTGCACAATTACCATCGCGGCGGCTGTTGAAGCTAGGAAGTAAACCAGCTAAATTATCTTATAATTTATATTTATTTTATGTTGTTAAAAATTGTGAAGTGAATTGAAGGGATTCGATCGATCATTAGATACTTACCTAGCTTAAGGAGATCTAGTAGATCTCTAATAAGTAATTTGATTTCATTTAATTATTAAGTAGTTTTATTAGGTTATGGGCCCTACTCGCTTTTATACGCATTCATGACTTAAACCCTTCGCTCACATGGAGACAAACTTATAAATTCCATACCACTCACCGCAAAATAAGCATAAGAAAGGCTCTTTAGGGAACAACGTTAATGTTAAGTCTCTAAATCGCTGGTTGGTATGTGTGTGGTATGGTTCTATGGCTGATAACTCCCTGTGGGATATGTGTAACTCACCGTAATCC
This sequence comes from Aethes cnicana, assembly GCA_963971205.1. Classification (NCBI taxonomy): domain Eukaryota; kingdom Metazoa; phylum Arthropoda; class Insecta; order Lepidoptera; family Tortricidae; genus Aethes; species Aethes cnicana. Next base: position 12,146,201 of record OZ020275.1, read on the forward strand.
TCCAGACGAGGAAGGTGGTGTGGTCCCGGGGCACGGTCCGGAAAGCCGCCTCCACGGTGCGGGTGCTCCCGCCATCGTCTTCCTGTTACCATACAAAAGTTGGACATTTTAATAGTACATTACAGACCTAGGGTGGTGAATTCGTAAATGTCCCAGATCGCAAGTTTCTGTGGCCCGAACCGAAGGTGAGGGCCATAAATATGCGATCTGGGGCTTTACGAATTACCGCCCGTGGTTTGTCAAAAGTTTTACATCTTGCCTTGGCCAAGAAGCGAGAATTTCTCTCCGCGTAGCGGGCAGAAAATCCCACTTTATGGCCAAGGGTGATGTAAAAGACATTTTTAAGTTTGGTTCAGTTGCACCAAGCCACTACCCTTGGGTGACCTCAGTTTTAGTTGTATGAACTTGACTTAGGCCCGGTTCCTATATCCACGAAACGCCTCGTTTTGCCTACGGACGGTTGATTTTTGACATTTGTTCCATAGAGAATCTGTCAAATTTTAACCGTCCGTAGGCAAAACGAGGCGTTTCGTGGATATAGGAACCGGGCCCTAATCGAGGTTAGCGACGTTGGTGGAAGCGCCTTAGCCAATTACTTTTTGACGTCATCGTTTCAGCTGATAGCCAACCCATAGGTACATATAGCGGAACATGGTCCGGACCTGCATCACAAGCATTTGATTGTGTGATTGAGTATGAATACGAGTAGGTATTTTTAGTATTGGTTTAATCTTAACTCTCAGAAGGTGAATCTAGTTAAACATCAAATACTACGAGAATACAGTCTTATCTTATATATCCTATTAGATCCCACTGCCGGGCAAAGGTCTCCCCTCCTCTCTTCCAGTCCTCCCTGTTACGAGAATACAGTAGCAGGTTTAATTGCCACCCAGTCCCCCAAATCATATTAAGTGTACTTGTGACCAATCTTTAACTTTATACCAACTAACATTAAGTCAGCTGTGTCAAGCCCCCCCACCCCCAGAAATTAACAAAAATCCTGGATCCGCCTCTGAAAGTGAGGCTAATGTAATAAGAAAGGGTGCGTCCAATGCCGTGGGAGCGGCCGGCCAGACTGGACTGATGGCTATGACAGAATACGCCTTTGTCAGGTCCGTCCGAGTAATCTTGACAATGACGAGGGAGCGCCCGGTACCGTATTAGATACACAGTTCCGTATCATTAGTAGCTAGCTAGGCTAACTAGTGTCGCATTGCAAACCTCTGCCTGGATATTATAGCTTCACTCGTTAAGTGTACCCTCACTATCTCTATGGCTCACGATCTAACGCTGGTCCTCAATCTATTACTTACAAGTGTATTGTGTCCTGCTACATACGATATTGGAACAGGAGTCTTTATTTTAAAAATCGACGTGGCCATGAAATTGTACTCAATTTGGATCCGGACTTAAGTACCTACTTAATGTAAAAAATGTTAGATAAAGTAATAATTACCGCAAATGAAAGTGGGTACACATAATGTGTTTACGTAGGTAAATTCTGACAACTGAATGAGTCAACTTAAAGTAGCCACAACGTGATGTTATGTAGGTATACCTAATACGTAGGTGTTAAAACAACGGCGGTTTAGGCAGACTTTGCCTACAATGCAGTTTATGAAATTTAGGACATCACTGGCTTAGGAGATCGTATATAATAAGTAGTAAACAGAGAGTACGAGACGGAAGGATTTTTACACAGGGGCCGCAGACGAAATGAGATTTCATAGGGCTTCTATATGGAACATGGAACGTTAGCGTCCCAAATGAGGCCTCAGTTGAATAACTAGATTACCTAGGTACTACTACTACAATAACAAGACGATCTGGACTGCAGACTTGTGGGTCCAATACGAACCCTTTTTGAAATTCATGTTGTTCTTTATGAAGCGGAATATTAAATTCTTAGAACGTACCAATTTTTATTCTTTAAAAAGCTTTCGCAAGCCACGAGAGTCACGATTTTTCGTCTTTACATCTCGGATCATTTCGAAGATTAATTAAAATGATTAGAGAAACGGCAGAGTCTAAATAAACTATACACAGTCGTGATGAGGGTATTCATTAATATATAGTGAATTAGTGATCTACATCATAATAACATTGAGTAATCATGACTTAAAGCTTTCACCGTTATGTTATGATGAATGGCTGTCTAGGTAGGTACCTAGATGGAACACTGCGCTGCTACTCCCAACTAACTTCAAGTCTTTGCTTTGATAATGATTAGGTACATAAATAAATGGTTCGAGCTCAGACAAATAATGAGTCAAGCAAACTTATAAGTATGGTGACTGTGGTATCGCGCTAATGTTAAGTGGCGCTAGTAAGGTCTTTTTATTAGGGCATTTTTTGCAATTGAACCATTTTTTCTATAATTAAGTAAGAAAACCGAATAATAATATCGAATGTACATGATTGACCATTTTGTGCCTTGTCGCTTTAACAGTTATATAAGTACTACATACGATATACGGTAACTATTTTCAAATAGGGGCAAACATTGTGTGATGAGCACGAATGTTTGTACCCGTTTCATGGATGTTTAGTATTTATATATGTAAGTATTTCTATATATACGTATTTATATCGTTGTCTAGCACCCATAGTACAAGCTTTGCTTATTAGTTTGGGGCTAGGTAAATTTTTGTGAAATGTCCCAAGATATTTATTTATTTATAAATATAACGACATAAGTACAGTACAAGTCGATATTAGCAATAGGTTTAACCTATTGATCATCGACTTTTGACGTTATCTATACGGATTCAGTCATTGTTAAAAACAACTATTGCTGTTGGTTGCTAAAATTGTTTCCATGAAGAAATTGCAGAAACGCACGTAATTTCAAAACTCCTAAATGCGCGGGAAAACAACTTGGGGGGCAGGGGGAAATGCCCATTGACTTACATATATTCTTACTTAAATTAACAGGAAGCATCACTATTTAAGGTTTGTATCACTTAAAAATATTACTTGGTCAGCACCAATCTCCAGGATATGCATTTTCCGTGTCAATGGGCAGCCACAGTGGACGGGCTCGCTCCCATGCCGCCTCGACTCGCGACTCGCCGACCGCGCGCGCTCCCACTCTCCGCAGACTGACTAAACTAACCGGCCACAGCGAATAATGTGAAAAAAGAAAATTGTTTCACGCTTCTTGCGCTTACGTTTATTAAACTGGAGAATACATCAATGCCCGCGAAAGTCTGGGCGGAGATGGCCAATTGATTGGTCTGTAATCACATTTTCATCTCGCGCCTTTCAGCTCTAACCACTCTATTATGGACCGTCTAATGAAACAATTAGTGTCTTGTTCTCTAGTTTATTATAAACTTCTTTTTACTGGGTATAATTACGAATATACATAGATATGTACAGACAAGGAAATAGATACGACGCGAGCACACGCGAGCGAAAAAGTCATCAATTTCCTTGATACAGATATTTGAATTTATTGACTACTTATAGTATAGATATTGAGTAATTGAGCACCTACTAATATATGAAGTTTGATTTTTTTTTCTTCTTCTGACGCCCTAGTACAATTTTGTAACTAATAGGGTTAACCAGATGTTATTTTCCACGACCAGTGATATGTCCACTCTCAAAAAAAATGGTTATTTTGGGTTGATGTTTTTTTTTATTGCTATTGGACATTTTACCGTAGGTCTTGTTGTTTACCTGATCATAATAACACATTATGAACTGAACAATTTATCATTGTTTTTTAGAGTGGACAATCACTGGTCGTGTCGTGGGCAATTAGTACAGTCTGGTTTACCTTAATCCACAGATTAGTAAGATATGCTAATCAAATCTCATTCGCGTCGTCAATGCCATTTGCCTTCGGAGATAAAACATCGAAACTTACCATACCTACTTATAAGTACCTATCCATGGAAATAGGGAAAGTGATTTTCAGATAGGTCAATTACCTATATTATAACGAACTAAAAAAAACTTCTGGGGTTGGAAACAGTTACTTATGTGCGTTTTCGATTGAAACCACTAATTTACCAAGTTAATAAAAGAAACGTACGCATGATGCATGCAAGCAAAATACTCAACCTGATATTCATCCATCCACGATCTTCGATATGTCAATTTGTCACAGATTCGCGGAATGACGAGGACGGCGCCGCGCGCGCACGGGCACTGCGCGGAGGCTGCGGGACCTGCGCAGTGTGCAGGACAGCACAGGATCCACGGTCGGACGCGCGCTTTGTTGCCTCCACATGAGCTCATTCACTTTCGGTTATCATTTGGAATCGTAAATGACCGTAAACACAATGACAACAAAAATAATACGTCACGTTGGCGTTGACGCACAATGCGCGTTTGTCAACTACCCACATGGAATTAGTATTTAGACATTTATGACTTAAAAACACCTGCAGCTATCCGTGTTCGTGCACTTGTAAACAACATGCCCAATCCCGTATCCCCATACTAAATATTCCATACTAAAATTATAAATACGAAAGTAACTCATATCTGTTACCTCTTCACGATTAAAACGCTGGACCGATTTCTATGTAATTTGGTACGGAGATCTAAAAAACGTCATCTATAGTACATTATTGCAAAGGCCGCCAAGTAGCGCATTGCCGGAAGAGTCAGTTAGAAGGCTGAGCGAAGCGAAGCCTTCTATTAGTACGAGTCCGGCAATCGCATTTGCGGCCGAGGTACCTATATATAATGCTTTTCTCAAACAGCGAGGAAATACGTAAGGTTAGTCGGGGCAAGTGCGCCAGGATGGGGTAAGTGCGCCTAACATAAATATATCGAAACCTATAAATATTACTCAACTAGTAGTTGGCTGTTTACAAGGCATAGGGGCGAAATAAATTTAGGCGCACTTACCCCACATCAGTATTTACTACTTCCATGATCGTGGATGATTTGGCCATGGAAGTTGTACTTATTACCTCCATGGATTTGTCAGTTTCGGGGCAAGTGCGCCAGGATGGGATGCGCCTAACATAAATATATCGAAACTTATAAATATTACTTAAATACTTATATTGAAACCTATAAATATTACTCAACCAGTAGTTGGCTGTTTACAAGGAATAGGGGCGAAATAAATTAAGTTGTTACGTTAGTTAAGGAAGTTGTACTTATTACCTCCATGGATTTGTCAGTTTCTCTACAGAGGTGTCTCAAATAGCAAGCGAATTAAAAAAAAACACACACACGACAGTAATGTTTTTGCTGGCCAAGGCCGGCAATGGACAGCCTCGCGTCTTCTTTTTTTGAAAGTAACACGAACATTTCCGAGCATGTTTGAGAAAAAACTATTAACTGAATACTGAGTAAGTACCTAAATTAATTAACTACCGTTAGATAGGAATCCGCTGGATGCGGGTGGCACAGGACCGGTCCGTGTCCAGTACAAGACGTAAAAATCTTCACGGCGCACTTAACCCCACTACCAATCCTAGACCTTCAGGCTTAAATGCCATGAGGGCATAATCAAAGGTAACTTAACCGACGAAGAAGGGGGTAGTAACCACACTCATACAGTCCTATTACAAGGTACATCAGTCGCCCTAGATTATGTATGTGCCGTTACAATAGAATAGCGCATTATATGTTCCTGAACACAAATTGATTCGACATGGCACGGTCGAGTAGTTGGCAAAAAGCGACCTTGCTTTTGTCACTTTTTGTCGAAATGCCAGCCTACGACTCAAATGCAACGGTATTTACCATTGTTTGACGCCTACATATGCGAAATCCTCTTCTCACTGTACTATTTGATATAGATAGTCTGATTTGAAACGCTTGAAATAAATGTAAACAAAGGTAGGTACTTCAAACCCACCCACCCTCGACAGAATTACATTCATCTAAGTGTAAGTCGAAATGCGTAAATTGGTGGCGCTATTGTAGCAGCATAGGTACATAATTTAAAGAAAGTATACCTACTGTCCATATATTTATTTACAAATATTCTTACAATTTCATGTCAATTTTCTCAAGACTTCGTTTTATCTCACATAAGATGGTTTTTATATTAAATATATTAAATTCATGTCATACCATTTAGCTTCTCTAGAGCTATAGGTATATTCTGGAGTAAATCAGAACTATTAATTTCCTCATTTGAGATTGTCCATCTTTATCCTCCCCTCCAAATACCCCTAACGCGTATAAGTAGAGATCTTCTACTATCTAAAGTCCCGCCCCTCCAAAATTCAAAACGCTTCAATGTATTTAAAAAACTCCACCAACACTCTCAACACATGTGTGCGTGCTGAAACAGCAATCAACTATGCGTTGAGAGTGTTGGTGGTGATTTTTAAATAATAATAATAAAAATTGAAGCGTTTTGAAATGTGAAGACGCGGGACTTTAGATACTTAGTAGATCTCTACACAACAGTGATACCGCTAAATCTAAATTGTGAACATAAAAACAGTTTATCTTTTTAAATTACCAAGTAAAGCGTTTTTGTAAAATATATATGTACTTAGTTGTTTATTGTAAATTAATATAAGCCTTCTAGGCTCTTAGCTAGAAATAATATTGAATAAAATGTCCCAATTTCTGCAAATACTTCTTTTTAACGGCAACACCATCGCTTACATTTCTGCGCGTTTAAAAATCAGACTACCGTGTCAAGTTTTGTGATGGATTCGGGACACGGCATACGAAGGGTATATGTGATATTAACCTAGCAAATTTTATTTAAATGTATAAAAAACGAATAAGTAAATTCCTTTCTTTACTTTTAATCTAAATAAATTAAATATATTTCGTCTAATGTTGGTTTACACTTGGCTGAATGAGAATTCCGAAGCCTTTAGGTTTGTAAATCTTAAAAAAATATAAACTTTGGCGGGTAAGGGCGGGTACTACGATTCTTGGTACGTAAATTGTCTAATTCCTGTACTACTTCGAATGTCACAACATTTCTGCCTATTAGTAAAGAAAACTCCTGTACGAATGTGTTACATCCGCGACATTAATTTAAAGCAGGTTACAGAAAGAGTGTTTAGTTGGTATAATACCTTGCTCAATCATAAACTTGTTTGACGGTGGGAAACAAATGACGGGAGTTGTCATTTACGTATTTCTTTTCAGTCAAAATTTCGTTATATCATGTACACTGATGATAATTCGGATAAAGAAAGCGAGTATGAAGATCGGAGCCCCGAAGACAGCCCCAATATTACGAAGAAATCATTATCGTCAGTCGGTTTTAGGAACAACACGGAGAATCAGAATGCGAGGCCGCTAGCGCTGCGGGCGACGCAGTCGTTCACGGGGGCCGTAGAGGAGCTGCGTATCTGTGGGAATTTTCAGCGGATGAACTTGTGTAACAGGATGAACGTGATGTCGGCGCCGAAGGTGGCGACAGTGTGCCCGTGCGGCTGCCTGCTGCGGCC
>OZ020275.1:12153797-12223797 GCA_963971205.1 Aethes cnicana
CAATGCCAAATTGAGGTTAAAATCCAGTTACAGCTCTGCGAACGATTTGGTAGACGACATTAAGAAGTTTTTGCTTCCTAAAAAATGCGCAGATGCAATTCAGGCACAACTCTTTAGCGCTAAACAAGGACGTAGGTCAATAGAGTCCTTTGGAACTGAGTTAGAGGAACTCTTTGTTAACTTAACTATAGCTCAATCGCAGGACGATAGTACTACATTTGATAGCTTACGTCGAATAAATGAGAAAACAGCAATCAAACGCTTCGCTAACGGTTTGTCAGACCAGCGGCTTAGCACAATCATATCATCTCGGCAGTTTTCATCGCTTCCTGAAGCCATCAGGGCTGCAGTTGACGAGCAAATCTCATCTAGTAGTGACCAGCAGCATGTTATGCAGTATGGGTGCACATACAATAATAATAGATTCCATAAAAGAAGTCCTCGTGCCTCTCGTGGAAATTATCAAAATACTCAAGGTTATAATCAAAGGAATTATCACTATCAATCGAGAACTCCCTTTATAAATCAAGGTAGTAGAAATGAACATCCTGTGGGTCAGCGCATTTTTAGATCACGTGGAGCGCGCCCCGCGCCGCGTGGCCGCGGGCCGACGCGCGCGCCGCCGACTCAGCGCATTCAGCACGCTACTGAACAAAGCGACCGCAATTTAGGGTCCCGCAATTACTATCATGAAAATCAGTTTTTTCGTACCTAAAGTAGTTAATGAGTCCATATTTAGTTATAACAATTATAATGTAGTGAAATGCCATATCGAAGGTAACGTAGAATTAGACCTATTAATAGATAGTGGAGCTAGTTTATGTGTGATAAAATATGAGTATTTAGAGAAGAATACCAATTTGCTTTCTCAGTTAATTGAAGATAGGCTGATAATTAAGGGTATAAGTGGTAATTTGGAGTCGGAAGGTTATATTTTCTTGAACTTCATAATTGACAATATAGCATTCAACGAGAAGTTTTACGTTTTTAAGCACTTATCTTGTGCAGCTGAAGGTATTATAGGTCAGAATTTTTTCAAGAGATATAATGCTATACTTGATTATAAGAACGGAACTCTAAGTTTAGAAAATAATAATAAGTCTCTAGTAATTAAAGTTGACAACAGTAAAGTCTACTCGTATGATATTCAGCCGCGTTGCGAAGTCATCATTCACATTCCCACGGTACATACTGAGGATTGCGTAATTTTAGCCAAGGAAATAAAGAAAGGAATTTTTGTCGCAGGGGTTATTTCGAAACCAAAAAATGGTCGAATACCAGTTAGAATTTTGAATACGACAGACTCTAACGTAAATGTAAATGTTTCAGAGTTTGAAATGTTGAGCTTGAATAACTTCGAAGTTTGTCAATTTGATGAACAAAAGATAGACCCTGATAGGATTAAGAAATTATTCCATCTACTCGACTTACCTTCTTATCTCAACGAAGAAGAACAAATCAGCATAGAAAACATATGTGCCAAGTATGCAGATATTTTTCATATGCCAGGTGACAAACTGACTACGACTAACTTGTTAGAACATTCCATTAAATTGAAACAGGACATTAATCCAGTGTATGTCAAGCCTTACAGAATACCTAACTCATTAAAAGGCGAAGTCCAAAGACAAATTCAAGATATGTTGGACAACGACATCATCGAAGAAAGCACCTCCGAGTGGTCCAGCCCGGTGCTATTGGTTCCTAAAAAATCTGATAAATCAGGAAATAAAAAATGGAGGCTTGTAATTGATTATCGTCAATTAAATAATAAGATACAAGACGATAAATTTCCATTACCTAACATTTCTGAAATTTTAGATTCACTTTCAGGAAATATTTATTTTTCGAAATTAGATCTATCACAGTCATATTATCAAATGAGTTTAGATAAAAATTCCCGGAAATATACAAGTTTTTGTACGGACAAAATGTATCAAATGAAACGATGTCCAATGGGTCTGAAAACATCTCCCAGTTCTTTTAGCAGACTCATGACAATTGCTATGTCAGGTTTAAATTATCAGAAATGCTTTATTTACCTTGACGACTGTATAGTTGTTGGAAATTGTTTAGAAACTCATAATAAAAATTTAATAAGCGTTATGGAAAGATTACGTAAAGTTAACTTAAAGCTTAACCCACATAAATGTGAATTTTTGAGGAAAGAAATAATGTACTTAGGCCATAAAATTACATCAGAAGGTATTTTCCCAGATCCATCAAAAATTGAAACTTTACAGAAATACCCACGGCCTACGAATGTCGATGACGTCAAAAGATTTATCGCATTCGCTAATTACTACAGACGTTTTATAAATAAATTTGCTGAGATAGCCTTTTCATTAAATTGTTTATGTAAGAAAAATGTACCATTTGTCTGGACATCAGAATGTGAATCAGCATTCCAAAATTTGAGAAAAGTTCTCATGAATCCACCAGTTTTAGACTATCCAGATTTTTCTGAGAACAACATGTTTACGTTGCATACAGATGCCTCAAGATCAGGATTAGGCGCCGTACTGTCTAACAGCAATGGTAAAGTTGTAGCGTACGCTAGTCGTAACTTAAAACCCGCTGAAACGCGATACCCAGTGATAGAACTCGAGTTATTAGCCATCGTTTGGGCTGTAAGACATTTTAGACCGTATTTGTATGGTAAAAAGTTCAAAATTTTCACTGACCATAAACCTTTGAAATATCTCTTTGGTATGACCGATCCTTCGAGTAGATTAACTAAATTTAGACTTTATTTGGAAGAATATGATTTTGAAATTGATTATTTGCCAGGGCGAAACAATGCAGCTGCAGACGCATTGAGTCGTTTAACTGTTACTTCTCAAAATTTAAAAGACCTTAGAGAAAACGTTGTATCGGTCATGACTAGAGCTCAAACTCGACAACTACGAAATCAAGTAGACGCCGACACGACTGACTTACCTCAAAGAGACATTCCCACAACTTCCAGGCCTGATCAACCCGGAATAGTGGAAATTCTCCAACGACCAAAAGACTGTATAGAACTAGTTCTTTCCCCAGTTAAAAATTATCTGAAAAGTATTGAAAAGCTAGATAGAGTAGCTAGTGATAGCGGTCAGTGTATATTTGTACCTGATAAATCCGCTGTAGTTGTAATGTCTCGATCGTTATCGACCGTAAGTGTGTTAGCGAGAGAATTACAAACTTTATGCAACAAGTTAGATATAAACGAGCTCGTTATTATAAAGAAAAAGGATATCCAATATTACGTAAAGTACTTGTTGAAAGAAATAACTAATTTAAAAGGAAAAATACCTAGGTTTCTCGTTACGAAAGATGTAACCAGAGTCACTGATAGAGATACACAAATAGTTATATTAAATGACTTCCATTTGTTACCTACCAGTGGTCATGCTGGGGTAAACAGAATGTTGAATAATATCAAAAGATATTACTTTTGGCCAGGAATGACTAATGACGTCAATAATTACGTCAAAAAATGTAAAAGTTGTCAAATACAAAAACATGCTAATAGACATGTTCGACAACCTATGGTTATAACTACAACTCCGAGTAGTGCATTTGAAAGAATAAGTTTAGATATAATGGGCCCAATAGACGTAGATAATTATAGTAATAGATATATTTTAACTATACAATGTAATTTAACTAAATATGTAGAAGCTTACCCAATAGATAAAAAGGAGAGTGAATTAGTAGCTAGATTATTAGTGAATAATTTTATTTTACGTTATGGCATTCCGAATGAAATAATTACCGACCAAGGAAAAGAGTTCATGTCATCAGTTATGTCTGAAATTTGCACCTTATTGAATATCAGAAAACTGAATTCAACTGCTTACCATCATGAAACCTTAGGTGGAGTTGAGAATACGCATAAAAGTCTAGGAGCTTACCTCCGCATCCAATGTAACAATAATAAGACTGATTGGAGCACTTGGTTACCGTTTTGGTGTTTTTCATTTAACAACACAGTACACTCAGAGACAAAATATAGTCCATTCGAATTAGTGTTTGGAAAACCATGTAATTTACCTAATAATTTAAATAGTATTGTAGAACCATTGTACAATCACGAAAGTTATCCTTTAGAATTAAAATTTAGACTTCAAAATGCAATTACAGATGCTAAAAATAATTTGTTGGAATGTAAAGGTAAGCAAAAAGATTATTATGATAAAAGGGCAAATCCGATTACATATAATAAAGGTGATTTAATTTTAATTAAGAATCAAGTAGGAAATAAGTTAAACAATGTTTTTAACGGACCATATGAAGTTGTGGAAGAAATTCCACCAAATGTAAAAATTTTGAAAAATCGTAAAGAATATGTTATACATAAGAATAACACTAGACTGTTCAATGTTTAATTTTTGTATTGAGTAAAATTCAATGTTTTTTTTCTTTAGATAGTAAGCTATGTTGAAACTTTAAGTAATATGTGTTGTCGTTTTCTTCGCCACCGGGGGGGTGAAGGGTACTTTTCCAGGGAGGTGTAGTGTATGCCTCAATTCATAGTTTTACAGTAGCTTCTTAGTTTACCGCGACATAAAACACGTATTGCTTAAGTTAACACTTTTAGAAAGTATATATTCTTTGTAACGCTATTATTAAGTATTCCTTTTGGAGATACAATAAACGCTATACCAATATCATGGTGTTTATCTCTCTGAACATACTTCAGTACTATTACGTCACCCATGGCCGTAAAGTGTGATTTTCTACCCGCTACGCGGAAAGAAAATCTCACTTTCTGGCCAAGGTAAGACGTAATGTATTTTACATCACCCTTGGCCGTAAAGTGGGATTTTCTGCCCGCTACGCGGAGAGAAAATATCACTTCTTGGCCAAGGCAAGACGTAAAATTTTTGACAAACCACGGGCGGTAATTCGTAAAGCCATCACCCTTGGCCATAGTGGGATTTTCTGCCCGCTACGCGGAGGAAACCTGCGATCTGGGACATTTACGAATTCACCACCCTAGGTCTGTAATGTACTATTTAACCCCTGTCGCGAAAAGGGCGGGGTTGTATGACGTGAACCCCCCCCCCCCTGAGTCGAAAGCTGGATCCGCCCTTGCTACCTATCCTTTTCTGTGCTTTACAAACGCCTTTGACTTGGTAATAAATAACGTTCTCGGCGTTCAATATTTAAACTGCACTGCACTATCGAGGTACCTATATCGTTATTTCTATAAGGATACTCAAATCAATATGATCATGATATGAATGCTTTAATATCACGCATCACGCAATGCATAGCAACCAGTAGCTACGGCACGAACTAGTTGGTCTCAAAAAATACTGATCAAATACGGGCCACTGTATAAATTTGTGTTATGTCGACTCCAAGGTCTTCGTACAAGACTTGCTTGTTTCTGACATTTTAACCTTTTCGGCACTTTCATTCTTATGAATGAAGAATTGAATGACGTGATCGGTCAGGCGCCAAGCATGTGAATATAACCATAGAAAATTAAACTTAACTAAGTAAGTTTATTTTTCTAAAAATAAACTAAAAGTCTAGTTTATTATTCTATGATATAACTACCTAACATGTGAATTCATTTATTATTTCAAGTTAATTTTAAAATTCCAATTTTTATGAATACCGACCGACGCTATATAGGATAGGTAAACCGACCTCCGAACTGTCGTTTCTTCCATGTACTCAATGGTATAAATTAATTTTAGTAAAATCAGGCATAGAAACAATGATTTGACATAAATGTATTCAAAAATGAATTTGAGAAATCTGTCACGCTTTCCTTAAACTTATTTCATCATAGATATTCGCTTGTTAAATATGATCCAACAGACGTACGCAGAATCGGAGCTTCTGAAAGCTTCAGCGGAGATGTCCCGCACTGCCAAAGGGCTGAGCGAGCAGACGGAGTTCTTCGAGCGACGCAAGCTTCAACAGCTCAAGGCTCTGCTGGGAGACTTCTTGCTCATCGAGCTGTCGTTCCACGCGAAGGCTGTTGAACTGCTTACGGTGGCGCACCGGCAGGTCACTGACATCGACGACCGGGCTGATCTCGAGGTGAGGACTTGGGTGGGCTATATATGGACTTTCAGCAATGCATGCAATTTTCTAATTTGTTGATCGATCAATAGACTTCCTCGGTCAATGCAGAATGAAAATTATGATCATAATAACCATCAATGCTAATCATAACATCCTTCGTGCTATTTCCTTATTTTAATAATGTTTTGTTTTCCAAAAAGCATTTGGCAGGTCTTACGGAAGACGAGGAACCGATGGTAAATAACACAGTTTTTGGGAAGAAGCACTCGCTTAAGTAATTACAAAATTAATAAGCTGAAATGGAGATCACATAATAATTCCAAACTGGCTTTTAGGAAACCTCAGTTAGTGACAGTTTTTTTGTCGGTGAAGTAAGTTTTGCTCGAGTGAAAATAGCTAAAAATGAATTTTTCCAGATGCGAAAGCTAGAGAGCTAAATCGTTTTGTCACCCCCGAAGTCCCGAAAACACCTATGTACCAAATTTCATTAAAATCGTTAGAGCATTTTTCGAGACCGTTATTACAAATAATTATAATATCGTTTAATCGTAGAGGGTTAATTCTGTGTATTGAGCCCCCTTGCGTTTCCGGTGGCACCCTATGTTAGTTTTTTATAAGTACCTACCTAATATTTTCTATTTTCATTTTGTTAAACAAAAAGTGCTTAATTTCAGATTGAACATAAATATAGTTTTGTATTTATATTGTTTTTAATATTTCTGTAGAACTTCAGAAGGAAGTTGCGATCCCCGGAGAAGCAGGTGAGCGCAATATCAGCTCGGTCATCATCGCTGGCGTCGCTCCTGCAGCCTTCAGCTCGGAACTACCACGACTCCCCGGTATTAAAAACAGATCATACCGACTTTATCCTTACTAATAATGTTATAAATGTGAAAGTGTGTTTGTTTGTCCTTCCTTCACGTCTCGTCGACTGGACCGATTTGAATGAAATTTGATATAGAGATAGTTTGAGACCCCGGGAATAGCATAGGATACTTTTTATTCCGATAAGTCCACGGGAACGGGTATTCTACGGATCAAACCAGTTTTTCAATACTTCTACAACTTTAGTATCATCGGGTATACCTACGCAAATTCTAAGTCTACGTGGGACGAAGTCGCGGGCATCGGCTAGTCATCTAAGACTCGGACCTCTTGAATTATCCGATAGAACTCATTTCAACAGGCCATCCGTATTACCAGGACAGGATTCTTTTCCACGTATCTGATGCAAGCGCCCATCAAATATTTGCGTCACGTCAAACACTGCAGAAAGTAACGATATATTTAACCGATTCCCATTTATACATATGTTTTGTTCAATCCCTTTCCCAGTTACTGACTTTAACCGTCATTACATTCATTAGAACTCAAGGAAACTGCGAACCCCGGAGAAACAAGGCAGTTCGACTCTGCCAAGATCGTCCTCGCTTGCCGCTCTCATGAACTCCAAACACGAAGAAGAAACTACGGTAAAGTTTAAAAAAAACTGATCTATTAAACTAAAAATGTTATAATCGGGGGTAATGTAACGTAACGTTGATTTTGTCTGCGACCCGCTCTACTTGTTATGACCTCATGATGACCATTTGATATTGTTTTTTTATCGTATCTATGGTATGGTATGGTATGGTATCTATGGTAGTATTGCCAGTTGTCAAATAGGGTCACTCATCGGAGTCGCAGTATACTTGGAGAAAATGAAGTTTACATGCAAACAGCTCGGTATGTAGAAGATTTTTGAAACAAGCAATGGCTTTACCAACTTTAAAATTTTAGTTTCCCCTGTCACTGCAAGACTCTTTTTTGCCAGGCTATAAGTACCTATCGAAACCTGTGATTGAAACTTGGAATAATAATAATAATAGTAAAAGGTAGCAAAGGCCTCTTCATGTTGGCTTCGGCCCCATGAATGCGAATGACCGGATCCCCATGGGCCCGTGACATAAAAATGTACCAACAAATAATAATAATAATGAAAACTTTATTGTTTAAACTGTGTAGTACAAGAAAGAAAGATTAGTGACCGTCTTTCAGGTATTCATTTTGATAAATAACGAACGATCTTTTCTCCAGGAATCGGAGGGTTCTGATGAAGGCAGCTCGTCTGAAGAAACTGAATCACGTTAGTTAAGAAATGTTTCTTATGGTTATTTCTAGTTGGAATTTATTTCCCTATAAGTATTATAAGTTGTCATTGATTTTATAATCAAACTTCAAATTAAACGAATTTTGTATATAATAATATTTTTTGCGAAAACGCCTCACCTCCGGCTCCTTTTCAACTCCATGTCAAATAGGAAAGCCGTTCCTCGCACGCCAAGGATGGCAGACGTCTAAAGCGAATATGGATCTTACGCATACGTATTTAACCTCCTTGTCTCTTGTACTCCATGACTCATATATTGGTCGTTGGCGTTGGACCCACATTGCCGAAAAAGGTTAAACCAACCTCTATAATGGTATTCCATCCAACCAGACTAGGAAATTCCATTGCCTTCTGGTCGTCTCGGTCTCGAGATGTTAACCGGCGATGAATGTCTTTCTTATTCAGGGCGTAAAGTTTACCACTCACTAGTCACTACCTACATGTTAAAATGCTGATTAGTAGGGAAGCAGCACAAAACATCCAATTGAAAGAAAGTACAACCTGAAGATTCTGTTCTTTTTTCTCTAGCTCTTTTACATAATTTGTATTTTAAATTGTAAAACGAGCCCCATAACGACAATAATCGCTACATCGCTAGTCAAATTGTAGTGCAAATTTGGCCTTGAATCAAAAAAGTCCTAAGTACTCCTGACAAAAAATTCAAATATCTACTTACGGGTTTGTTTTTCTATCGTTTTTCGTTCAAGAAGAAGTAGGTTGCGTAATTAATGTCATTTTTTTATTTTTATTTGCACAAGTGCTCTGAATAATAACCAAATGCAAGTCACTATCTATCTACCTACATCTGCCTCAGACTACCTACCTACCTTCTAAAACCTGATGTATTGCAAGGCGCATATATGTTTTCAATATATACAGAAAATGACAAACTGTTCTTCAATATTGATCCCTTCCGTTTCGTCACCTGTACCATACAGTGTCTGGCACAACAAGAAATCAATATGCACCCTCCTACGCCTCATAGATAACCAGCAAGAGCAAAATAATACGCCAAGTACCTTTAGACTACATTTAATTTATAAAATGGGGTACAAATTAAATGTTTGGAACGATAAATATAAACACACATTGGACTTATAAATTACCTGTGATATCCAGCACACTAGTGATAGAAATTCTAATTCCTATATTACAAAATATAAACCTCTTAAAATTATATAGTAGGTACATTGATTATGATAGTGCTAGTTAGTGATGGGTGAGTGAGTTTAATTACACATAATGATTATTTAACGTTACATATTACATGTTATGTAAGTTAGTATAAATTTATGTATTACTAGCTTCTGGCCGTGACTTCGTCTGCGTAGAATTCTGTAATAGTGCTCTAGTTCCCTATGCGTTTTTCCCGGATATAAAGTAGTCTATATGTTGATTGACCAGTGTTATAAATTAATAATAAAAAATCCGGACATACACATACACAGACAATTTACAAATTCTAAAAATTGTTATTTTGTGTTCATTAATGTTTATATAGTCCCCTCAACTTTATAGTTTCTTTAAATTTTCAAGTTACAGATGCAACTTGTACATGACTTATTATTAGTATTAGTATAGATAACCATTACAGTGCTTTATAATAATTTTAACAAAATTTGAGATTGGAAATGTTAGCAACAAGTCCTTTAGAAATTTTCATTTTTGCTACAAAATTCAAGTTGCAAATTAACTTCTTTTTGAATGTCAATTCCTAGATCAATTTTTAAAATTAGACAAGCTTTTTGATTTTCATTTATATTGTTGAATCTCGAGAAGGCTTATGCTCCTTATTTTTGGGTAACATAAAAGAACACAAATAGTATAGCTTTAACCCTTCATATGCCGAGTCCCAAATCCATCCCAAACAGTACTATCAAATAATGATGAGGCTTGAACAAATTAATGTCCAAACAGTAATCTACCTAAAATATTTTTTTAATGAAATGCTATGATGTGTTACTACGGTTCTGCATTAAACTTGAACTTGTGTACCTAACTATATCACTAATTTTTAAGAACTACTTAGCAAGTACAATGGGTGAGAATGTTCTCTTAATTGCACATCCTGATTCCCCTGGTTTTACTTATCATTTTCAACGCCAGCCTGTGTCATGAGGTCTGTTATATTTTTCTCAAGCTCATCCACCCGAGTTCCCATTTCGTCTATTCTGTTAATGATCTGATCTGACATACTCTGGAATTTGTCTTGCATATTTTGCAACAATGACTGCACCTGCGAAAAACAAAAATATGGTTTTATGAAAACAATCAATACATACAGTTAAACTGGCATCACTCATGCGACATGAAGAAGAAAAGGCTACTTACATATTGTGTTACTTCTTGCATATTCTTAGGATCGGTCGCTGGAGTTGAGTAGTTGCTTTCAACATCTTTCGTTGGGGGTTCTACGTTAGCCTCTGCCATTGCTGTACTTAAAACTGTAGGACTTAACACGTCCACCTATCGGCTTTATCACAATCAAGCAGATCAAACCGACTACAACGCACTCAGCAACGCAACTAACGTAAGCAAGGCAACGTAAATCTGAAAATTGCAATGAATGAAAACTGACATTGATTGACGCTATTTGACATTAATGACATTGGCTGCTTTCCGAATCGCGCTCAGAGCGCTCACAGCACTCTTTTTTTCCTCTTGAAGTCCGGAGGAGGAAAAAGGATGTAAGGTGCTGTGAGCTCTGAGCGCGATTCGGAACGCAGCCATTAGGTTTTTTTATATGGATAAGCCAAAGCAATTTGTCAGTCCTAAAAATCAACTACCTTCGAGCGTCTTTAACAAAACCTGAAACATGTAACGTAATTGTTTACAGATTCCAAAATGCTTTGAATAGACAGACAATACACATTAGAATAAAATAATACTCTTACTCAAGTTAGCCAACATAAAAGACTACACTAAATATACAAACGAGTTACAAACATTGACATATTTTATCTGTTTGATGGGATGGCCTTCTGACTGTCATTGACTTGACACTTGACAGACGTCATATGAACGCGAACCGGTAGTTTTGTTTGTTATCACAGAATACCTACTTGAAAAATCGTTTATATATAAGTGTAAGTATTGGATTCACCTTATAAAATGCCTTTCACAATGAATACAAAAGGTGACATCCCAATAGACCTAGACCAGGTCAGAAAAGATATTTTACTCGGAATACGGGAGTGTAGCTCGCGAGGTCTGATGCAAACGACAAAATGGCTTGCGGAGCTTAATTTCGCATTGAAAGAGCATAAAGTAAACATAGAAACACCGCCTGCTGACTACGAGGATGGGATTATAGCCGAGGAGAAGGAATCTTATTTGTTAGCGAAGAGTTATTTTGATAATCAGGAGTATGATAGAGCTGCTCACTTCTTGGAGAGCTGCACAAGTCAGAAGTGCGTGTTCCTGCACCGGTATTCACAGTACATGTCGAGTGAAAAGAAGCGGCTAGATAATGGCTCAGACATTGGCACTGAGAACTCAGAGTCTAACCAGGTGCTGTTGGACCTACTGTCATTTTTCAAGGTATTTGTTGTGTGTGTTTTTTTTTATCGTTACAAACATGAAGCTGTAGTACAGGTTTACACAACTTAGAAGGCGCGTGGATTAAGCAAAAATGGACTCTGTGTCAACGGTTTAAGTGCATCTCACGCCTTCTAAGTAGTGTAGTGCTATACATACATAAACACAATTAAAAGATGATATCCTTATGATGATGATAGCCTTTTCATATATTTTTTGAGACTACTAATTAAAAAGATAAACACTGGTAAATTTACCCTCTACTTAACCCAAGAAATATGGGTGAAGTTGAAGTAATCTCAAATGTAGGACTGATTACCAGACAGGCAGTTGCCCCAGTTGTAATGTAATTGTCGTTTTTTTTTTTTATTTATTTATTTACAGACTCTTTTCAGAAATGTTTAAAATAAAATGAAATTCTTAGTAATTATGATATGAGAACAATAACTTCAAATATTTTGGTTATAACTTTCAGGCGAATAGTAACAATTTAGATGGTTACTTGCTCTATCTACAAGGGGTGGTCTTGAAGAAGTTAGAGCTGAGAAGCCAGGCTGTGAGTGTACTTCAGGCAGCGGTATCAGCAGTGCCTATACTCTGGTGTGCGTGGGTGGAGTTGGCTGGTCTCGCTAATGAATATGATGCATTAGACTCTCTGCAGTTGCCTAAACACTGGATGATGTACTTCTTCGCGGCTCATGCATTTGTTGACTTGAAGCTGTCGGAGCAGGCTCTGGAAGGCTACATGGTACTAGCAGCCGCTGGTTTTGATAAGAGCACTTATGTTATTGCTCAGATGGCTATTGCACATCATGATAGAAGAGGTTTGCCGATTTTAATGTTAAATAGAATACACTCTTACTATTATTTAATCTGGTTCTTAGTTTAGCCACTTTCCATTTGGTGGCCGTCTGCCTGTCATCTATTGAAAATAAATGTATTTGAGAATTTTTTTTTTTTTTTTTATTTGTTCTTCACATGCATTTGTTTCACTTTCAGATGTGGACTCATCACTATCACTTTTTGGCAAGCTGGGTCAGATGGACCCATACCGGCTGGACAACTGGGACGTGTACTCGCACCTGTTGTACCTGAAGGAGCGGCGCATGGAGCTGGCGCACCTCGCGCAGCGAGCCGTCTCCATCGACAAGTACCGCGTGGAAACGTGCTGTGTTATTGGTAAGTTCCTTAAATAACAGCCACTTCCCACTTTTGAAATAGGATCAACAGTGTATAAATAAATAATAATAATAATAAATATCTTGGGACACTTCACACATATTGACCTAGCCCCAAACTAAGCAAAGCTTGTACTATGGATGCTAGACAACGATATAAATACTTAAATAGAGAAATACATACATATATAAATACTAAACATCCATGACTCGAGTACAAACATTCGTGCTGATCACACAAAGTTTGCCCCGAGCGGGACTCGAACCCGCGACCATCGGAACAGAAGGCAGGGTCACTACCAACTGGACCAATCCGGCCGTCAAAATAAATATTAATGACTCCCAATTGTTCGAAAAATGTATACAATTCTGGGCATGTAACATTTCATGAAACCTTTATACTTTGAATTTTGATTCTACATGCTTTAACTTTATTTTAAGGTGCATTTTGCATTTCACAAGTTAAAATTTTTAAATAAAAAAATAAAAACCGCCTTCAACCTCCGACAGACTGGGATGTCAATGTCAAGTTCACTATATGATTATCATTTCTTTGGGTCGGTTCACTTGACACCGACTTCGCAGTCTGTCGGAGTTAGAAGGCGGTTTTAATTTTTTTATTAAAAAAAGTTTTTTCGTCTACTGTTTTCAAACATTACTATAGAAGTACATAAGTAACTCTGAAGTCCTCGAAATTGACACGTAAATCATCTACGTGCTAGCAAATTTCGAGGAGTTCCCTCATTTTCTCATAGATTTCGTCATCAGAACTGAACCAAATTTATATGGGACCAACTTGGAAGTACCACCTTTCGAACAAAAAAGAATGAACCTCCTCCTTTTTTGAAGTCGGTTAAAAACAATAACTACCGTCATCTGTACAAGAAATACAAACATATTTTTTAACCAATCTAAAAATTATTGAACTCCCAAAAGTCCCTGCCAATCATAATTTTACTGGTTTCAGGAAACTACTACAGCATGAGGAGTGAACACCAGAAGGCAGTGATCTACTTCCAGAGAGCCTTGTCCCTGGACCCTCAATACTTATCAGCTTGGATCCTGATGGGCCATGAGTTTATTGAGCTGCAAAACTCAAATGCTGCTATCCAATGCTACAGACAAGCAATTGGTAATTTCTTTGAATAAACACAAATTCCACGGAAATACCCCACAACAACCTATTTACGTCCGACTGCTGGGCACAGGGTCATCATGGATGGGTTTGGGCTACAGACCTCAGCCCACGCGGGTCCTATGCGCAATGTAAATATCCTGGAAGTACTTCGCAGATGCGTGCAGGTTTCCTCGCGATGTTTTTCTTCACATAAAAGCTCAGTGGTAAATTCAAATTAAATTTCGCACATAAGTAAACACTGGGGCTAGCCGGGATTGAACCCCCGCCCGACCCTATGCATGAGAGGCGGTAGATCAAACCACTAGGCCACCACGACTTCGGCACAGAAATGACACTAATTAAATCCTAATATTTCCACAGTATCAATATTGCTATTTAATTAGCACAAAGTCAATGTTAAATGTGAATCCAAATAAGGCATTGTGCGTCAAAACGTATGCTAACATTGCTAACTATTGTTTCAGATGTCGATAGGAATGATTACCGCGCATGGAATGGCCTTGGACAGGCTTACGAAATATTGGGATTGAATGGCTACTGCATCTATTACTACTCGAGAGCAGCGCAATTAAAGCCTGACGATTCGAGAATGCTCGTCTCTCTGGGTGAAGCTTACGAGAAAATGGACAAGATACCTAACGCTCTAAAATGCTATTACAAGGCTCACAGCACTGGTGATATTGAAGGCATGGCTCTATTCAAATTAGCAAAGTAAGTGTTCACTTCACTTATTTATTAGGATGTTTAACACTTTCAGTGCTATCAACACGCCAGGCGGGATGACTAATCAAAAACATTTCAATTTCTTAACACGTCTATTTTATTAGCTAGTTAGACAGTTGGATAAATTTTAAAGGACACGTACTTTTTATTTTTTTGGTAAGTCGTAAATTTCATGCAGAAAATTGAACTCCCAATTCCAAAGAGCGTAAGTCAAAAATGGCGTAGAAGACTGTGCATAGATATAGTTCTGCGCGTAGCGCCCGCTCTTTAGCGAGAGTGAACTGAGTGAGATGACATCACGCACCAGTTATCACTAAAACACGATTTTCTCTGATAGTAATGAACGAAACAAATCTGAAACTTTTTTATTGACTTCTTTTGTGTAGAAATGGTTTTCGAATTACGTTACCTAATAAAATCTTGAAATGTTGTCGAATAATTGTTTCCCTATAATAAGATTGCGCTCCTTACCAACACACATTCCACCCTCTATTGTATAACGCTATTTATTATACATCCCTTCAATGTAATTTTAGTATGTACCTATATGTATAATGTACATTTTGTAACTATGTGGAAATTTTGGAAAAAAGGCCTTCTGCTTGAGTTTGTTGCGGCGCTTCTTCTCAAGCAATGGGTCTAGGAAGCGCTGGTAAATTCTTTTTCTGACGTGTAAAAGTGCCCTTATGTGGCCAATTTGCTGAATAAATGATTGAATTTGAATTTAAACGCTCGTATTCGCTGTGGCCGTCATTGTTACGGCTCGGACACGACTTCGGGCGACAGCGTCAGCGGTGGGCGTTTTACGAACACACTGCGCGGTCGTGACGCCCGCAACGCATCGGTTAGGAACTGTCGCGATGTCAGTAAAACACCCGCCGCTTGCAAATATTTTCTATACGAATCAAGATTATCCTTTAGTTTTTATTCCATATATTTGTCTTTAATACTAGCTAATACTAATTGGCTATCGAAAAAAAAAACATTTATTATTCGCTTTGTGTTGCTTGTAGAAGTATCTAAAACGAATTAAAAAATGCACGTTCTGCTATTATCTTATAGCCATAAATCAAAACATGAATAATTTCCATATTTTCGGGGCTACAATTATTTTTCATTTTTCGGCGAAACGAAAAGTAATTTTTTCAAAAAAAAATATTTTCATAAATAAACTTAATTGACACGCGGGAGTTAAAGTCTACCATTTTAAACGCTAAACCCTATCAAATGCTGAAATAAAAATACCATGTCCGAAAATCAGATCTTATGCCACATTGCGAGTCGTGGCCGAGCCGTAATAACGCTTGTGTGCACGAAACAACGCGCGACGAAGCACTTCAGACGCTGACAAGAGCTAATGACCTTGAGCCATCGAGGCAGGCTACTGTCTCAGCGGACTATGTCTGTTTGCATTGGAGGGAGCGAGAAGCACGACTGCGGCATGTGGGCGATTTACGAAGAAAATCAGATAAATGAACATTTAAAAAACACATCGCATGAACAATATAAAATAGCAATTTTTTTGGTATGAGTATGACGGAATAGTCTATTTAATTATTGAAATCTGCGTTAAAAAAGAAAAACTTATAGAACCGTTTAAATGGGATTAACTTCCAAGACGTAACTTCACGATTTTTAAAGTCAATTTAGGTCTTGTTAGCGCCTTAAGCCGTTGACACGGTCTATTATTGCTTAATCCACGCGTCTTCCAAAATGTGTAAACCTGTAACGGCTTGTCAGGTTGTACGAGAAGTCCAACATGCCGAACAGCGCGGCGGCGGCGTACACGGCCGCGAGCCAGGACCCGGGGAACGCGGGCAGCAAGGAGCTGCCGCCGGCGCTGCGCTACCTGGCCCAGTACTACCTGCGCTTCTCGCTGCTCGACCACGCCGCGCACTACGCCTACAAATGCCTGGACCACGAAACGGTTAGCTCTTTTGTATTAACACAGTTCACTCGTCAGTGATACCAGCACAGACTACCAGACTTGATGATACGACTTCGTCACCTTCGTAAAGCACAACATCTATCCTATACTATTAAACGAGCAATGTTAATACATAAATATAAATATGTATACAGGGCGTCCCACGGCTAAGCCACATGGATGAAAAGTGCCTTGAATATACCGGTACCGGGTTCGATTCCCGGGTCAACCATGTAATTATTAAAAATCCATGAATGCAGTTCAAATTGTTTTTTAAATTAAAATAATATCTTCTTTCAGTAAAATGTTCCCTCGTGTGTCCCTCCATGTGGCACAGCCGTGGGACGCCCTGTATATATTTGTAATCGTGTTCTCGAAAACGGCTGTAACGATTTCGATGAAATTTGGAATATAGGGGCTCTGAGAAATCGATTTAGGTCTCATAACTGGGGTAATTCGTTTTTAACTATTTTCACCCGAGCAAAGCTTGTTAGCCCAGGTACTACATATAATAAAGCTAAAGAGGGTCGAAAGTCTGTACATGGAAGATGATCGAAAAAGAGTTGGCTTAGAATCAATAACAGTACACATTCCAACAGTTTTTAGAACTTTAGTCTATTTGTCTGTTTATTTGACCGCGCATCACGTGAAAACTACTGAACCGATTTTGAGGAAATTTGGTATGAAGATAGTTGGAGTCCCGAGAAAGGACATATGCTATTTTTTGTCCCGGAAAAACGCATAGTTTCTGCGGGAACGCGATAACTGAATCTACGTGGACGAAGTCGCGGTCTGAAGCTAGTAAATAATATGGCGCGTGGCGAAGAACTTACAGGCATCGGCACGTATATTGAGCGGTGGCCTTCGACGCGCAGAAGTCGAAAATAAGGTCTCATAGGTAGAGGGGCGCGGGGCGCAGCGGGCGCTATGCCGTGCGCCCTCTACTTTCGCTCACCGCTCAAGGCCCGCCGTTCACAAAGATCCTATTATTGGTGAATAGTATATATTGTGGTTTACACTAGAAATTGTATCTTGTCTTTATATTGCAGACAAACCAAGTAATTTAGGATTTCATTTCAGACAAAAGAAGCAGGCAAGAATTTGCTCAAAACAATATCTGAAAAAAGACTGGCCGCTTCTTCATCCCAGCCACCTTCACACGAAGACTTGCCGGATGCGATCAAAAACGCTTCCACAATTTCCACGACGCAAGACAAAACGCCGCTCCCAAGTCCCAATATCACTCCAGAAAACTTTTCGACGCCCATGTTTACAAAAAGAAATAGCAAATACAAAATGTGAACTGTAAATTGTAGACTAAATAATATTATTATTAAATTAATAATAAGATTCTCTTTTTTATCATTTCTTACAAAAAAAAAAAAACTGAAGGTTGACCTAAAGTTGATATTGAGTAGACGGACAAAAGAAAACAATTTTCTTAGAAAAATGAATAAGTGTTTATTTTTACACCTTTTATATAACATAACAGATCTTGGTGCAGAAATAAAAACAATATTAATTTAATTACTAATTAATAAATATTAGTGCATTGGTATAAAAATTGTTCATAATAGATTGCCAGTAGGGTGACCAGATTTGATTTCCGGTTTTACTGCCCAACTGCATAGAAAATACGGGATTCGAGGTTAAAATACGGGACATTTTTTTTTACTAAAATTCATTTTTTTTATAAGGTACTAGTTAGGCATAAGCAATCAATTAAATAGCCTATAACAAACAATTGCTAAATTGGTCACCCTAATTACCAGTAAAATTTACCAATTAAAATCACAGACATGAGAAAGTAAAGTACATCGTTTAGTGCTAAAAGCAATAGCGTACAAAGTCTTTCACTATCGCTTCTTTTAATTAGTAAGTTTAAAGTATCTTTAGAAGAGTTTCAGGAATTCCTTTGAAAAACATTAGATTAATTCTCCTTAAAATTAAAACATTAAATAAACATCATGTCATGGGTTACAATAAAATTATTAACAACAGACAGTGATTGACTAAACATTGAGAAAATAAACAACACAATGTGTAAATGTCAATGATTAAATTCAACATTTTAGATAAAAAGATCACGTACATAATATAATCACGGAATAAAATGATAGTACATACTGATAAAAAAATAACATTGTTAAGCCTCTAAAACTTGGTTTTACGTAGATGTTTAATACTTTCAACTATACTACTTTTAGAGGGAAGTATTTATATCTACAAATTTATTAGTAAGCTCTGAATACTTAATTAATATCACTCCTTGTTTAGGACAAACAATATAGAAGAGCTTCAGCAATATAATGCATCAAATATCTTGTTCCCAATTGTCGATTTAATTTCACAAGTTTTAGTTAAGCTCACTTCCTCTCGACTATCTAATAAGGCCGCGACGCGCGGTGACTTCACCCATGTGGCAGACTCATTTCACTAATCTAACTTCTTATCTATCATATAGGTATGCGCGTGCCTATGTTTTACTGACAGAAAAATTTACACCAGCAAATTAATTGGATTGGGAAATCTATCTACTAGGCGCAAATCCTAGCAATCAAGTCTAAAGTGAATGTTGACTGTATTGTGGGCAAAATTTATCTGACACTATAAAGATGGCAAGAACCTAAATCCAGCAGTACTACATATACTACATACATAATAGATGTGGAAAAAAGAAACCCCCAACTTCAACAATTTGCTTTCTAAAAATTGTGCATTAAACTAATGCAGGGAATGATTTAAGAATAAATATAATCAATTCCAAGATTTTGGATGTATGACTATGTTAAAGCAAGAATGATTAGTTAATGACTCTGTCAATACAAATAAGAAGCAAAGTAAATTCAGCATTTTTATCTTTTCAATAAATAAAAACAATTTGCATTTAAACTTACACAATGACATAGTCACAGCTAGAATGTTCTTGCTAACAATGTTAATACCCAGATCTCACATTTAATTTGTTTTTATCTAAATTTGTTGAAATATGGATTATTAAGCGCAATGACATAGATAAATTATTTTAAGGCAAATACAGGCACTTCTGTTCTTCATATACTAATTTACTAAGACATTCATAAATAGTTGTAATGCCAATAAAATACTACATAGAAAATTTGTATAGATACATGTCATTAAAAATAGGTATGTATTTGTAGCTTGGTTTGTGCTTTAGCTTAGATTTAATTGACATTACTTGTTGTGCTGCTGCATCAATTTGTTCTTTACCACCAAGATTATGGCCTCTCCCATCAAAGAAAAGGATTATTGGAATTCACAAAGTTGGAGTTTGATGATGGCTGTAAAACAAATCATTAATGTGATTTATTATTGGTAATAAAAACGATTTAATAATTGGAATTTAAATTATAAGATACCTACACATATCTAAATTAGCGTGTATTTTATTTTCATGCAAGCAACATGAATAAAGAAGAGGTAAACATTAGATAAGTGTAAAAATAATAAACCAATTGAGTAATTTTTGTGGATTCATCTATACTAATAATAAGTCTGTAGAAGTTGCATCTGTTGTCATCTCATCAATGGGACTATATAAACGAAACTGTATTGATTTTTAGAAAAATTGTCTGTATGTATCTATGTCCATATTTAACTCGAAATCTACTGGTCGTATTGCAACAAAATTTTGTATGGGGGGTAGTTTATAACACTGGTCAACATATATGGTACTTTTATCCTGAAAAAACGCATAGTTCGGAACACTAATACCGAATTACGGACAAAGTAGCGGGCAGAAGCTAGTATGAAATAAGATGTATTGAGTGCACTCACCATAAATGGATTGACAGGTGCTGGCGTAGACGCCGTGCTCCAGCCACCATTGAAGAAGGGATTCTTGTTTGCAAACAGATCATTAGCTGGTGAACTTTGGAATGGATTCTTGCTACTCATGTTGTAACCTTCCTCTGCAAGAAAAGACACTCAGGTCAATTACTGTAAACTTAAAAAAACATTTCAATAAATAATAGTGCAGACACATACCCATTGCTTTCATATTCTGTTGTCTCAATGCATGATCTAAATCTGCTAAGGCTGCATAGCGGTCATCTGAAAGTATTGAATAATTATATTTTAAAGTCTACACTATATTAAAAAGGTTGGTTCTACAAGTGTTTCAGTGCCAAGCTACATTTTGTGCAATTTCCAGCAGATTTACATCATATTTTTGTTTTTTGTAAAGAGGGACGGCATACAACTACTACACGCGTCATGTAAAAAGAACGCTGGAGCCAAGGAAGCCAGCATTCTTTTAACATGACAAGTATAGGTTTGCACGGGCTGGTTTTTCGCAACTCGACGTCTAGATGCGCCTCACTAACATGACACATATTACATATAAAATAATACCAAAAATGGCCATCTGAGGTTAACGGAAATTGCACAAAATGCGGCAGCAGACTGACAATGGTTCAAACATTTGTAGAAACACTCAAAGAAGACAATTAAAGGAAAGCTATGCTGTACTCACTTGCTGTTGAGGATGGTGGAGTGAATGCAGCAAAAGTTGGAGTTGCTGATGAGGACTGTGGCACAAAATTGTTGTTTACAGTGTTATTTGTCTGACTGCTGTTATAAATATTTGCTGTTGAAAAATCTACAGGGAAACTGAAAAGAAAACATAAATTAAACACACAGGATTATGGAAAGTTAATAGGCATAAGAGAAAGTGGTCTTACTCTGGTACGGGGGCGGGGACGGGCGCCGCGGCCGGCGCGGTCTGCGCGCCGTGCCCGGGCCGCGCTATCTTCGTGCTCATGCCGTCGTTTGCTGACAAGTTGCTCCCAATTCTTGGCGCATTGATCAGTGTATTATTGTTCACAGTGGGCTTCGTCAGCGGTGTCGCAATCGATATCAGCGGTGATGAGTTTGCCGCTACACTTCCGGCTTTAGCTTTAGACTTATTTTTTGTAGATATACTTCCGTTTGTGACGGAAGGAGCGTTCAATGGCGATTCCAAATAGTATCGTTTCTTTTCGTATTTATCGGACATAAAGTCTTTAACACTTTGTTCGTCAGTAAAGTTCACACTTTCACCCTCGTATAGACCTAACCAGACGCGCCTGCAGTAATCGTTTCCTCTCACTTTTATAAATTCTATCTCTTCTGGGGTAAATGTAGCCATTGAAATAGATTTCACTCGGTGAGGCGGTGTAAGGCCACGTCTGTAATAAAATCATGCAGTTCAAATTATTTACGTTTGTTGATCTAATTTGCAGCACAATAGCAACAACACAATACGCACAAAATAATACTTACAGCATTCCCGAACATTTCGAACAAACAAATGAACCAATAGTAGTATTAACATATGTGGGTCCTCTTTGGTTGCAATCTAAACAATATTTATTCCCGTTTATAGAAATGAGTTCACGTAAAATTTCCAAATTTTTGTCGTCTTGCTTTCGACGGTTGGCGGCCATTTTTATAATAATGATGACAGATAAGCAAAAACTAGGCGAAATCACAGACTATACAGTGAATGAGTGTAAAAATGTCTAGCGGGATCGCACGTCGCTACTGCTAGTTGTTCGTAACGCACCCGACACACGAGCGGATCATGTACTTTGCTATGTATGGACAAAAATCTCAAAATTACACCGATTCCATGTTAATAAAGCAATACCTAATAGGTATTAATTTTTTTAAACTAAGTGTAGTATGGTAGCGTATACATACATTTGCCACTCTCTATCCGAGTTAACGTAGCGTGCTAACCCTAGTTTTTTTTTGTAAACACACGAATATTGACTGTTTGACAGTGACACTCTTGACATTATTTTACTGGTGACTGGCTGGCGTTGCGTTGAGTAGTGGTAGCACGAGAGGAGAGCATGGTTCAAAACAATACAAAACAATTGTTTTGTGATAGTTTGTTACTTACATAAGATTCAACTGATATGGCTTTGGTTGGACCTGGTATATGTCGGCTATGTATGAACATAGACACATTTACTGACATTTATAAAATGGATGGTGATACTACTCTTGACAAAAAAGTACGCTTTTGTGTTGATTTACAGGTAACTTTTCATTTCCCTTTATACATGTACATAGTGTTTTCACAATTAGCAATTTTTAATTACTAATTTTTTAGATGTCCATTGAGGATGGGTTGCCTGGAGTAATTTGCAAGACATGTGAATTGAATATTCAGACGTTTTATGACTTCAAACAGAAATGTTTATATGTTGACAAAAAGCTGAGGACAATGAAATCAATTCCTTATAAATTAAATTTAGATGACTCTGTTTTTGGTTCTATCAAATTTGATGTTAAATTAGAATGTGATGTATTTGATAAAATTGATGGTCAATTGAAAAATTCATTTGCCACTTGGCTTTCTGATGAAGCAGATTCTGATTTGTATGCGGACTGCTTTGACCAAACTCCAAACGAAGTTGAGGGAAAAGAAACATCATCAGATCAAGTAATGATAAATTCATCAAATAATCACACTGTACCAATTCAACAATCATTAAGAAATTCAAGAAAATCTATGTCAAGCTACAAAATATATCAGTGTGAAATATGTGGTCGCATAGTGAAAAATAAATCAGTATTAGCAAAACATATTGCAACACATTCTGGTGTCAAACAGTTTTCATGCAAATTATGCACTAAATCATTTACAAGAGCAGAGCACAAAGTGATACACATGAGAACACACCTTGGCATAAAACCATTCATATGTGAAATTTGTGGAAGGTCCGTCACAAAAAGGCAAGACTTAATCATGCACATGAGAATTCACAGTGATGAGAAGAAATATGCCTGCTCAATATGTGACCGCAGGTTTAAACGATCTAATGATGCCCGCAGCCACATGCGCACACATACTGGGGCAAGACCTTATAGTTGTAGCCATTGTGGCAAGAGTTACACTTCACACAGTGGTCTGAGGAAGCATTACAATGCACACTGTAAAAAAGAGAATGGTATTATCAAGTGATAAAAAGTCCAGCTTCCTTTGTAACTTTGTGGATTTAAAATGTATGTGCAAAAATTCAAACAATTTTTTAAATATGAACCATATCTATTTATGTAAGTATTAAAAATGTTTTTGACACATCACTGCCCTTTTCTTTCTTGTTTGCTATTCTTGATCCAAATTGTAAAGCTCTTTTTGGGAATGTCACAACAGCTCTTAAACCTATATTGTAAGCAACCAGCCTCAGCAGGAGTTTGTCACCAACACCTGGCCCCAGTTCATCAGTGGGGAAGCATCTGAAAAAAGTACCAGATATTTACTTTACACCATTTTAAACATTGTTCTAAAGTTGAAATATAGGTAATGAAATTTCTTACTTCAACCATGGTTTCAATTGCAGCACATAGTCAGTGAAATCCTCATCTAGGTACGGCAAGCGTGGCTGCCGGCCGTGGTCGCAGAGTACCCTGTTGTCGCGCGCCAGATTCCTGAAGGATATTCTCTTCCAGTCCAGCTGAAGCTCCTTGTGTAGTCCTTCCCAGGAATGTCGTTTAAATGCATTATAATGCCTCTTGTATCCTCCAAATAACTCGTCTGCCCCAGAACCTAATAACAGTACCTAAAAAATACTAACATCAACATCAAATTTGTTTACCCGAATAATTCTTAGATTTGGATATTGCTTAAAGATATTTTTTATACCCTGCAAGGTGACACACTTTGTTCATCTTTACCGCGTGAAGCAAACCATAAAGCTGATCCAAGGCTTTCATCTAAAATAGTTTTCCTTGGAAATACTAGATCTCCAATGGTTTTAATTTGAAACTCTTCTAACTCTTCCTTAGGGACATTGATTTCTTTAAAATTCCATTTTCTGTAAAACATTAATTTATATGAGTACTCAGAATACAGATTAGCTACCACTGATTTTAAAATATTCAAGTAAACACACACCTTGATGGACACAATGTTTTCAATTCTTCAAAAGTTTGTCGTCCAGTTATTCTGTCTGGAACATCATAAGATCCTTTGGAATGTTTTTTGAAGGCTACATTTATAAGGTCTATACTTTGCGTTTTTGAAATATACTTATCTGCCAAAAATGCCAGAATAGTACAGTCTAACCCTCCAGAAAAAAGGATTCCAACTGTAGCATGTGAACAAATGACTGACTTGTCTAATAAGCATTCTTTGCACTTATTGGGTTGCCTTCTGAGTCTGACTTCTACACTTCTATTCAAAAGTTCTGTGAGTTTTTCAACGGTTGTTTTTATTATTGGATGGGCTAGAAGGCTGCACATTATCCCCCAGGTACTCTCTTTACTTTCGGCTATTGATTTTATGTGCCCTATTACATTATCCTGCAAAGAGGAAATAAATGAGTTATGACAATAGACTATTGAATAGAGTTTCATTCATAACTATAACTAAATATTATAAATGCAAGTGTTTTTTTGTAATTTCTTCAAGTTAAAATGGCTGGACGGATTTTGATGAAATTTGGTTTGGAAGAAGTTTGAGATCCTGGAAATACCATTTTTTAAATACTCATATATAATCATCTATCTATGTAGAAAGAATCCGTGCAGAAAAAGTCACGGGTAACGGCTGGTACACACCTACTTGATAAAGAGAAAAGTCAATGAAAGTGTTAAAATATAATTTAGAGTGAGTTTGTTACCTTATCAGTTAAATTTAACTCCACATCAGAATCTATTGAGATATCTTCATCAGGTACATTTTGCTGCTTTTGAAAGGACTCAAATAAATCATCAATTAAATATTCATCTATTGCATTATCACTCCAAGAATGCAATCTAATTCTATTAGTTTTAATATTCAACACATAAATATGTGTGGCTGGTACTTCAACACAATGGTGCTTTCTACCTGTGAAGAAAACATACTAATTAATTGTTAAGCCTAGTTACAGTATCAACATTAATCTTATGATTACATACCTAGAACATTGCTAATTACTATAGAATTTTCTTTTTTTCCAAACAGCAAGCTACTCCTTCCAATGCGGTCCCTAGTGAAATATAATTTTTGACTTAATTTGTCATAATAAATAATACTAAAAGGACCTTTTAATGATTTCAATTCCTTAATAATGTGCAACTCTGTTGAATCATCCTGAAAAGGAATAAATCAAAAGTAAGAATATACACTAAATCTAAAGGCATATAACTTACATGTCCTTGTTTCATACTTACTGTGTTTTGAGTAAGTTTATTCATAATGGTCGTGGTGTCAGATAATTCGTCATTCCAACTGTCGTCAAATATGTCTCCATTGTACAGGAGAATTCCTTGATCATTTTCAACTGGTTGTGGGGTCAGCTGTAGTCCTTGCATCCATAACACTGCGCCACAGAAAAAGAAACGTGCTTGTTCTGTACACATTTCCATTGTTTGGACATGATCAGGACCTCTTCTTTCAACTCTTTGTAGAATATTATGGTCCTTGTAAAATTAAGAATAATCATCAATATTCAATTTAAAATTGGCGCTACTTTTTTTTGTTTACATTATAAGAATTGCAATGATACGTACCACATTTGGTGAAGATCGAGAGAAACATATTTTACATATTATTCCACACATTTTTCACTCAGACGTATTTTCATCAACTATATAAATAAATCATATAAAATTGAACCTTTTAACCCCACCACGGTACAGAAGACAACCTGAGACCCACAGATTAAAAGATATGTCTAAAGACAGATAGGAATCAACCTTGGAAGTGACAGTTCGTTAGTGTAGTTCCGGGATTCATGTCATATCGGGTGTGGCGCTGCTGTACTGAATGAATGTTTACGAAAACATAACCCTCCTTCTGGCACAGTCGGGTAATAAGCGCGAAATTTGAATGTTGGCTTACATGAAAAAGGATATTAAAAACACAAAATTACTGTTCAATCTCAAATCGAATAAGAATTACTTCTTCATTATTCAGATGAAGCAGTGAAGAAGTAAAACTTATTCAAATTGAGATTGAACAATAATAGAATAGCGTATACGAAATAAAAATAGTTGAGTTTATATACATTATTTATTTAGAAGTTTAGTATATCATATTTGGAACTTAAAATAACAAACTACCGTGAAAAACCGACCAGATACTCGATTTACAAGTTATTTGTTCATGATAATTCACAAATCCACTTTTTTCATCGTCTCTGGAGACAAACAAAATGCTTATTGCGAAACAAACAAGAATACAGATCGTTATTTAAGATAATTAAATTATCTAAATGTCTGGTTTTTAACCTTTTCATCGCCATTGTCAAATACAAAAGTCAGTTAATGTTATACAGGTACTTATAGAAATATTTGTTCCGATGCTGTAATGTGAAAGCCGAGAAGGACAAACTTCGCTGGCGGGTACCCTAGGTTAGCTTTTTATAATGAGCTTGTATTTATATTTTGTATTACTATTTGTAGTTTTCTTTTATGGCTATATAATAATGCCAAGTGCCAGGCCATCATTGTTGGTAGTTCTCGTCAGCTGGCTAAAGTTGACAAATCTCGGATCGCGCCGGTTGCGTTTGAAGGCTCTCTCGTACCCTGGTCAAAGCAGGCTTGTAGTTGACTCATGCCTTTCCTGGGATGCTCAACTAGCCGAAGTAAGTCGAAAGGCCACTAACACTTTACGGGCGCTCTAGCGCTACAAAAAAATTCTGCCGATTAGTACCAAGACTCTGTTAGTGCAATCGCTTATCCTGCCTTTAATTGATTACGGTGATGTGTGCATGTCCAACATGACTCAAGTCTCTTAACCGGTTAGACCGCCTGCTTAACAATGGCATGCGCTTTATTTTTGGTCTTCGAAAGTATGACCACATATCTTCTTCCCGACGTCAGCTGCGCTGGCTCCCCATACGCCAGCGCAGGTGCCTCCGTATTCTGTGCACCCTTTTCTCAATCCTGTTCGACCCTTCTACTCCTGGTTATCTCAAATCAAAATTTAACTTTGATACTCCTCGTCCCGGTTGTGATCTGCGTTCCTCTCGTTCTCTTAAACTCATCACTCCTTCTCACTCCACTGGTTTTGTTCAAACCAAGCTCTCCTTCAAGCGAATGCTGCGTAAGCATTTGTTTGAGCAGGTCGCGTAGATTTGGAATCCTTCATATTTTTCTTTGCTTCGTGCGGCTGGTTTATATATGTTTATCTTTTATACAATTTTTATGTATGTTTATGTAAAATTATCCGCTTTTGAAATTATTTGTTATCTTCCTATTATTTCTGTAGTTTATTTCTGATATTGATGCACCTACTCATTTTTCTTTCTGTTTGACCTTATGGTTGACTGGTAGAGAATGCCTTTAGGCATTAAGTCCGCCAATTGTATACATTTTGTATGTGCAATGAAGTTTAAATAAATAAAAACTAACATAATACTGTAAACAAATAAAGAGAATAATAATGTCGTCACTCAGATATACATTATTAACTTTTAACTAAAATATACATTATGATGCCTTGCACAAGGACATAGTGGCTGCGTTCCGAATCACGCTCAGAGCGCTTACATCATCTTGCATCCTTTTCCCTCTTGAAAGTCGACTACTAAGAGGAAAAGGGATGCAAGGTGCTGTGAGCGCACTGAGCGTGATTCGGAACGCAGCCAGTAATGCGTGAGCGTGGAGCTAACTACCTTCTTATTCATAATTAAAATACAACTTACGACTATGTCAAAGTAAATAAATCTTTCAGTTACCTATCTAGCAGTACACATAGTACGAATAACAGTTTTCACATACCATAGGCAGACATCCATATTAATATTATAAATGCGAAAGTAACTCTGTCTGTCTGTCTGTCTGTTACCTCTTCACGCTTCAACCGCTGGACCGATTGAGATGAAATTTGGCATGGAGATAGTTGGGGTCCCGGGAAAGGACATAGGCTACTTTTTATCCCGGAACGCATAGTTCCCGCGGGAACGCGATAACCGAATTCCACGCGTGCGAAGTCGCGAGCAGAAGCTAGTACTTAATAATTTTATTTATTTGGAAAACTTACAGCTAATTTCAACTAATTTGTTATAATATGGGCAAGTTTTTCTGTTAAGTAAGAATAAAAGTTACATTTTTTAAACGAGTGAGTCATACTTTCACGTTTTTACTCAAAAGTATAGTATATGTTAAAAATAAACGAATGCTAACAACATTTACATAACTGACACTTCACTTTGTTTCCAAACTGTGTAGTGCAACTGTGTCGTTAACAAATTGATCTATGATACAAACAATTATTGATGACAAATACTGATTATAGTACTGGCTGGTAATATTTTCTAGAAGCTAGTAGTATATTTTCAATTCATTGTGGAATGTGGGCTTCTATAAATATTACTGGGTACTTCATGTATGAGCTTGGAGGTCTTTTGTATTTTATTATGATATGCGGTCGACACCATTATTCATAAGCATAATACACCCTGTGAGCAGTCTAGAAGTCGGTCGCAAAGGTAAAAAGTTTTTAAGATAATTTGTTGATATGCGATTTCCAGTAAGATGTGAATTCAGACCCACTTCCAAAAGGGCAGGAGAATTCTCCGAGTATGTTGTTTATACAAAACTTTTGAATTGAATTTGAAGATGTATGTTTGAGTCCCCTAGAGGTAGACAGTCTTCGCTGGGCCGCGTACCAGAATCTGAAAAATGACATTTTTTTTTTACATTGTTGAAGAAGTGATTTCGATACTACTAATTCTAGGTAATTAAATTACACATTAGAGTTAAAAGTGCGGTTAAGGTAAAAAGCCAAAATGGACTTTAATTTATTAGAGTTGGCCCGGTGAACTTCGTACACTGGTCGGGGATTCGAATCCGGCTCGCACCTCTGAAATTATTTATGTGCGAAATTCAATTTATGAATTACCACAGATTCCCATACAAAGTTATTTTTCCTTTAGATTTTTTCTTTTCTTTTCTTTCTTAGCCTTCCCAGAATCAAGGGAAATAATATAAAAAAAGAATCAGCCAAATCGTTCCAGCAGTTCTCGAGCCTTAGCCAGACTAACACACGGCGATTCATTTTTATATATAAGAAAAAGATTTATATAAATATATTATATTTGCGATTTACCTTGTATTTTCATGGTCCCTTATGCCAGAGAGCTAATGGTTGTGGGCTCTTGATTCGGTACTTAGCTTGCTGGTTTCAGCACGTTGATTAGTCCCCCCGTTGCAGGCCAATACTTGACTTCTTCTGACAGGCCAGCTCTGCATACATAGGGGTTTGCCGATCCTGTAACACACGAAAGTTTATTACGGCAATTCATTTTTATATATAAGAAGAAACTGCTGGTTGTCTCTAGAAACCCTGAATCCTAACATAACATAACTAGTAGAAGGCAAAAATCTCGAGCGGGTTCGGCAGTACAAGTACCTGGGAGCTTGGGTTAACGAAGTATGGGAGTCAGACCAAGAAATTAAGACCCGAATAGAAGTTGCCCGAGCATCTTTCAACAGCATGAGAAAGGTTTTGTGCTGCCGACAATTACATGTAAAGCTCCGTTAGAATTAGAATGTTACACTGTTATATTTGGCCTGTTGTGATGTACGGATGCGAAGCTTGGACCATAAAAGATAATACCAAGAGGCGACTCGATACCTTCGAGATGTGGTGTTACCGTCGCATGCTCCTCATTAGTTGGACGCAAAGGGTCAGAAACGAAATCGTGCTCCAACGCGTCAACATGCACCGGCTGATGTTGCAGACCATCAAAAAGCGGAAAATTGAGTACTTAGGTCACGTGCTTAGGCACGAGAGGTACGCTTTATTACAATATAGATTATAATAGAAATACCAAACGTCAAATTCCATACAAATGGTCGACTAAGTAATGGTTGCTCTTCTTCATCGATACATTTTTGCTCCACTTATGCTGGCTAAACCGTACAAGGTACATTAAAACAATGTATGAAAGAATTGTAGACCCCAAAAAGTTGCACAGAAAAGTCTTCGACAGCATATGTTTATCTGTTACGGTTTCAATCATCCAAGCACTTTCTCTTAGTGAAAAAGTAAAGGGCCCCATGCTCTTCATTCTGAAAATTATGAGAACAATTTTTACTTTTTCGCAATCCTCTTGACAAGCTCTTCATTTGGATACCCATATTGTATAATTCAACAAACTTTTTTTTTCGATTTCCACTTCAGGTGACTCCACCGTCTAGACGCCATTTTGTTTTTCATCTGACCCATCTAACAACATTTGGCTTGACGAGACGATTCTAATGATACCTCAATCATGAAAATCGGTTCAGCCGTTTGGCCAAAACGTGGTAATAAAGGAAATTACAAAACATAGATAGATTGATATATAGATAGATACTCACGAAAAACATTACCCTCCCTGACATTCGGGTAAAAACAGCCTAATCGGTCCAGCAGTTTTTAGGCCTTAGCCAAACTCACACACCAATTCATTTATTAAAGATGTATCTACTACTACTACTACAACAGCCTATTTACGGCCCACTGCTGGGCACAGGCCTCCTCTCATCACGAGAGGGTTTGGGCTATAGTCCCCACGCGGGCCCAGTGCGGATTGGGGACTTCACACACATCTTTGAATTACTTCGCAGGTGCGTGCAGGTTTCCTCACGATGTTTTCCTTCACCGAAAAGCTCAGTGGTAAATTCAAATTGAATTTCGCACATAAGTAAACTTAGAGGTGCGAGCCGGAATCGAACCCCCGACTTTTAAAGATGTATATAAAATTATAAATACATTATATTTGCGATTTACCTTATATTTTCACGGTCCCTATGTTATGCACGAGAGCTAATGGTTGTGGGGTCTTGATTCGGTACTTGGCTTGCTGATTGATTTGTTTGTTGCTGATTGTTGATTAGTCCCCCCATTGCAGGCCAATACTTCACTTCGACTGACAGGCCAGCTCTACATACATAGGGGTTTGTCGATCCTGTAACATACGATAGTTTATTAAGTGAACAGAAGTTTCTAGATTTCACAGAGCTGAACTTTTTTTTTAACGCTGGGAAAATGCATTGACGCATACCACCCGTAAGGGTGGTTATGTGGGACTCGCCAGTATGGAATACCCACTAAAAACCCAGCGAGTGTTGCTTCCTGGAACAGCCAAAAGCCAGGCTAGGGTAGTTACGGTGTTAATATGTGACATCATGATGATTATTGGTCGACACCTCGTGAGACCTACCGCTCGTTGAGAATAGTCGACCGAAAAACCAACATTCTGTTTACGTCTCAATTTGGATTGAATATAATCCCAGCTGTGTGACACCCGACCATCTGCATGAGAGGCCTTTATAAGAGGGTTTACTCCGAAAGTTGGCAACGTCGCAAATAGCTGTCAAATATTTTGCTGTTTTCATTAATTTCTGAATATTACTGAATGAAAACATGAATTATCGCTCTATGGTTGAATAAAACATTAAATATGGATTGCAACAGTTATCATAGGAACACGAAATTTTTAGTATTATGGAAGTAACATCTTTTGAAAACTTTCCATCGCAGTTTCCATGCATTTTAATGTAATCTTATCATTTGCCTAACCGACAAATATAAAACGAGACGCGTCATTCAACCATAGAATTATATTTTTCTTTTTAATTCAGCAATATTGAGAAATTAATAGAAACAGCGAAACATTTGACAGCTATATGCGACGTTGCCAACTTTCGGGATAAAACCTCTTAACGAGTTTACCAAGTACGAAATATTGTAGTAGTAGAATACTCACGAATTTGAACAGACTGGCGCTGATGTTTCCGATCATGGCGGTCAAGTTGAACGTGAGGAAACAGGTGATTCGCGTGAAGTCGGCGCCGAGAAAGCCCTCGTTCACAGGACTGTCTGTCAATTTTAATAAACCATTATGAACACGTCCGAACAGAAAAAGTATTATAAGACGGCATAAGTAAAATCAACGAAATAGCCTCTATTGATTCCTCACAATAGGGACGTTAACAGTTAATGTTAAGGTGAACGTGTGTTTGTCTGTTAATCCTTCCTTCACGTCGGAACGACTGAGCCGATTTGGATGAAATTTGGTAAGGAGATACTTTTTATCCCGATATTTCTACGGGAAGGGGCTTTCTACACTTCACCAAATCCTTCACAAACAATACTTACATTAAGCGGCAGCGCGAAGTAAGTGTCGAAAGATATCAGCAACATGAACATGCCATTGATAAAATAGTAAATGGCCGAAGTGCGCTTGCTCCCGCCCATTTTATCCGACAGCCACCCGAGCAGCACGACGAGAGTTCCGCACACGTTCGAACCGAGGACCACGGCGCCCGTGTACTGCGGGGGCAAGCGCGCCGCCACGCCGTACACGGAGTTTTGGAAGATCGCGTTGCAACCTGGAATGGTGGAAGATAATACGAGATAAGTTGTTAGCGTAATTTTAAAAAGTATAGTCTACCTAAGTACATAGTTCTCGAGTAGATGCGTAAAAGCAAACACTCTTTTCGTCATGAGAGGAGACCTGTGCCCTAGAGTGGGAAGCAAATACGCTTTCTGTGGGGGGGGGGGGGGGGGCACTTCATACAGACAAAAAGCCTGTCTACTCTACTATCTTATACGCTACTTTGAGTATATAGCCACTGGAGATGCCATAACGTCAACTCTTCGAACAAATTTTTTCGCCACTTTTAGCGGGGGGCGAGGTAAACACGTACAGCACACCACCAAACGACGCAGAACTCAACAGACACAAATTTTGCTGTTGCGATAAACGCACACTACAAAAAAAAATCAACACATCAAAAAATACCCATACAGAGACAGAGTTTTCACGTAACTATGCAGCACACATATGAACAAGACTAGTGATGGGACACATCTGAAGAATGAGTCAAATCAGATAGATGAATGAACTGAATTATTTTATAGTATTTTATTTTATAATAAAATTGTTTAAAGTGGAAATTCTGTACATTGAAGATACCCAAAAATATATTTGTTTGTATGTATGTATGTCTGTATCTGTATTTGTGTCCTTAGCCCACACACAGTTTTTTAACTGTGGAATGAACTGTTGCCCGAAGTTTCCGGGCGGATACATATGTAAAAAAAATAAAGTAGATTGGTATTTGTAAGAGCCTATGTACATGAAATCTATATAAATATATAAAATCAGAAACTGACTGACTGTTTGACTTACTGACTGACTGATCGATCAACGCAGAGCCGAATCTACTGGTCGTAGAGAGCTGAAATTTGGAATGCAGATTCCATAGGGAATGTAGGGGAGCAATCTAAGAGAGGATTTCCCGAAATTCCCACAGTAACGGAAAAAAAACGGGATTTTACATTTTAATATTCCTGCGCATATTTTACCCGCGACTTCGTCCGTATGTACTAAGAATTCAGGCAGCTAATGGTTCTATACATAGCGATAGTTATAGGAAACCAAAAACGAAACAATGTATTTTCCCACGGGAATAAGATGTTTTCCCGTGGTAAAAAGTAGCCTGTGTCACCTTCCAGCCTTCCATTAACTCTAAACAAAAAATCACGACATAAAACCTCTCCGTTGCGACGTGAAGGAAGGACAAACAAATAAACTTTCCCATTTATTAACCGACTTCAAAAAAAGGAGGAGGTTCTTAATTCGTCGGAATCTTTTTTTTCATGTATATTCACCAAAAATAAATAGAAAGCGTGAACAGATTTCGATTATTCTTTTTTTGTTCGAAAGGTGGTACTTCCAAGTTGGTCCCATATTAATTTGGTTCAGTTCTGATGATGGGATCCATGAGAAAATGAGGGTTCTCCTCGAAATTTGCTAGCACATAGATGATTTTGGTGTACTTCTGTAGTAATGTTTGGAAACTGTACCTACCCGAAAAAAAAAGGAAATGAAAAAATATAAACCGCCTTCAAACTCCGACAGACTGCGCTGCGAAGTCGGTGTCAAGTGAACCGACCCAAAGAAATGATAATCATATAGTGAACTTGACATCTCAGTCTGTCGGGAGTTTAAAGGCAGTTTTTATTTTTTTTATTTAAAAAAAATATAATACTAGCTTCTGCCCGCGACTTCGCCCGCGTGGAATTCGATTATCGCGTTCCCGCGGGAACTATGCGTTTTTCCGGGATGAAAAGTAGCCTATGTCCTTTCCCGGGACCCCAACTATCTCCATGCCAGATTTAATCTCAATCAGTCCAGCGGTTGAAGCGTGAAGGGGTAAGTAACAGACAGACAGACAGAGTTACTTTCGCAATTATAATATGAATATGGATAGTATGGTAGTATGGGCCCGCGTGAGGACTATAGCCCAAACGCTCTCATGATGAGGGGAGGCCTGTGCCCAGCAGTGGGACGCAAATAGGCTGTAGTAGTAGTAGTAGTATGGATAAGGGTCGTCAGCAAAATGCTCCGAACAGATAACACGTGTCGGTTTCCAAGATTTCTCCTTTAT
Source organism: Aethes cnicana (assembly GCA_963971205.1). Classification (NCBI taxonomy): domain Eukaryota; kingdom Metazoa; phylum Arthropoda; class Insecta; order Lepidoptera; family Tortricidae; genus Aethes; species Aethes cnicana. Next base: position 12,188,867 of record OZ020275.1, read on the forward strand.
ATAGGGATCTTTTGGAAATCTAAAAGGATTATATGAAATAATGTATGCCGCCTGCTGTATGCCATACCTTTTTGTGTAATTACATAATGTCTACTGTTCCTTGATTGTGTGGTGTTCAATAAAGTATATTGTATTGTATTGTAATGTATATAAATAATAGTATATGCATTACACATCCCTCGTAGTCCCCAACTAAATATTGTATTCCTTTTACCTAGACTGACCTTTTACTTGACTAATAAATAAACCTCATTGATTGAATGAATGAATGATTCACTCAAAAGTTGAGTCGCTTTTTTGACTTTTGTCACATCCCTAGACCGATTCGCTCCCATTCATATTTACATTTTTCTGACGTTTACGTATCGCAAAAGTTTTTTCTTTAAATAGAGATTTTACTTCAATACACATTTAATATTTAGTAAAAATACTTATCTATGATAGGAAACGCGATTTAGTTGCGAATTTGAGCGTTCAGATCGCCTTTTACACGAGAATACCGCACAAGACACCATTTTTCAGGAGAAACGTCTCGCGTCACGGAACGATGCAAAATGGCGGTGAAGCGACCTTCAAGTGAGTTTATATAAAGACTTTGAACAGTTGAACCATGTACTTTGCCGGAGGGGATCGCCCATGTATGGCATCTCCAGTGGCTATATACTCAAAGATACGCTATTATTAATTGCAAATCTAAAACCTTTTGGGTGATACTACAAGCGTTTCAACCGCCGTCAGTCCGCTGTCGCCTTTTGTGCAATTTACATGGATTTTTTCCAATTTTCTGTAAAGAGGGACGTTACTACTCTGCTACACTACAAAATACAATAAAATGCCGTCTGAGGTTACTGAAAACTGCCGGCGGTGATCCAACAAATCTACAATTTCGTGTAAGGCATTTTATTTGTAAGCTTAGATTAGAAAGATGACATTCTTGACTGTTGAGCTGATGAAATAACTTTTATACGAAACCACCTTCTGTCCGCAATTTCGTCCACATGGAATTTGGTAATAGCGTTCCCGCGGGAATTATGCGATTTTCCGGGATAAAAAGTAGCCTATATGTTGACCCGTGTTATATGACGGTCATAGATAGCTTTTATGCTGATTTTTGTCGACGGCCAGTATCATTCAAGCTATGCGCGTATTCAGTCTCCCCGCAACCCTCGCCGTCCCCGCCGTCATCTGCACCGTCACCGTGCCACTAAAAGCTCGGAAACGACTTCGAGAGACAGAAAGCTGGGCTCATTGCGCGATCGTGATACTATGCGTTTTTCCGGGATGAATAGCAGCAAAAGGACATACCTTTCCCGGGACCCCAACTATCTGCATGCCAAATTTCATCTCAATCGGTCCAGCGGTTGAAGCGTGAAGAGGTAACAGACAGACAGAGTTGCCGCGCCACATCGTGGTCAAGCCGTAAAACAACGTCGTACATACTGTTCAACACGAAGACAGATATCATGGTGACCCAGAAGAAGGCACCCGGCCACTGTGAGCTGTCCAGCATCGCCAGCACGACCGTGAATTCAAAGATGTGTGTGAAGTCAGTCCCCAATCCGCGCTAGGCCCGCGTGGGGACTATAGCCCAAAACCCTCTCGCGAAGAGAGGAGGCCTGTGCCCAGCAGTGGGACGCAAATAAGCTGTAGTAGTAGTAGTAGCGACCTTTCCACATAAACACTGCGTTGGGAATGGGTGTCTATCGATTTAGAATAGATTTTTATTTCTTTCAGAATAGATGGGCGAAATAAAATAAACTAAAATTGCTCTGTAACTTTGCGGCCAGTTAGAAGTTTCAAGTACAACAAAAGATTTCTATTGATAAGTTCAATGACACATGAATCATTCGGTAGCGTTATGTGACCGTCCATAACAAAAGGGTCCTTATGGCAGTTTCTAGTTACGGAGATATTGACGTTTTTGTAAAATGCTTCAAAATTATCGTTTTTTTGTTTTATGCAAAATAGTAAAATATACAGATAGACGTATATTTGTAGCTAGGTTTCACTAGTGTACGTTGAGTATTTCTATATTAAAACTGGGTTCAAAGTTTAGTAGAAAAGGGTCCTTATGGCAGACCATATACAAGAATGATGAATTTGTTGATAAAAATAAAATTGTTTAATAAAAATGTAGTTGTAACTGTTTCTTATAAGCATGTTTAATTTATATACGTACTAGGTATACTTTATTTTACGCGTAGGTACAAAATTTTTTCGCTGATTTTTTCTTCGGTATTATGTTTTAATACAAGATTAGTAAATAAATAGTGTTAATATAGTGCTATACTGTAATTATCAATAATTTTTGCCTGTGATTGGCCATAAGGACCCTTTTCCCAAGTGTCCCATACGTTTGGGAAAAGGGTCCTTATGAGAATTACTCTTATGATTACTTGAATATAATTTGTGTTACTCAAGATTTTGAGTAAACTTATGATAACACTTTTTCTTCGGTATTATGTTTTAATACAATATTAGTAAATAAATAGTGTTAATATAGTGCTATACTGTAATTATCAATATTTTTGCCTGTGATTGGTCATAAGGACCCTTTTCCCAAATGTATGGGAGTGAATTTGTGATTTTTATGTAACTGAAATCGTTTATAACTAGCAAAATGAAACTTGTAGAATAATAATAACGCTTTTGTGATACTTCTATAGACTGAATAAATATAATTTTGAAGTCACTGTACAATAATTGTTATTGTTATAGAAGAAGATGAAAAATTATAATCATTATGACATTTTAATTTTAAAAATCATAATTCTATACCTTGTGGTTTTATTTCTATCCTAAGATGTGAGTTCCAATATACCTAAATATATAGTATGGTTCAAACTACAACTTATTAAAGAACAGTCCGAAAAATATTTTTTCTTAATTTCTTTCTTATAAGCGACTTGCTCTAATCAAAGGCAGATTTTTCACGACCTGGAAGTCAAATTAAATAAACCTTAACTTAAATTCAAAGAATAATACCTTGAGATACATAATCAATCATCATCTATGTAACTTCCAATAGGAACATACTTAAAATTAGTTTCAAACTTCTTTTAACAATTTCTCAAAAGTGCAATTTTAACATGTGTAGGTCTGATGTTTTTTAAAAAATATATATATAAGACTTAGGGTCATGATTCTTTTTGTATTAGACAGCTCATTAAACGTAGATTTAGGATCTATACTTAACTCAATACCTGCCATAAGGACCCTTTAGGCATGGACGGCCACATTTTGTTTCATTATGGCGAGTCGGTATTCATTGAAGATATCGCGCACGTGTGTTTATTAATGCTCATCGGCTTATACACGAGACGTTCATACCTAACCTACAGGAAATTTATAACGAGTGTCAAATAAATTAATCTTTGCAAATGAAGATGACATTTGAATTTTTACTCGCAGGTATCTCGAATGCGTTGGACATGGATAGAACCTCTTATTTGTAGAAAGGTCTTCTACCAAATTCAAGTCTATGTCTAAAAGAAATGGACCATACATTTTTGGTTACTACTACTACTATTACTACAGTCTATTTGCGTCCCACTGCTGGGCACAGACCTCCTCTCATCACGAGAGGGTTTGGGCTATAGTCCCCACGCGGGCCCAGTGCAGATTGGGGACTGACTTCACACACTTCTTTGAATTACTTCGCAGAGGCGTGCAGGTTTCCTCACGATGGTTGCCTTTACCGAAAACATACATTTTTGGTTAAAATACTATTTTTATCTGCCTGCGCAAGGAACAGGTTAAATACGAGTGTTTGTATGTACAGCCTGATGGATTTTTGATCAAGTTCAGAGGTGTCCATAGATTTATCTATGGAATGTGGATTGTGGAGTGTGTCTTGGTAAGGAGCGCAATCTTACGAGGGGTGATCCAAAAGTAATGATAACTGAATACTTATTGAATCGGATTAAAATAAATAGGTATGCCGTTACTGGCCATAAAGAGTCCTTAGTAAATAAAAAAATGAAAAATAAAAAAATATGTATCTGTCAGAGAGTTGCAGCTGTTTTTTCACGAGCAGTCGGAACAATAACGCCAAAATGGAGAAAACTGAGATGAGAGCGGTTATTAAATACTTCTTATGAAAAAAAATGTGTACTAAAGATATATACGCTGAATTAATGGGAACACTGGGCGAGTCCGCTCCACCGTATTCCACAGTGGCACGGTGGTCAAAGGAGTTTAACTTGGGAAGAACATCCACTCAAGATGAACATCGCGAAGGCCGTCCATCTGACGCCATTACTGGAGAAAACGTCGAAAAAATTCACGATCTCGTTTTAACAGATAGAAGGATGACTATCAGGCATCTAGTTGAGCACACAGGCATCTAGTATGGCGGCATTCAAAGAATCTTAACTGATGAACTACACATGAAAAAAGTCTCCGCTCGTTGGGTGCCTAGAATGTTAACGGCTGAACAAAAGAAAATACGATGTGAGATTTCGAAGTCTAATCTTGACAAATATCAAACTGATCCCGAAACATTTTTGCGTCGGTTTGTAACCATGGACGAGTCTTGGATCCACCATTTCGATCCTGAGACCAAACAGCAATCCATGACCTGGAAGCGAGCGTCTTCCCCTACACCGAAGAAAGTCAAGGTAGCAAGCTCCGCTGGTAAGGTCATGGCTTCAGGCATGGATGCTGAGGGAGTCATAATGATCGAATACCTGGAAAAGGGAACTACTATTACGGGCTCCTACTACGCTGACCAAATACGCAGATTGAGAGAGGCAATCAAAGAAAAGCGGCGGGGTAAACTTCGAGCTGGCATCCTGTTTCACCAGAACAACGCACCGCCTCACAAGGCCGGCGTTGCGATGGCTGCCATCCGTGATTCAGGGTTCGAATTGCTGGAACACCCCCCATATTCGCCAGACCTAGCCCCCAGCGACTTTTATCTCTTTCCACGGCTGAAGGAAGATCTTAGAGGCAACAAATTTTTAAATGATGGCGAGGTAATGGCCGCTGTGGAGGCATTTATGGAGGGTCAAGAAAAAGATATTTTTTTTAAAGGAATTCGTGGTCCGGGGAAACGATGGTCTAAGTGTGTAGCCTTGGAAGGAGATTACGTAGAAAAAAATATATTTTATTGAACATTTTATGTGTCTTTCATACTGATTATCATTACTTTTGGATCACCCCTCGTATATGACGAAACAGTTGAAAACGTGTCCAGCGGATTTGATAAGCAACAAAACAAAACACAACCGTTTTCGCCTCAGCAGCTCCAACTGAAGGCGATACTGCAGACTATTCGCCTATGTGGCTTGACTGGAGTGACGACCGCAGCGCCCCCAATCTACCCGATTTGTCCATTTTTGGAACTATAAAGATTGCGCTCCTTTACTTCAACCCTCCATAGATTTATCTTAACTGTGAGAGTGAGTAAGGAGGTTTCGCACACAACTTGTTAATAAAAGGGACAGAGAACTTACCTCAACTTAACAAAAACGTTGAACCAGCTAAACAGGAAGTTCGGCAGTTGCGCGGCGACCCCGACGTACACCAAATAGTTGCCAGCGTGTTAGTCAGTTTGTAGTCCACGAAGTAATCTTTAGCCGTTATGAACATGTTCAACGCTGTCAGGGTGCCTAGCCCGTGGATGACCAGAGTGACGTAGATGAGGTTCCATTTGTCCTTAGGCGGTGTCAGGTCCATGGCTATACCTGAAAAGTGGGAGATTTTTTGTCAGACTCTGCGGTGGGTGATGAAGTTCTGTTTATAATTAAACTAGCTTCATTGGGTATATTCATATTACAAGATATGTCGCGGTATTTCTTCATCAAATTGGCATTACTTAGGGAATCCAACAACGAGATATTTTCGTGTGTAACATACACTAGAAACAAAGACATCAGGTCGAATTGAAGTTAATAGAATAACTAGCTAACACTTGGGCCATAAATAACCGCGGTGACAATAATACCCGCCATTTTATACAATTCCGTGATTCGGCCTCTTGACACTTGAACTTTGAGCGAAATTGCGACATAAAGTCTACATACATAAATAGCTTCGCGATAACAGTAACAATGGAACGGAAGCTTTGGTTTTTATGTCAGATATTTAGAAAATGCGCCAATAAATACACGATATTCTGATTAAACTACATATTATGTAGATAAATACGAATAATATACAAAAAAAAACATACTTATGACTGATCTGACCCAAAATATAAACTCAAAAACAATAAGCGCCCTATGATATTTACTACAGACGTGTCAGATATAATGAGATTCCGATTACTTGTCGGTGATGTATAAAGACCGCATTTCATAAAACCACACGGCGGACACGGCCTATAAAAGCACGATTTCGAACACATTTCGAATGAAGTGTCAATGTTTGCGTGCGAGGATGTCTGTGTGCGTACGAAAACGTCTGTACACTTGTAAATGTGTGGGCCAATGATTCACTCTCCATCTCCAAATGAAACAAATGACGGTAAGGGCGAGTTGGCTAATTCAGGCGGGTGATTCCGTGGCCATTCTGTACCTAGTATTATTAAATATTCTATGGTAAAATGGTGATTTCCAAAACGATTTCGAGCACCGAAAAATTATTCTTCTATTTACTTACATCACGATTCACGACGCATGTAATTAAAACCATAATAGACTCTGTTCGACCCCACGAGCATTATTAAATCGCGCGGCATATTAGCATGACGATGCCGCGGTTCTCGACAAAACTGCCCCTAAGAGCATGCTCTTACATGAAAGTATTGGAAAGACAAAAAAAGTGTTAAAAAAAACTAAACAGTACAAAAACTAGACTAGTTAGTAGTCGCTAACAACGATTAGTAGTCGCTAAAGCCTAAACGATTCCTACAGTCGGGACCTATTACTACTACTACAGCCATTTGCGTCAGCATGTCAGCGTGGGCACAGGCCTCCTCTCATCACGAGAGGGTTTGGGTTATAGTCCCCACGCGGGCCCAGTGCGGATTGGGGAGTTCACACACATCTTTGAATTCGCAGATGCGTGCAGGTTTCCACACGATCTTTTCCTTCACCGAAAAGCTCAGTGGTAAATTCAAATTGAATTTCGCACATAAGTAAACTTAAGAGGTGCGAGCCGGAATCGAACCCTCGACCCTCTGCATGAGAGGCGGTAGGTCGAACCACTAGGCCATCACGGCTTCCTATTATTAGGAAGATATTTGCCTACAATTTAATGGGTCCCGACCGACTGCACAATCGTCGTCATAAATTCTCCATTGCGCAGTAAAAATAATGGCAGTGAACTATTGATATCCTATTCAAACGCACGAAGTTAAAGCAGGACTTGTTCCTAGATAATAATTGCTAAAAAACCGTGAGCGCACTCTAACGTGCACCGGTGCGGTTGGTTACCTTTCAAGTTCTGAAGTTGACGATGCCCACAGTACCTTTCAAAGACTTATTAGCATCTAGCTAGCCTGTGGTATGACGTGCCCGCCCGACGCCGCTGCCGCTCGAGAAATATCATTGATTTTTTAATCAGTTGGTCGACTATGACTCGTAAATTAGTACAGCCTACCTAGCTGTGATAGTTTTCCTTGCAACTACGCTATATATGCCACAACCGTGATTTTTTTCAGCCATCCATATACCACCATTTAGCTGGCAGGGGGGGGGGGGGGACACTCGACTCTAACAAAGAATAGCACTTTAAAGCTTAACATTTCACAAACGCATCATTTAATCAAAAAACCCACAATATTTTTTCAAGACCTATTCAACGAAATGCCACACCATGGGGTACGCAAGAAAAAAGAATTACATCCCCACTTTACGAATAGGGGAGGTACCCTATAAAAAAATATGTTTCAAAATTTTATTGTACCACTTTGTCAGCATAACTAATATGTACATTCATGCCAAATTACAGCTTTCTAGAAGTAAGCATCTCCGAGCAATAGTGCGGACAGACGGACGGACGGACGGACCGACATGGCGAGACTATAAGGGTTCCTTGTGGACTTCGGAACCCTAAAAAAGGTTACTTGCAAATATTGGGGAAGGATCGAACAACAGTATAAAGAATAAAGAGGTCTAGGTGAACTTGAAGCCGAAGCGAGATGACTGGTAATGTGCTCGCTTAGAAAAGAAAGAAAAGAAACATTTATTCGGCTAAAAAACAAAAGCACTAGGTACAAAAAAAGATAAAAAAACAAAACACAATATACACACACAGACAAGAAAACCACATGTTTAAAATATAGCCGAATAAGGGTTAAGGGTTCCGTTTTTGCCATTTGGCTACGGAACCCTAAAAACAACAGATTAGATGTGCAGCCCGAAAACATTACACCACTCAACAAATGTTTCATCTCTCTCCGTAGTATCATCAGAAGTTGTTACTGCTTGACACTTGATCAATGTTTTTCCTTGGTGAAGTGCCGAGCACACAAGATTTAAAAAGGTACAGCAAAGTAAATTTAACCTCGATGTACCTATTATAACTTGCGATTAATTTCTGACAAGACACAAATTCTAATTTTTAAATTTAATTCAAAAAAATCTGATAGACTTTTTTTATGAATGGAGTCCTGTAGATGCAGTTGACCGTGTGAAATTCCTTGGTGTTCGTATTGACAAGCATCTAAGTTGGAAATCCAAGTATGAACAAGCAGAAGCACTTGAGAACTCCATATCATATTTGCTTTGCGGAGGTAATTAGATCGTATAGGTATTTTGCTTTAGTAGAATCTCTAGGTAAGGTACAGCATAATGTTTTGGGGAGATAGTTTTCAATATTAAGTAATTTTTGACACAGATCCAAAATGACAAAATGATTTATTTATAGTAGTATTATGTATTATCTAGCCAGATTGCTAATTTCATCCAAATCATAAGAGCACTTTTTGAGATAGTTGGTATAAATACACAAGGTTAGCGCGTTGATGGTAATATAAAACAAAACATGACTTCTTACCTAAGCTACCTGTTGGTACACTGTAACTGTGCTCTCCACATATTTTGTTGTCATCTGTAAAAAAGAATACTCACATAAGATAAAGCGTGTAAAATGTCCCATGATACTGATATTTATTATTTTATTACAAGTCCCCAATCACCATTGGGCCTTTCATGTAGGATAACAGACCCATCTCTCATGATGAGAGAGAGGAAGCCTCTGCCCAGAAGTTTAATTAATGACAATTGTTTGGGCTAATCAATATATGAATGAATGAAACTACTGCCTGATCGGACAGACTAAGCAGCTGACAGACAAAGCACAGCCGAAACGACTGGTCACAGTTGCTGAAATTTGGCATGTAGGTTCCTTGAGGAGTGTAGGGGAGCAGCATTAAGAGTGCATTTCCTGAAGTTGAACAGGAAATAATTAGATTTTTGAAGAAGAAAAAAAAATATTTAACAATTATTGTTCTGTAACAAGTCAATTTTATCGTTTTCTGTGTTTGACGTAAATTATTTACTATAAAATGAATTATTTACGATTTCAAGCAACCAACATCGTTCGGACAGAGACCTTGCTAGATTTTGGTTAACTAAAATTTCTTGGCTGCACTAAATTACACATACACCTTTGCTAATATACTACACTTGGAACGTTTAAAAATTGTATAAGTAAATACAAATGAAAAATTTTAGCTTACTTAGGGTTACAGCGATAGTCGGACGTCCTGATAGGATCTCTGCGTTCGTGAACAGCGTAGGGAACGCTCCATGAATCTTCTTGGGCTTCCTTCCTCCAAAACGAAGGTACTGGCTCTTAAAATGTGAGAAGCACACTTTATGAGACAGTGTGTCTGCTGGAACCTTGTCTTTCAGCCACGAAGAATGTGGCGCGAGGAGCTGGAGCCAGATTTCACACTGAGCAGGAGCCCTTCGATAATAAAAAAGGCAATTATATTTGCAGTCGATTTGCAATCATCCACGACACACTTGGTGACCGGCATTGTCAGTGCTTTGAGAGAAAAATGCAAAAGAAAAGGCTAGATTTTTTTTCGAATTGAACACGAAAGTGGCCTATTCAAAACTGACATTCCGTTGATCGTTGGCGTTGGTCTATCAAGGTTTAAAAGTAGCCATTCACGATCAACGATCCCGTTTAATTTTAATCGAGAAATAATTCGGGCGGTCATATAATTGTTGAGATCGATATATAACTTAAACATTATACATTTATTATTTAAATACATTTCCATCGCATTATAATTATTATTTTATTGACACTTTTTTGAATAGCCAGCCTTATGAATGGAATAAAATAGTTCGTTCTAGTTCGTTCGTTCATCGCAATCATCATGTATCCTCCTAAATACCTACTGCTTCTAATGACAGTGAGTGAGTAGGAGTGATTCCAAGCCTGCTGAGACCTAAAATCACATGGAACTGTCAGTGTCAATAGTGCCGTCAAGCTACGTTTATACGCGCGTGCCCGAGCTCGTGAACGTGCCCGTTGAATGTCGTTTTGAACGCCGTGCATGTAAACAAGATGTAAACATACAATGATCTTTGCCGAACATCCAAGCTTTGGTTTCCTAGGACAGCGGTGCCGTCACATACCGTCTTTTTACGTCGGCAAGATTGCGGACATAAAAAGATGGCCGCCTTTACGGCCGTGACATGTGTAAAGTTCCACGGCCGTCTTTACGGTGCTGTCATCTTCGCGTTTCCCGCCCTCAATACAAAATTGATACTGTCAAAACATTCAAGTGTTTTATTTGCGTCGCTCATTGGAATATGCAATGGACGACCTCGATTTAGCTCTTATAATTTTCATGGAGGATGAATCATCAGAAGATCAGAAGAGGAAGACAGACGAATGGAGGAAGGAGGTATCTTCAAATCTCGTGGCTCGGTGCATTCGAGATTTTGGTACGTCGCCGTTTACGGAGCAACGAAGACAAATTTAGGGAATACTTTCGGCTTACGCCAGAACTGTTTGATTATGTACTGAATCATATAAAAGATGAATTGATATACAAACCTTACAATAGACACAGAAATCCGATAAGCCCAGAGCAAAAACTGTGTATATTTGTTAGGTAAGTCAATAAAAAAATCGTTTTTGCAAATCTTTACGTACGAAATCTATTAAAACTTCGTCGTCTTCGCTGGTCCAGTAGGAGTTGGAACTCATTTTGTTCGTCCTCCGGCCGATCAAAACAATACAATATTCTATGAAAATCAGCTGATGTATGTTCATCAGTAGTGTTGTCAGGTCAATTGTCTTGAAAATTACAATGGCAGCCTTGAAAAGTTCCAATTTTCGACAGAAAAGTTCCGTAAAACGGAACCAAACGGCAACACTGATGAAAATGGCTTCACCGCTATCGAGAAAAAACGTCGGCGAACTATCCAACACAATGTCTGTTGGTTGACAGCGGTTTTGCTCTGCAAATTTTATTCGATTATTAATTAATTTCAGCTTTCGTTCTGCTTTTTTAGTTGTGCATTGGTGAGATTTAATTTATTTGGGCTTTCCTAATAAAGTAACCTCTTATTAGAAGGTGAATTTTTGCTTCGTAATTCCTAAATTGATTTGCTTTTATGGAGTCGGGAGAGGAGGAAGAATTTAACATGGCAGATCCAGGTGGGGGTCTGTCGCAAGCGGAAGGAGTCAGAGCAATTATGAGTTCGCAGGATTGGGACCATAATTATATTTCTAATATTAGCTTGCCTGCGGAAAAGAGGCCGCGAGAGCCTTCTTCCTCTGAACCTGACAAAGATTCTGAGGGTTACACCCTAGTTGTCTCTAAGAAGGCGAGGGTTGTCAAAGCTCATCCAAACCCGAACACAACTGTTGCTGATAAGTTAGTGGACGTGTATGTGAGTAGCAGAGATATTTTGCCCAAACAGATTGGTTTTGCAAGGTTTTTGAAGAATGAAAATATTGGTGGTATACAAAAGATTTCATTTAAAAGCCCATATAAAATTCTTTTGGGTTTTGTGGACAACACTTCAGCTGAAAAGTTCCTTAAATGTGAGAATATTATATCAAAAGGCTGGACCTGCCGTAAAGCAAATGAAATTGCTTTTACTTATGGTGTAGTGAAAGATGTGGATATTGATATTGAGGAGGCAAAGATTGTGGAGGAGATCCAGTGTGATACAGAGATTTTGGCGGCCAAAAGGCTCAATAAAAAAGATAAAGATGGCAAGTGGATCATAAGTGAAAAAGTGCGACTTTGCTTTAAAGGGTCTGTTTTGCCTTCACATGTATATTCTTATGGCCTTAGGTTGGAGGTAGCGCCCTACATATTCCCTGTTACTCAATGTAGTATTTGCTGGAAATTTGGTCATATTAGAAACTTCTGTCCCTCGAAGAAACCGATATGCCCTAAATGCGGTGGAGGTCATGAAAATTGCGAAACGCTTATTTTTAAATGCGTAAATTGCAAAGGCGATCACATGTCTGTCTTGAAGAGTTTGTGTCCTGCTTTTCAGAAGGAAAAGAAAATTAGAGAAATTATGTCTCATAATAATTGTACGTATAGAATGGCTCTTTCAAAACTTAACCAGTTATCCCATCCCTTTGACGCCGTACAGAATGAAGCTAGTTCACAACATAGTGTGGCTCCTACTATCCCTATCCCTCTTCCTTCGGGTTCTAAATCCTATGTGGATGTTCTAAGACAATCTTTGACCCCCAAGAATTTAAATGTTGACAATCCTAATGACATGCACGCGAAAAAAGTAAAACCTGTTAAAAAGAAAATTATTAGTACAAAGCAAAAATTTCATAAGAAGAAAGAAGATTTCTGTTCCGATGTGGAGTCTGCGTCAGAGGGTCCTGTTTCAGATGTGGGTGACACCAACAGTGTCAAAACAGAGAAAAAGCATGACAGAGAAAGTAGTTCAAGGTTTTTTAAGAAGTTTAGAGACATTATAAATTCAAAAGATGTTTGGAGTCGGAAGGTTAAAGGATTTGTGAGTTTAATTTTTGAGGAGATTTTAACCTTTGTGAGTAATTATTTTAACATGGATTTAATTAAAAATATTCTAGGATTAGTCAATTATGGCTAGAACACAAAAATGGACTCCTTAAATATCATTTAATGGAATGCTCATAGCATAAAAGCAAAATTAAAAGATATGGGATAAGTTTCTGGGTCATCTGAACTTACATAATGGTAGTTTGAATTTTTTACTTGCAAATCCTATGTCTAATGGTGCCTTGCAAAATTATAGATTTGTTAAGCATGCCTTCCTTATCCGAGGATTTCCCTCTAGCGGGAATTCTCGATTTTTATATCTTTGGGTTATCTTATAAAACAACTGTTTAGATTATGTATCTTTAATTAATATAATATTTCTCCAAATCACTTAGAACACAACAACCCTTACAGCCTCGGATTCGCACCACAGATTACGTAATGTCATTCTTGACATAATCTATTTGAGTCGATAGAATACACGTCATTCGTCCCCTTTTTAAATAAGTATGCTACTAAACTAATACCTAATAAACAAAATTACTAATCACATTTTTTTTTATATTATAAATCTAAACGTTGAGGAGCTCTCCTAACTCTCATGGACCTTCTAGGTTCCATGTCAGTTAACGGAGATGCTGATGCATTCTCTGGAATGTTAGGAGTCTCCTCTAGTACCGGTGGTGGTCTATCCACAGGTACTGCTGGCCTATCTGGATCACATCCTAATGCCTCTTCATAGTTCTCTACACAGTCCTTATTTAAATCAATTTCTGTTGGAAGTGGCTGTGGGGCAACAGAAGCATGAGGTGTGATTTCCACTGATGGGCGTGGCCATATCGCCACTGCTTCATCTATACATGGTCTGAGATCAGAAACATGATAATGTTTAACAATTCCATTGATCTGAATCAGATACCTCATGGGACTCAACATTTTTACAATAATGGCTTTGGACCATCCTTTACCCTCTTTTAGATTTTTACTCCATACTTTTTCCCCCTCTTTAAAAGTTACAATAGGCCTTTCCAGTTTGTTTTCTTTCAGTACTTTTTTAGAAAATGTATTTGATGGCTTCAACAGTTCAAAAGGTGTTCTTGGTTTGTATTTAAAAATCATTTCATTTGGAGACATGCCAGTAGAGTTCGGACTGTTTCTATAAGTAAATAAAAAGTTCTGCAATAAAAGTTCTTTAGAGTACCCATATTCATGTTCAACTAGTAATCTGCCTAATGCCTGTTTAACAGTCTGTACCGTTCTCTCTGCCATCCCATTTGACTCTGGATGGTATGGAGGACTCTTTAAAGGCACACAACCATTTTTTTTTAGAAACTGTATGATTTGTTCAGAGGAAAAGGGTGGTCCATTGTCACTGACAACATATACCGGGGTACCAATAATAGCAAATGTTTTACATAATTTTTCTATCACTTGTGAGGCTGAGGTACTCTGCATTATGTGTATGTCCAGCCATTTCGAGGTTGAATCAACAATTAATAAGTAAGTTGTTGAATCTTTCATAAAGAAATCTACATGTACCCTCTCAAAAACATTTTGACATTTTTTCCAATTTACCGTCTGACTACTATTAGTAAAATTTCTTGATGACTGACAAATATTACAAGCACTAATTACTCTCTCAATATCTTCATTCATATTTGGCCACCAGCAATAGCCCCGCATTAACATTTTTGATTTTACAATTCCTTGATGTGACTCATGAAATAAACTTAACACTTTGTCTCTTAATAAGCTAGGAATAATAATCCTATTACCCCACAGTACACATTTTTGCTCCGTACCTAATTCAGCTCTCTTATTAAAATAAGGTCTTAATTTTTCATCATTGATTGAATTTGGCCATCCCGATAACACATACTCATACACTTTGCTCAATGTCACATCTCTTTGAGTATATTTAGCCACTTCTATAAAATCAATTGGAACATCATCTTTAAAATTAAAATAGTTAATGCCTTCTGCCACATCTACTTTTGTTGGTAATGGTAATCGTGACAGAGCATCAGCATTTCCCAACAATGTACCTTTTCTGTAATTTATATCATATTGGTAACCTGACAGTATCAGAGCCCATCTCTGCAACCTTGAGTTGGCTGTAACTGGAATTTTCTTAAGTGGATCAAATATAAATTTTAAAGGCTGATGGTCTGTCACAAGTACAAATTTTCTACCATATAAAAATTTATGGAATTTTTGAACCGCAAATATTATAGCAAGGGCTTCCTTCTCTACTTGAGAATAATTTTTTTGAGCATTGTTTAAGGTTGCTGATGCAAAGCATATAGGTTCACTATCTATCCCGTGACTCAAAACAGCCCCAATACCATAATTACTTGCATCAGCAGTTACAAATATTTCTTTACTACAATCATAATGTACTAGTAACCCATACTCAGTAACTAACTTTTTACTTCTAAGAAAAGATTCATTACATTTTTCTGTCCACTCAAAAGAAACTCCTTTTCTTAATAATGCATGTAACGGTGCCAAGTGATCTGATAATTTCGGCAGAAATTTCCCATAGTAATTTAGAAGTCCTAGATATGCCTGTAACTGTGCAACTGATGTTGGAATTGGAGCCTTTGCTATTGCTTCTATTTTTTCTGGCAGTGGTTTTATACCTTTTTCATAAACTACATGTCCTAAAAATTTTATCTCATTGCAAAAGAACTGGCACTTTTCCAGATTAACTTTTACTTTATACTGACTTAGTTTTTCCAAAACCCTTTCCAAATTTTTATAGCAATCTTCTAAACTTGTGCCTGTGATAATCAAATCGTCTATATATGCCTTTACATTATTTAATCCCTGTAATATTCGATCCATTATACTTTGAAACACAGACGGACCAGACGATATTCCAAATTGTAAACGAGTTGGCCTAAATAACCCCAAGTGTGTATTTATGGTCATGTATTCTTGTGATTTTTCATCCAATAACAGTTGTTGGTAGGCTCCACTGAGGTCCAACACACAAAATACTTTAGCTCCGGACAACTCTGCAAAAATATCCTCCGGCAAAGGCAATGGATAATGGTCTGTATCCAGCATTTTATTTACAGTGACCTTATAATCAACACACACTCTTATTTTCTTATCATTTTTTTGTACTATGACTATAGGGCTAGCCCAATCACTATGTGTTACTCTTCTAATAATGCCTGCCTTCTCTAAATTTAGTAACTCTTCCTCAACCTCTTTCTTTTTTGCGTATGGAATAGAATAAGCTTTGTGGAAGATAGGAGCTGCTCCATCTTTAAGTTTCAATGAGGCCTGCATGTTTGCAATATGAGAAGACCTATCTTTACTAAACACTGCTTTATATTTATTTTTAACATAATCAATTAATTTATTTTTTTCTAGAGCAACTCCTTCCTTTTGTATATTACATACTTTAGCCTTATCAATTTTGAACTTTTTTTGCCATCTAGGAAATAACAAATTTAACCAATTTCTACCTATTAAGGGCCGAAAATAGTGGTCACTTTCAATTACAACAATGTACAAGTCACTTTTGATGTTTTTGGGCTGCACCTTAATTGCTCCCATCACTGATAAAGCTTCTCCCGAAACTGATTTTAATTTTACATGACAATTACTCAATGTATAGTGAGAAAAATAAGTCTCATAGTCTTTTTTGTGGATCACTGACTTACATGCTCCTGTGTCCACCTGCATCTGAAGTACGCTGTTACCTAGTCACAATAGAATCTCTGCACAATCTTGCTCTGTCACGTTCATTATACTGCCGAGTACTAAATCTTCTTCCAACTCCTGTCGCTGATTTTGAGCTTCCACATTTCCTTGTTCAACACTCTGTACATTTCTATAACGGCACTTATGAGACAAATGTCCTTTCTTTTTGCAAATGAAGCAAACGCAATCCTTTTTGTAACATCTATCAGTAAAATGAGATCCACCGCAGCATCTGCATTCTAACCTTGTTGCATAGCTCCTGACTCCCCGCCCATTTGATTCCTGGCTCCCTTGTCCACTTTGGGTCTGGCTCCCTTGTCCACTTTGGGTCTGGCTTTTGAACTGTCCATAGTGTGCCGGTTTTCTTTTATTACTCAGTACTTGTATACAACTATCCAATTCTGGTTGAATATTCTTTGTATCTTTAGCGGCACTTTCTAAAGAAGTAGCAAGTTTAAAAGCTTTTTCTAGAGGTAAGTCATCTTCAGCCAGAACTTTACTGATTATGTGCTGGTCTTTCAACCCACATACTAATTTATCTCTTAAAGCTTCATTCAAAAATGATTTGAACTCGCATTGTCCAGCCTTCTGCTTGATTTCTACAAAAAAATCGTTTATGTTTTGATTTTCTTTTTGCTGACATTTGTAAAAATCAAATCGTGCCGCAATAACCGACTGCTTTTCCACATAATGTGCACTCAGTGCTTCGACCAACTCCGCGTACTTTTTGTTTTTTGGTACCTCTGGTGATATTAAGTTCTTTAAAACGCCGTAGCACTCTGGCCCAATCAGAGTTATAAACAACGCTACTTGTTTGGTGTCGTCTTTAATGTCATTGATTTCAAAAAACTGCTCCATGCGTTCTATATACGCTGTAAAATCTTGACCAGGTCGAAAGTTTTCGATATTTCCAATCATTGTATATCCCGTTCTCGTCGCCACTTTTATATCTTTGGGTTATCTTATAAAACAACTGTTTAGATTATGTATCTTTAATTAATATAATATTTCTCCAAATCACTTAGAACACAACAACCCTTACAGCCTCGGATTCGCACCACAGATTACGTAATGTCATTCTTGACATAATCTATTTGAGTCGATAGAATACACGTCATCGATAAACTTTTTTTTCTTCGTTTTCTTGTGTCCTCCAATGAGGCTGGCATAGTCACTTAAGTGTACTTAAGCCTCTATAAATATTTCTTGAATAAAAAAAAATAAAAAAACTATCCAACACCGCCATTACGGCCGTCACGCAAATGATTTTGACGCTACGGTGTCGAGTACCGCTCTCTAGGAAACCGCGCCATTGTATTTACATAGACAACGTTCTAGTGACGTCACTCACCGCTGTATTATGGCCGCTATATTATGGCACCGCTGTCCTAGGAAACCAAAGCTGGAAACGACAGCCGACCGATCGACGGCGTTCACATGCACATTCACGAGCGCGTTCAAAAACAGTCTGTTTACACACTTGTGCCTGTGAACGCGCCCGTGAATGTCGTTTTGAACGCCGTTCATGTAAAACGTACCATAAGAGTGCCGTCCACGCAGATCCATACAATACACACAAAGTGTTGTTTGCTGAAGCTCTACTGGCAACACTCTCCAGCTAGGTCGGTTCGAGCTTTAATTATAAACGCCCTAAAGACACGAAATAAAATACTAAAATACTCTTCCGTTATGTCACTCCTTTTCTTGCTGTCAGAAATGTCAATGTCATTTTATAAATATTTCATTTCACAGCACAAAAATGCTTTACGAAGGAACGTGGAACACAGAAACGGCATAAATAAATACTTGATACAGTTTTGTTTTGTAAGAGAAATTATTTTATGTAATGTGACTAGAATAATAATTTATTAATACCTTTAAATAATGAGCACTGCAGAAAATGACACCGGGAAAAATGAAACGGTGGAAGAGTCGGCTGAAAGTACCGACGAGAGCGATAAACTTGCTCTTACCGAATATATATCGAACCTAGAATCACGGATCAAGCAAAAAACTGAGTTAAGGAACAGCAATCTGAATTGCGTTCGTCCTCCAGAAAATCATTTCACTAAATTAGACTCAGGTCTGAAGAAAAACACAACCTTTGTAAAAAAATTGAAATCGTTCAGTGCCATCCAAATGGATGCGCTTTTGAAAGACTTCAGTGCGCTGAACCTGACTAAATACATCTCTGAAGTAGCGGCCGCTATAACTGAAGCGAAATTGAAGATGTCTGATATACCAGCTGCAATTAATTTATGTTCAGCTTTACATCGCACTTACGCTGATTTTTCTTTGAGCTTCTTTGAAAACTGGCAGAAACAGCTCAAAATTACTGATAAAATCACAAATTCTTCAAAATTGCGCGTTGACATCAGATTTTATGCCGAACTGGTAGCTGTTGGTGTATTTCCTAATAAAATTGGTTTACCCTTATTGGGAAATGTCCTAACTGTGCTGATTAGTATGGATAAAGAAGAGCCTAACAACATCCCCATACTTCTGTCATTTTGTAAGCATTGCGGTGAAGACTATGCTGGACTAGTTCCTAAAAAAATCAAGGATACTGCTGAGGTGAGGTGACATATTTAAATTTCATAGAACACAACTTAAGGCGTGTGGCATAGAACTTATGCCGTTTATGCAGAGGCTATTTATTATTGCTTAGGGTTTTATTGCTATTCCTTTTTACTCTTTGATGTAAAAAAAGGATAGCAATATGAGTAGGGTGGCAGCATCGCTACAGAAAGTTGTGGGCGAGGGCCCTTAATCTGCATGCCCTCTTAACTTGTGTCATGCTATAGTTCAATTGGCTTTTTAGGCTTTAATATATTTTATAATAAGCCTAAAAATTAAATATTACATTTCTAATTCCACTTCCCATAGATTTTAAAATATGGGTGGCAAAATTGCTTTGATAAAATTTTCAATAAATTATTTGAGAAATTGCCATTTATTTTATTGCAGAAACATAATATAACAATACCAAGGAACACATTCCTTCCTGCGGAGAAGCAAGCCGTGGTCCGCACTCTCTTGAAGGACTACTTTGCGACATTGTGCAAGCACTTACTGGACGAGCGGTCCCAGTTGCAGGCGCTGCACGCTGCTAACCAACGCACGCTGCGCACGCGCGGTGAGCTCTCTCAGGAGCGCCGGGAGCAATTAGAACAACACCAGGTATCCAACTAAAACCAAAACAGCCTGTTTTTATCCCACTGCTGGGCACAGGCCCCCTCTTAATTATTTATTTATGTAATTTTAGACGGGCAGCAATTCGCTGATGTGTCTATCATATTTTCACTGTTAGAGTTCATGTTGGTAAGAGAGTTTATCTAGTCTGTTTTTGAGCTTCTTGTCACAAGAGGAGAGGATCTGAATAGAACACACAATTATAAAATTGTTTAATGAATGAAATAAAATGAAAATGAAGGCCCAGTCACAGAATAAGTAATAGTACTAACGTACAGAAGGCCGAGTGCTAACAAAAAACCGGTTTTGGAGCGCCGCAAGCCGCCAAAGTGGCCATCTCTTTCTATCACATGCAGCGCGCTCTTTTGGAGACCACGCCCTAGCGCTAGGGCTGGCCGCACTCGAGAACATATTAAATCATGCGTCTAGTATTAGTACATAGGATAGCTATAATAGTGTTAACAAAATATATATTTAAGTTAAGTTATTTTATTATTATTATTATTAAAAACACTCGTCTACACAGATGCTACAACATAATTTAGTATTAAGTTATCACATACTTTATCTGTCATATGTCTTTATCACATAATTTATGAATCAGCTAAATTCAAAATTAAAGACACAGTCACACAACTGCATTATCATATACCTATACTAGCCGTTGTCCGCTACATCGTCCCGCGTACATAGAATTTGCGTACCCGATGATACTATTATACTGGACATACAATAGTTATTATTATTATTCCTATAGAAAAAATAAAAATTTGGGTTGTCTTGAACTACCTCCATACCAAAGTTCATAATTTTACTCTTTACCAAATCATTTTACTTTTCTTCTTACTACAACCCTCTGCTATACAATATTTTTTTGACATAATTCTTTCATAGCACATTTGACTCTTGCGTCGCGACGTACATTAAAAGAAAACGCGCGCGTGCATTCGCTAGCAGTGCGCGGCAACCTCTAATCATCACGCCACGGTGCGAAGTGGCGCCATGGCGGGTACTTGTATCGAGCGCGAAGAAATCAAAGAGTGCGCCGCGCCTGGCCCAGTGCAGATTGGAGATGTTACACCACACTCTTTGAACACACTACTTCACAGATGCTAACTACTATTATGCTTCACTTTTATTTAATTTCAATTTCAAAGCTTTTATTTGCCAAAAACGAGTTTTTTTTTGGTAATTATGGCATGCTTTACATAATATTTAATAATAAAACGGTGATAAAAAAGTCACTCTTATTACATTCTATTTAAAGATGACCTTGAATGCCGTTAGTGTACACCTTATAAAGTTTGTCTCCTTGATATTGACTGATTTTAAACTTTTTACTATTTCTTTGTTTTTTCTTTGATTTTTTCATTTCCAGGCAACATATGACAAATTACTAGTAGGAGCTCAGAGCTTTGCCGAGGTGCTTGGAGAGGAACTGGGTGAAGCCGGTGAGCCTCCAACACTGTCAATGACGGTAATAGAGACCCCCGGAACGGTCTCCATAGGAGGGGCAGAGGAGTTCAACATGCAAGCCGGAACTGACCCCTGGCAGGACGAAGACACAAGAACATTCTATACTAGCCTGCCAGATTTGAAAGTGTTCATGCCCAACTATCAGCTAAAAGAGGTATCATTCTTATTACCATTTTGAATCAGTTAAGTAGATTCAATATGTTGAAATCTTGCACCATACACAATTACATCATTTATCATTTTCTTACTCATCCAACCCCTTATCACTACCCTCTAAACTACTTTTAGCTAGCATATATTATTTTTTAATACAGGTGCTTAATAAGTAAACATTTCGATACCTGTTTAACAAGCCACAAGTTTGTTATTTTCGAATGAGCGCATTTTGTTTTTTGACAGCTAGTGCGTAAAGTTTTTTGAGCTTCATCCTGTTCGCTTATTTCTTTATTCTTTTTTTTCGCAAATGTATTCAAAAATGTCGTCTGATACACATGACAAACTTTTCGCACTTGCATCAAAATGTACTATTAAATTAGTGACAGAAAAACAAATATTCCACGCAGTATCTTTAAATTACATGCTTTCCCGCAATTGTTCGCAATTCGCAAACCTTTCATGTAATTGTTGCCAGACTGCAAAAAATAAAACGGAAACGGTGACAGAGGAAATGTTGGACGAGGAATTAAAAGAGGACGAGCTTAGCGACAGCGAAGAGCCTCCCACACCCGACGTGGAGCAGGAGGACGCGCAACCGGCCAGCGTATCCAACAAGTGAGTGAATAATAGTAGATTGTATGACTAGGGAGTAAAATGGTACATTTTACGGTGACGGATTGAATCCAGAGCGACGAGAAAGATTGCGAGGGATTCTGAAGTGGAATCTTGAGCTAGCGAGGGGAGAGGGAGCAAAATCGCATTTGTTCACTCGAATAGGAGGAGTGAAAAAATGCTGATTACATTTAATCGATGGGCGAATTTGACGAGTTCAAGGTCACGCGATCGAACCGTCGTTTGTACTACGTTGGGTGACGCCTCAGCAAGCTACGGTCGTTTCGTAAATCACGACACAATCTAGTTGTTATACTCATTCACTTCATGCTTTTTCTTTGAGAACCTTATAGAAGCAGTGGTGGACTCATAGAAGCCTTATAAACGTGTTCAATGGGAATTCTGCTTTCAGATATGCACTTGAATCTTTCTTAAACGAGTTGCCCAACTGTATAAACAGAGAGCTTATTGATAATGCAGCTGTGGACTTCGTACTGAATCTCAATACCAAAAACAACAGGAAGAAGCTAACAAGGGTTCTGTTCAGTGTTGCCAGGACTAGGCTCGATTTGTTGCCATTTTATTCGAGATTCGCGGCTAACCTCTATCCGGTGTTACCAGATGTTTGCATAGACCTCTGCCAGATGTTGAAACAGGATTTCAAATATCATGTTAGGAAAAAGGATCAGATCAACATTGAGTCGAAGGTAAATTAATATACTTTGCTAATCATGTGTTTTAATTTCGAGTTCAATATAAATATGAGTGTAATTAATATGAATTTAATTTTCTTGACAGATTAAAGTTGTGAGATTCATAGGCGAATTGGTGAAGTTTTCGCTTTACTCAAAGATGGAAGCACTGTACTGTTTGAAAGTGCTGTTGCATGACTTCAAACACCACCACATAGAGATGGCTTGCAACCTCCTCGAGACGTGCGGGAGGTACTTGTACTGCAACCCAGACACCCATCAGCGGACGATGATTTACTTACAGCAGATGATGAGGAAAAAGGTTTGTATTATATTAAGTTAGGAAATATTCATAATTTAGTCTGAACTGAAATGGAACCTATGTTGACATGAGATCTAAATTACATTCCCAACTTGTCGTTAGACTGTTTCAGCTCTCGACTCGCGCTACGTGACGCAGATAGAAAACGCGTTTTACTACGTGTGTCCGCCTGAAGCGCCCGCGCAGCCCAAGGAGGAGGAGCCGCCGATGCACCAGTTCATCCGCAAGATTCTGCACGAGGATCTGCAGAAGAGCAACGAGGAGAAGATATTCCGGTTGATGCGGAAGATCAATTGGGACGACCCGGAGATTTCCGCGGTGGCCATTCAGCATTTGGCCGCGGGATGGTGCGTACGGGCGAGCGCGCGGCGAGCGTTAGCGCGGCTCACGGCGGAACTCGCCACGTGGCAGGACGTCGTGGCGCCCGCCGTCGTCGACGCGGCTCTAGAGGAGATCCGCGTGACCATGGAAGACCCCCACCCGCGCTACAACCAGCGCAGAATAGCCACCGTCAGATACCTAGGAGAACTCTACAACTACAAACTGCTGGACTCCCGTGACGTGTTCACAGTTCTGTACTCCTTCATCACGTTCGGCGTGACCAACGACCACGCCACAGTCTCCCCACTGGACCCCCCCGACAGTGTGTTCCGCATCCGTCTCGTCTGCGCCCTCCTCGAAACATGCGGCGCCTATTTCAACAGCGGCTCCAGCAAAAAGAGGCTCGACTACTTCCTAGTCTTCTTCCAGAATTACTATTGGTTCAAATGCTCTGACCCCTGCTGGACTGAAGAAAACAAATTTCCCATTTACGTGAAGTATATCTATCAGGAGTGTCTGACCACTTTGAGACCGAAGCTGACGTTGTTCACGGATTGGCAGCAATGCAAAGATGCTATTGAAGATTTGAGACAGACTTTGTATCCAGAATTAGGCGAGGACGATCAATACGACAACGAGGACCAGGGAGACGACAGCGTTCATGATGGGCTAGACACTATCGTAGAGACTGATGATGAAACAGACAACCCGCAGTTGATGGATGAGAGTTCCGACGACGATCCGCTGACTGAGAACGCCGTGAACGATGACAACGACGTACAAAGCGACGACATGAGCAACGAACCAAGAAGACCAGCTCCTAAACCGGTAAATTAACTCTTCAATCTCAGCCTAACTTTTGCAACAGCTGGGAAAAAAAGTGTTAACCTAGATCTTTTTCAGGTTGAAGATGTTGAATTCGAATCTGCCTTTGAAAAAATGGTCATGGAAAATATTGCGGAGCGACAACGGGAGAATAGGCCTCAGCAAAGGGATATCGCTGTGCCCATGACTTCCCGGCAAACGACCAAAAAGACCTATGATCAGCTACTGGTAGGCTCTGTCTGTACAAACAATTATTTATACCATAATGCACTATTTATTATTATTTTACCTGGCTTCCTTTTTACACTTATTTCATTTTCAGCAAGGAGACGAAGGTGTGGAGTTTGTTCTCATGGTCAGGAAGGGAACGAAGCCACAATATAAATCGTTTAACGCTCCACCGGAACTGGCCAGCAATTTGCAGCAACAGGCATTGGCAGATAAGCAAGAAAAGGAAAGAGTCAAACGGTATTCTATATTTTATAACACTGGCCACTAATACTATCTCAGTGACAATTTGGTTATGTATTTTTTATTTCCTGTTGATTCTGAGTGGACGGTATCATACATTGATTTTTTTGCAGCCTTACCTTGAACATATCGGAAAGGCAGGAAGAAGAAGAATACAGTGCTGAAAGTGGAGGAGGGTCCGGTGGCAGCGGTAATCCCAACCGTGGTCAGCACGTCCGTCAAAAGTACCAGCATCCAAAAGGAGCACCAGATGCGGACCTTATATTCGGACCAAAGAAATTCAAATGATCTAAGTTGGCCTTAGGATCATGTCATGAGTCCTAACCTAATGCAAGAATACGGATACATTCGGAAGGGGAAGATATCGATGAATATACGATTTTATATGCTGTTGAAGAATTAAGCGTCTTTGTGATTAAAACAATGTTGACCCACTTGTATGTAACACCAGCAGATTTTTTTTAATAAAACGACATGTGGAATAGTTGTTGCTGGTTTTTATTATCTTCATAATACGATCTGGAGTAGTCATATAACATTTGTATGGTAGTTTGTTTATGCACTAGACCGGATGACGGATAGGTACATGCAAATAGTTCTACGACTATTCCAGATCGTATTTTCATTCTTGGATTCGGATCGGACGTAGTGGGAAACCGTTCTAGGAGATTAATTTTATAAACTTACGTGTCGTTACGTATGTTAGTCGTTAGGTTTCAACCTGTGTATAGTCGGGTAGGGCTACAATCCATACTAATATTATAAATACGAAAGTAACTATGGCTGTCTGTTACCTCTTCACGCTTCAACCACTGGAGCTGGACCGATTTGGATGAAATTTGATATGGATATAGTTGGAGTCCCGGGAAAGGGCATAGGCCACTTTTTATCCCGGACAAACGTATAGTTCCCGTGGGAGCACAATAACCGAATTCCACGGGGGCTAAGTTGGGGGCAGAAGCTAGAATAGTGGTAATTTAAAAAAAAAAACCGCCTTCAAACTCCCACAGACTGCGATGTCAATGTCAAGTTTACTATATGATTGATTATCATTTCTTTGGATCGGTTCACTTGACACCGACTTCGCAGTCTGTCGGAGTTTGAAGGCGGTTTTATTTTTAAAAAAAATCGGCTTGTCTCTAAACATTACTTTAGAAATACATAAATAACTCTGAAGTCTTCGAAATTGACACCAAAATCATCTACGTGCTAGAAAATTTTAAGGAGTTCCCTCATTTTCTCATGGAACCCAACATCAGAACTGAACCAAATTAATACGGGACCAACTTGGAAGTACCAGCTTTCGAACAAAAAAGAATTATGGAAATCGGTCCAAGTTTAGTATTTATTTTTGGTGAACATACATGAAAAAAAAAACAAAGAAAATTAAGTCGAATTCAGAACCTCCTCCTTTTTTTGAAGTCGGTTAAAAAACCGAGACTAAAAAATGGCTGAATAGCGTGTACCTTGGTCTTGCCATTGGGTAAATCGTATTAAAAATAACTGTCAGTCATTGGCTTGGCTGTCAGTTTTCACAAGCAAATAAGGTGTCAGGTTTGAGCCGGGAATGCTTGTTTTTTAACGGGTATTTTTAAATATATTGTGAATTATAATTGATGAACGGCATTTTAATCTGATACATGTACAAAACCGTGTAGAATAGAAAACATTGAAGCTGTATTCTAAGTCTATCAACGGTATTATTTACGAAAAATAACCTATAGCGCGCCATGGCTGACTCAGATTTTAGCAAGTTATTGCAACAAGCGGAGCTGTTGACAACAGATATAGAGGGCAATGAGGAACTACCACGGGTTGAGCGTTCCCTGGGGCAAGTGCTGGAAGCTTCAAATGAGTTATATTCGAAAGTAGTTCAGCCAGGCGCCAACGACATACAAGCGTAAGTACCGCATCGTGAACGGGTTAACAACTCGATTGGCAAATTTAGTAATAAACCTTGGCTACGTTCCGAAACGCGCTCAGACCGCTCACAGTACCATGCATCTCTTTTCCTCTTGAAAGTCGAGTCGTAAGAGGAAAAAGAATGCAAGGTGCTGTGAGCGCTCTAAGCGCGATTCGGAACGCAGCCCTTGTGTACGGCGAAAATCTCGCTAAGGCTCTTTGATGTAAGCCTGAAAAGATCTGTAAACGTGAATTGGTAGAAATAGTATTTGTTACTATTGTTTATTGTGGATTTCTTTTGCATTCGCGAATTGGATAAAATTACTGTTATTTAGGGAAAGAAATTTGATTTAAGGAATTATGAGTTGATTTAAGTAAATAAGTATTCCACTGTAATAACATTTTTAAACTTATTCAAAAATTCCGATATTTATTCTGCTATAAAATGAAAAATAAAGTTCAAGGTTTATAATTTTTCTTGTGAATATAGATTCACAAGAAAAATTATAACCATAATATTTTTTTTCTGGACCCTTGGAGACTATACGTCTCTAAGATCTTAGATTTAAGTTTAAGTTAGGGACTATACATCCCTTCAATGTAATTGTAGTACGTACCTATATGTATATTTTATACATGTAATGTAAATGTTATAACTATGTGTAAATTTTGAAAAAAGGCCTTCTGCTTGAGTTTGTTGCGGTGCTTCTTCTCAAGCAATGGGTCTAGGAAGCGCTAGTAAATTCTTTTCTGACGTGTAAAAGTGCCCCTATGTGGCCAATTTGCTGAATAAATGATTGAATTTTGAATTTTTTTGAATATAAATCTTGAACTTTATTTTTGGCCATGTTGTAACATACTAATAAACTATTTTCTTAATTTGCTAACATAGTCAAATACCCTATTGTTTACTAAATTCTATGGATGTAGGAAGTCCAGCATGGAATTTGGTGAAACATTGCATTAATATCTAACTATAACTTTTTGTTTCTTTTCAGTCACCTCTTGTTTGGGTCAAAAGGAATAGACTTGCAACAAATATCCCAAAAACTAGACACTTTGAGTTCCAAAAGAACTTTTGAGCCTTTGCAGCCCATTGCTGATTCTGACATAGAAAGCTTTCTTAAAAATGAAAGAGAAAATGCCATTCTGTCTCTTATTGATGAAGTTAATAGAAACGTAAGTTCATTTTACCACATTCACTTTTTTTGCCTAATTACCTGTTTGCAAGGAAATGGTCATCAATACCTTTTTTTATCCTTTTGATAATTCCTTCTTAAATATTTAGGCACTCCAAACAGTTGAAGATCAAAAATGGGAGCACATGCTGTCAGAATGGAACAAAGAAAAAATAAAGCTCATGAATGCAATGATTGGCCCATCACAGAACTGGTTAGATTTAAAGCGACCAACAGAGCCTCTGAGCATTGCAGAGACACCTAAGAAGTTTGGGCAATCCATTCTGGACTCTGTGGAGTCGGCTTACGCCAAGCAAGTGCAACAGTATAATAAGCTGGTGTTCCAAGGGTCCAAGTCAAGGACTGGACTGTATCAGAAGTTTGCACAAGTGGCAGAGGAGTTGAATGATCCTGTAAGTATTTTATAAAATAAGTATGATGGTTATTGGCCAAGGCCATTCACAATAATGGTTACAAGTTTACAACCTTTTTTTATAATTTCAGAAAGTCAAAGAAATGTGGGAAATAATAAGCACAATGATCAATATTCCGCTTCTAGCAAGGGATGAGGATCCTTTAAAAGTTAGAGCAAATCCAGCAAACCAGCAGTGTCTTATAGCTCAAGGGAAGAAATATTTAGAGAAGAGGTAGAGGCTTTTTCATTGAAATTATCTGTGATATGAATTATTATTTTGCTTTATTTTATTGTGGGTGTGATAGTCGCCTTATTATTTTCTAGATACAAGCAGTATATGAGCGACGTGGTCCGAACGAATCCCGGTGCTGCGATGCGCGGTGGTGAGCCGGGAACTTACCCGCTCGTGCGTGGTTTCGTCGGGCTCCGTCTGCAGGCCCAAGCGCCCGGGCTGGCGGACGGCGTGGTCGACGAGCGGCCACTGTGGCCTATGGTCTACTACTGCCTGCGGAGCGGCGACGCTAATGCAGCGCTGCACTGCCTGAGGAAGGCTGGGTGAGTTTCATTTCTTCATTCTGGCCAAGGTTTTCCGAATTCCCAATACAAGATTAGAAGTTTTGTTGAGCTTCCCCATTTTTACTTGATTCATCTTTTATACTGTAAATTTATCATTATTACCGTAAACTGCTCGGCCTGTAGGACAATAGGGATGACAGGGTGAAGAAATCGAAATTCTAATTAGTCCGTCAGTCAGTCAATAAAAAAATATTAGACACGTATTTTTTGTTTTATCAAATTAACAAAGAATTACTAAGTTAAAACGCATTAAATTTGGAGAGTGGCTGCTAACTACGTCACCGTTAGGTATAAATCGTACCTAACCGTGACGTCACGTGACATTTCAACTCGATATAAGAAAAAATACGTGTCCAATACTTTTCAATTATCTTCTTGATAGACTAAGGAAAAAAAGTTGTCGTCATCCCTGTTACTTGACATTGGCAAAATTGTCTTGCATATAGACAGAAGCCATTATTTAAAGAGAAGAAGAAGATTAGAATTGTGTGCGATAAGGTAAATTAGAAAATGACTTGAGTCTAGTGCATATAGGTGACATGACAGCACAGTATGTTCTTCTTCTATTTAAATAATGGCTTCTGTGTATGACAGCACAGTATGTCTGACCAACCACACCGACCAGTATGTAGAGTGTAGACCAACTGTGCTGTCAGTGTCACCCAACAAGGTTCTGATTGGTTTGAGAATATAGCGCAATCTGTATATAAACTCACAATCTTTTTTGCCAAATTCTCATGTACTGACTTCCCCACAATACAAACACAGTCGCGACCACGAGGAATTCATAGCAGCTTTAGAAGAACACATAAAAAATCCAGGCAAGGCACTGAGCGACAAATTGCAGACGGCCATTAACTTCCAGTACAGAATACAAGTCCGCAACTCGACTGACCCTTACAAAAGAGCGGTAAGTAAACCTCAATGTATGTTGTTTAGAAATATTTACAGTTAGATAGATAACGTTTAAGCCACACCGAATGCGTCTGTGGCGCGTCTCCAGGTCGCTACGGCTCGTCTGCACTGTATAGCATTAGTTCTCTTAAGACTTGTCACACCGCGAGCCGTGTGGCAGCGCGCAGCAGCCGCACAACAGCCGCACAACGGCTCGCAGGCGGTGTGACAAATCTTAAGCTGAAGACGGAGCTGGAGAAGACCTGCAGACGAGCCGCCGACGTGCCGCATTCTACTTATCTAAGAATATTTAGTGTGACAATTTCCCGAGGCTAATACCGTAAAACTTTTCAGGTATACTGCGTGGTGGGATGCTGTGACCCCTCAGATGAGCACGGGGAGGTGGCTCGAACAGCTGACGACTACCTCTGGCTGAGGCTCTCCGTCATCAAGGCCAAAACCGGCGCCGAGACCGAATCCTTCACGTACTCTGACTTGCAGAAGCTGATTTTAGAAGAATATGGTATGCGCAATCACTTTTTGCTTGTTTTTTTGACACTAATGATAGCTTCAAAAGCAATATACAGTGTGTCTGGTCTTCGATGTCGGAGCCGTTAAGGGCGTGTAGTACAATCAATTTCATCGATAAATCACCACGTGTTTTTTTTTTTAAGTCAACGGTCATAAAATGGCGGCATTTTTAATTTTCAAACACCTGAGCCCGGTATTTTTGCTATTATCTGTCAATTATTCGTCCTACGAATACAAAAAATATCTTATTAGATAGTTAAACATATCAGCAATCGATTAAATCTAACAATCATACGCAAACGTTTCAATAACAGAGCAAAAAAAAAAATTAAACGTAAATAATAAGGACAAAAACGCATATTTTTTTCAGATTTCATTTGTTTTTGAAAAATCTAGGTCGTTTACCTATTTTTTTTTGTTCTGTGTTTGTAGTATAGGGTATTGGCTAGACGTCGATACCAAATTTACGGATCTGACATAATTACTTAAGAAGTTACACAGGTTTCAACATGTACCTAAAAATGAGTTTATTTTTTAGAAGGAGATAAAAATAAAACAAAGCGCTACTAATTGTCATCGTTAGCCTTAAGACACTCTTGCTGTGATTTCTTATTAAAGTTTAAATTATTATTAGCGCTTTGTTTTATTTTTATCTCCTTCTAAAAAATAAACTCATTTTTAGGTACATGTTGAAACCTGTGTAACTTCTTAAGTAATTATGTCAGATCCGTAAATTTGGTATCGACGTCTAGCCAATACCCTATACTACAAACACAGAACAAAAAAAAAATAGGTAAACGACCTAGATTTTTCAAAAACAAATGAAATTTGAAAAAAATATGCGTTTTTGTCCTTATTATTTACGTTTAATATTTTTTTTTGCTCTGTTATTGAAACGTTTGCGTATGATTGTTAGATTTAATCGATTGCTGATATGTTTAACTATCTAATAAGATATTTTTTGTATTCGTAGGACGAATAATTGACAGATAATAGCAAAAATACCACGTGCACCCGTGCTCAGGTGTTTGAAAATTAAAAATGCCGCCATTTTATGACCGTTGACTTAAAAAAAAAACACGTGGTGATTTATCGATGAAATTGATTGTACTACACGCCCTTAACGGCTCCGACATCGAAGACCAGACACACTGTATAGTGTGAAAAAGAAATCCCGTCATTTTTTTCATTATTTATCTTTGCTTTGAGTAAATCGAGGATTTATTGCAAATTATAGAAAAAAAGATGTATTATTTTAAAAATGCCGCTTTTTTAATTTGTTTTTTTTTTCGCTATTTCTTTATTTAAATAACATTATAATCCCGCTAATTTAAAGTCAAAACTTACGCCCCTTAGGAGGGGAGATATCTTAAGTATTAATTGTTTTTTAAAAGTAATCATAATAAAATGCCAGTTTTATCTATAAAATATCATCGCATGAAATCCCTATTTGTTTGTGCACTTTATCTAGGGACATACTGTAGATCACAAATATCACAATCACAGGATAATTTGATTATTGTCTTTGTTTAAGGTGAAACACATTATCACGCGTATGAAAAACCTCTGGTATATTTCCAAGTTCTAACCCTGACTGGGCAATTTGAACCGGCGATAGAGTTCCTATCTAGAATACCAAGGTAAGTACTAAAACTACCTAGTTATGTCTGAAAATTATATGTATTCCGTAGAGTGATGTTGATTATTACATTGTCTCAAACTTTCGCGATACACACTCATAATAAACACACTATCACTGGGACTTAATCGTGTGAAAACTATTTATATTTTACCTCGAAGTAAAATATAAATAGTTTTTACGCGATTAAGTCCCGGTGATAGTGTGTTTATTATGTTGATTATTGTTCGTTTAGATACCGAGTACATGGCGTTCACATGGCGTTGGCTCTCCATGAGGTCTACATGTTGGGAACGCCTCGCAACGTCCAGGCGCCTTTATGTAAGTACATACCTAACATCCTAAGCCTTGTTATCAATGTGGGAGAAACATTATTGCTTTTTTAAATATAATCCATTACAAAGTTCACAACACAGCCATATATGCATATGTCTGCCATGCATCACCCTGTTCAAAGAACCATTGTGAAAATCAGTAATTCATAGCATTAATAAGCCCATAGAATGAGGGCCAGCATATTCCTCCTCACCAGTTGGCGCCACTGTTGTATGAGGTATTTCTGTCAATGTCAAAGTTTGTCAATAGTGTCAATTAAGGAGTAATGTGTCTTGGTAAGGAGCGCAATCTTATATGGCGAAACAGTTGAAAACGTGTCCAGCGGATTTGATAAGCAACAAAAGAAAACACACTCTCCTTACAACCGTTTTTGCCTCAGCAGTGCCATATGAAGGCGCTACTCAAGACTGCCTGAAGGTGGCTTGCCATTTCTGGCGACCACAGCACCCCCAGCCTACCCGATTTGGTGTCCACTTTTGGAACTGTAAAGATTGCGCTCCTTTACATTGGCAACACTGAATCTCACGCGACATATGCACTTCTGGCGTCGGATTCATACGAGATGACCCTCTTGTATGCCTCTCTCAGTGTCGGTGGATACGGAGGACCCGGTGCCGCTGCGGCGTCTGAACTTGGCGCGCCTGCTGCTGCTCTACGTGCGCAAGTTCGAGCTCACGGACCCCGCTGACGCGCTGCACTATTACTTCTTCCTGAGGTTCGACGCCATTGACTTTGCTTGTATATCCATACTTAATATTATAAATGCGAAAGTAACTGTGTCTGTCTGTTACCTCTTCACGCTTCAACCGCTGGACCGATTTGGATGAAATTTGGTATGGAGATAGTTGAAGTCCCGGGAAAAGATATAGGCTACTTTTTATCCCTACGGAAAAACGCATAGTTCCCGCGGGAACGCGATAACCGAATTCCACGCGAGCGAATTCGCGGGCAGAAGCTAGTATAATTATTATAACTCGGTTAAAATATGGAATGGTTTTCGAGTGTTTTCTTAAGTATGTTTGTTGCAGGTATAGTTTACTTGATGACATCTCAGTGTAGGCCTACTGACTAGTAGTAGTACCTAGTATGAACACAGATTATTGGTTAGTCCCCATTACTCCCCAACTTCTTGTTTTTATGATCCGACGTTGTTGTAAATTATTGTCTACTGATACATTACATATATACATAGGTAAGCTCACACCTGTTTCCCATTGGGGAAGGCAGAGACCACAGAACGCCACCATCTTTTATCCTAACATATCCAATTGACTACTTACGTTTTTGGGTGAAGCGCAAGAGAATCGCTTCTTGGGTCAACGAGACTACTAATTTTACTGTTGTGACGCAGAAACTTGAAAGACCCAGAAGGCAAGAACCTGTTCATGTCGTGCTGCACGGACCTGGCGCTGGAGAGTCGAGACTACGAGCTGCTGTTCGGCCGGACCGAGCCCGCCACCGGCGTCCGCGGCGCCGGCCTGCTCGACCAGTTCAACACGCCGCACGTCGACAGCAAGGCGAGTAACGTATAGCACGACACAACTTAGAAGCACGGCGAAGCACTTTAGAGGGATTATCCCGAAAGTTGGCAACGTCGCATATAGCTGTCAAATGTTTCGCTGTTTTTATTAATTTCTCAATATTGCTGAATTAAAGAGGAAGATATCGTTCTATGGTTGAATGACGCGTCTCGTTTTATATTTGTTGGTTAGGCATTCAAATGATAAGATACATTAAAATGCGATGGAAAGTTTTCAAAGGATATTACTTCCATAATACTAAAGAATTCGTGTTCCTATAATAACTGTTGCAATCCATTCTTAATGTTTTATTCAACCATAGAGCGAATTATCTTTATTAATATAAAATCGTTATAACGCAAAACCAAATTTATTTTTTACGCAAAATCTACGCAACGGAAAATTCTCAGATTTTTTCTCTTATAACGGAAGGTTATTCCTATCCATAAAAAAAGAATCAAGCACATTGTCATTTTTCACCCTTAGCCAATTGTAATGCGCAAATAATTTATTTTACATCACCCTTGGCCATAAAGTGGGATTTTCTGCCCGCTACGCGGAGAGAAAATCTCACTTCTCGGCCAAGGCAAGACGTAAAACTTTTGACAAACCACGGGCGGTAATTCGTAAAGCCCCAGATCGCATATTTATGGCCCTCACCTTCGGTTCGGGCCACAGAAACCTGCGATCTGGGACATTTACGAATTCACCACCCTAGGTCTGTAATGTACTATTGCATTATAGCGGCAGCAAATATTTCCTTCATTGTGTTTTATTGCAATAAAGTGGCAACTCGACTTTGACGTAAGGGTGACACGTCATTCGGATCTGCAGACGTTGGCTGCGTTCCGAAACACGCTCAGAGCGCTCACAGCACCTTGCATCTCTTTTCCTCTTGAAAGTCGAGTCCTAAGAGGAAAAAGGATGCAAGGTGCTGTGGGCGCTCTAAGCATGATTCGGAACGCAGCCGTTGTTTTCTTAGACCATGCTTAGAATCGGAAATTAAAGGCACGCTCACTAGCTGTCAAAAACAAAAAGCGCTCGTTCCGAAATGACAAACTTTTGGCATATTAAAGAGGTATCTATAGTCAACATATTTAATCATGCATTTTATTGCAGGTGATCGCCCTGAACGTAGCTGAGCAACTTGTCAACAAGGGTCTCTTCGAAGACGCTATCACCGTGTATGATATAGCTGATGTAAGTTCAAATCGTCCGTTACTAATAAAGACTGCTTGCAATA
>OZ020275.1:12223997-12289956 GCA_963971205.1 Aethes cnicana
TGACCCGAAAATCGGCCAAAATAATATAGAGTCATCAGAGACTATACAGTTCTCATCGTTAGTGACTAACAGAGTTAAATCGTGAACTCTGCGACCTGAACACAACAAGAGTAGGACAGAAGCTCTCTTTGAACATTCATATAAGCTATTCTGGCTGACATTGTTATTTCTTAGAAAATTCAATAAAATTTCAGTATCCCAAATAGGAGCATTGTTTAATTTAGGAGATTTGTTCGAAATAGCTTTTAACGCGTGACGAACTAGTATATGGGAACTGAGTCTAAATTCAAAATTGGGGTCACAAAGTGTAACTACTGCAGATTTGTACACTAAAATGGTGGAATAGGATAAACCTACATCTTGATACAGATGTATAAGAAACCTAGCAATATCAGAACCAGATGGTTTAAAACAATCAATTAAGTTTTCTTTACACCATCGGTCCCATCGATCCCATGCAGGTTTGTATGTTTTAAGGGAAGACTCCCGCCATCCTGATCGTAAAAAGGATTTTTGTTGATCAGTCCAGCCTTTTAGACTTTGCGCCCACCCCCACATTTCCACACTTCCAAGGTCATTTCTTGAGCTTTGGGCGGTGCTCGCCCCGTTCCCGTATCTATCAGAACCTGCTCTAACCGACGAATCGTGAAAGGAGGGGCCAGTGCTCGGTTCTTGAGATCGGGCCGCCAGAAGACTTTCGGCCATCGTGGAGCCACCAACAGGTACATCCCCGTGGCAGTATTGAGATGAGCTAGTACTCGCGGTATTAGAAATGGAGGTGGGAACAACCAAGCTAGTTGATAATGCCATGACTGGCTGAAGGCATCGTGAAATTGGGCTTGGTGATCTGTTACATCCAGAGATACATAGTTGGGAACTACGTGCGCCTTTGTTGACGCGAACAGGTCGATCACCGGAATGCCCCATTTGGAGAAAACTTTGTTCGTTATCTCGGGAAGTAGATGCCATTCGGGAATCGGGGAAAGGCGGGATAGCTGATCTGCTTCGGTGTTGAATCTCCCCGGAATATAATGAATTTCGAGATGGATATTGTATCGATCTATGAGATGAAAAATCTCGTAACAGAGACTCATTAGGGTTGCCGACCGGGTTCCCCCTTCGTTCCTCAGAAACGAAACAACTGTTTTGTTGTCGCTTTGAATCATAACAGACGAGTTTGCTAGGTAGGGAGCGTGATCTTTTAGAGCGTACAGAACTGCTAACATTTCTCGTTGATTCGAGTGGAGACTCGCCTCCTTTTTGGTCCAATACCCCCACACCTCCTCGTTGTCTATTTGAGCCCCCCAGGCTAACCCGGAAGCGTCTGTGACCATGTAATGGGACACAGGGGGATAATGAATCGGTGAACTGTTGTTTGCATTGTCTAACCACCAAATCAGTTCGAGTAGTGCTTCCTGTGGAATTGGAAACCTGCAGTGAGGATTTTGAAAGTAGAGGCTCTGGCAGTGTTTCAGCAATGCACGGTGATTTAATCGCCCCCGCGGGACCGGGAAGCTGGCAAAATTCACCGAGCCTACAATGCTCTGCATTTCTTTCAAACTGGCCGATTTTCGTTTCAATAAAACTACTATTTTTTGTTTTAGTCCTAGGAATTTCTTGGCTGGCAGGTATTTGACGTTCGAATGTGGGTTCCAACATATACCCAGGTATTCTATCACCCTGCGAGGGGTTAATATGGATTTTGTCAGATTTACATGCCACCCTAAGTGTTTTAGAAGACATAAGGTGTCGGATGCCTGCTTCGCTAACAGGTGGGGGTCTTGGTTTACTAAAAGGAAGTCGTCCAGATAGACGATTATACGGAACCCCTGATCCCTCAGAACTTGAGCAATCCAGTTCGTCAATGACGCGAACATTTTTGGAGCACATGCTAGACCGAATGGTAGGCAGGTCATTTGAAAGAGTTGGTCTTTGAATATTAGCCTTAGAAACCGTTTGTGCCCCTCTGCAACTGGTAGATGGAAATAGGCATTCGACAAATCTATTTTTACAAGCCAATCTAGTGGTTGTAGGAAAGATGGAATTCGATGCATATTTATCAAATGAAATTTGAAAGTTGGCAGATACATGTTCAGCCGCTTTAGGTTGAAAATGGGCCGGAGAGAGCCATCGCTTTTGGGAGTAAGGAACATTGTAGAAACGAAACTGGGGCTGCTGTCTGCAGGCTCTAGTACCCTCATACTTACCAATTCCAGAATGCTCTCCTCCATTTCTTTCGAGAATGGGGTTTGATAGTTTGCCAGAGTGGGTGTGTAAAGCGGGGGTTTTCTGTGAAATGGGATCCGGAATCCTTGAATTAGTTTTAGTAGGGTAGGAGGAGCCTGTAAAGATTCCCATCTTTCGACAAAATTTGCCAGCTGCCCCGCTTTGAAAACATTCGAGTCAGAACTTTCTTTTTTGATGAAAATCCCTGCGCGGGATGTTTGGGCCCCCGGTTTTACCTTGGGCTCGGCTGTTAGGTTGTTGGTAACCATAAGAGCCCTGGCCTTGGGGTCGGGAGCCCTTCTGTCGAGTAGGCTTCCCCTGTGGGTTCGAGAAAGGCCTGATTGGGCGAAAGGAGTCGCGCCATCCTGTGCCATAGAAATTCAAATTGCCTTGCGCAGGCGGTGGGAAAAAAGGCCTAGGAAACATCGGCATATACAAATTTGAGTGATCATATATGCCCTGCGTGGGCAATTTCTGAGCAGCATTACTAGAACCGGCTTGCGCAGCGGGTTTCTGATTGGCTGACGTACGACCAGGCCAAAAATTTTTTGTAACGCCACCCTGTTTTTCTATAGTCGATGCCAGAACGTCTTTTTGGAATAAAAACTGAGAACTCGGGGGTATTTTCCTTAACGTTTCTTTAAAATACTTGTCTTTGACAGAGCGGAGAATGCTATCTCGACGCTGTTGAATTAGGTCAGCACGATGACCGCATGCCAATTGCAGCGCATCGTTAGAAATCTTTTTAAAACTACCCTCAACAAATAATTCTTGGAGTTTAATCTGTAACGATCGGGGGGATAAATCTGGTGTAGATCGCGACCATGACAATAAAGATTCTAAAGCTGATTCTGCGGCCTCGCCCTGTTTGATTAGAGCTTGTGTTATAGCTGCGAAACCACGTTCTGTAGTACTTAGGTTGGAGTATTTATCGAATGGTTTCAACTCTTCGTTTGTTTCGAGTTCAGTAAAGGCAGGTTGTGAGCAATAATTCTTTTGTACATCAGAATATCGAACATTTGACCAGTTTTCCGAATCGAAATGCTGAATAGATTTTATTATGTCGACGTGAGCGGGTGAAGATTTTGGCACTGCAGGCTCTTTTAGGACCGTATTTAGCGAGAACTTTAGCGAAGTGGGCGTCTCATTACAAACTGGGGCTTCTTGTTCGCCCCCCTCGAACAAGTCTCCGCTCACGTCAGCATTAATCTCGTCCCCGAAATCAGAGGAACAGGCCATAGGGCCCGTAGCGTACATGTTTCCTAGAAAATACTGGATTTGCTTAACCTGCTCAGTCAGCTGATTCAAGGCGTTGTTATCCCGTTGGCGCTTTCGCTTGGGCTCCGACTTAGATTTAGAGGCCTTACGTTTAGAAGCTTTAGCAACTGGGGAATGGTGCGATGCGGATGGCTGCGATGTCACCTGAGCGGGCATCTCCTCTTCCGATTCTGAGGAGCTTGAGCTGCTTGAACTTGAGCTCGACATTTTGAAAAATCTGAAACAAATTAACAATAGTTATAAACCGAACGGTAAGACCGTTAGTGTAAATCAGGGGTACTTTAACAAATTCGGGGCGAATTTGTAAAGTACCAACCGTTCGTCTCGACAAACAAGACGCCAATGATTTGAAGCACAACGGCCAAAGCCAAGGTGCCCCTGGTGAACGAATGAGTGAACTATTAGAACGAATGAATGAATGAGCGGGAAGGAGGACCAATCAGGAGCCGTTACGTCACACAGACAAACAAGTGTTGCCACTCTCAAATATATTATTAGGCTTCGAATAACGGTACAGAAGCTTAATTGTATTTACCCTACTTCCCCTACTTCAGAGACATATAACTAACTAATCTGTGCACTTCAGTTTCCAATAGGTTTCCAACTTGTTTCCAAGCTTGGTGCAGAGTTACCACCATTGTACAGTAGCGCCGAATAGCGCCAAACTTTGATGTTTCGAAAGATGTTGTGTTGCGATAGCAACTGTCTGTCAAACATTTGTATGTAAACATTTTACTTTATATAGTAAAAGATTATACTTAAGAATAATGTTTAGGGGTGATAATTCTCACTCATTAAGCTATGAACAACAAGCAAAGTTTATTCAGGATAGAATAACAAACGTGGAGAAAAATTTCGGTGACATGTGTGTAGCATTTGGTGATTACGCTAGAAAGACTGCCAGGTAATGTATCACCTCATATTATAATCACCCATACTAATATTACAATCCATTTCAATATTATAATTGCGAAAAGAACTCTGTCTGTATGTTTGTTACCTGTTGCTAAGGTAGTACATTATAATACTAGCGTCTGCCTACGACTTCGCCCGCATGGAATTCGGTTATTCCGCGTGAACTATGAGTTTTTCAAAATAAAATGTAGCACGTCCTTCCCCGGGACTCCAACTATATCCACAACAAATTCGAAATCGGTCCAGCGGTTGCAGCGTGAAGGAAAACAGACATAGTTACTTTCTAATTTTTATAATTATATAATATAATATATATAATAAATATAATATATATAATTAGTATGTAGAGAATTTTGGTAAATTCTTTTTCTGACGTGTAAAAGTGCCCCTATGTGGCCAATTTGCTGAATAAATGATTGAATTGTTTATAATGAAATTCGTCAGATTACGAGATCAAGGCGACGAACTCGCAAAGGTTCTAAAAGACTACGCGAACAATGAAATCGTCAACAAGTCTTTAAGTGCGGGCCTTGAAAACTTGTCCATTACGTTGACTGCAGTAGAAGAGTATCGAAATTGTGAAGTTCAACGAATAGAAGCTAAGGTAATGTAACCCCAGCCGGTTATGATAGAACTCAATGTATTTATACACAAACTCCTGCTTAACAAGGAATAAAATTATTCAGATAAATATACTTATTTCACATTTTTATCTATTCCATTCCATTTCCTTGGATTTAATTGGTACTTATACTTTGGAATTGTCCAGATATGTCGAAATTCGAAAGCTCAGATACATTATAAAACAATATGATCAAAGAAAATCCATTAGGTATTGAAGAAAAAAAAATGATTTTGTCGCAATGTCCATAGGGCCATTTATTCGGGGCATTTTGTCCATGGAAGACCAGGATCCAGGGAGGGGGGGAGTTGCCCACCCCCTGATCGTACCTCGGTACGCCCATGGTGGCGTAGTTTCAATCAATAACTTAAAAAAGAGTTTTTGCATAAACGTACCTACTTAATTGTGTAATTATTGTAGGTGATTGGAGAGTTATGCCAGTACGAGGCGATATGCAAGCACGCGCGGGAAGAGGTGAAGCACACCATGAATGTGAGAGAGAAGGAACTGGCTAGGAAGAAAGTTCTCGACAAAACCCGGGAAAGACAGCCGTTCAATAGACAACAAGTGGTATGTAATTGGATTTCATGTAGTCGTCTGCACGGGACCGAATTAAGTCATCCGTTTTGGGTACCTAGCCAAAGTGACAGCAAATTTTAGCAATATTGAGATATAACTGTTGACGCAGATTCTGTTATTGCTTAATCCGCGCGCCTTCTAAGTTGTGTTGCGGATCCAGGGGGGGGGGGGTCATGGGGGTCATGACCCCCCCCTCGGCAGGACTTGGTCTACTGCTATTAATGTATTTTACATCACCCTTGGCTATAAAGTGGTATTTTCTGTCGGAGGAAACCTGCTGGTCTGTAATGTACTATTTAACCCTCGACGAGAAAAGGGGGGGGAGGGTTGTATGACGTGACCCCCCCCCCCTGAGTCGAAAGCTGGATCCGCCCTTGCTACCTATCCTTTTCTGTGCCTTACAAACGCCTTTGACTTGGTAATAAATAACGTTCTCGGCGTTCAATATTTAAACTGCACTGCACTGTCGAGGTACCTCTATATCGTTATTTCTATAAGGATACTCAAATCAATATGATCATGATATGAATGCTTTAATATCACGCATCACGCAATGCATAGCAACCAGTAGCTACGGCACGAACTAGTTGGTCTCAAAAAATACTGATCAAATACGGGCCACTGCATAAATTTGTGTTATGTCGACTTCAAGGTCTTCGTACAAGACTTGCTTGTTTCTGACATTTTAACCTTTTCGGCACTTTCATTCTTATGAATGAAGAATTGAATGACGTGATCGGTCAGGCTCCAAGCATGTGAATATAACCATAGAAAATTAAACTTAACTAAATAAGTTTATTTTTCTAAAAATAAACTAAAAGTCTAGTTTATTATTCTATAAATACCTAACATGTGAATTCATTTTATATTTCAAGTTAATTTTAAAATTCCAATTTTATGAATACCGACCGACGCTATATAGGATAGGTAAAACGACCTCCGAACTGTCGTTTCTTCCATGTACTCAATGGTATAAATTAATTTTAGTAAAATCAGGCATAGAAACAATGATTTGACATAACTGTATTCAAAAATGAATTTGAGAAATCTGGCACGCTTTCCTTAAACTTATTTCATCATAGATATTCGCTTGTTAAATATGATCCAACAGACGTACGCAGAATCGGAGCTTCTGAAAGCTTCAGCGGAGATGTCCCGCACTGCCAAAGGGCTGAGCGAGCAGACGGAGTTCTTCGAGCGACGCAAGCTTCAACAGCTCAAGGCTCTGCTGGGAGACTTCTTGCTCATCGAGCTGTCGTTCCACGCGAAGGCTGTTGAACTGCTTACGGTGGCGCACCGGCAGGTCACTGACATCGACGACCGGGCTGATCTCGAGGTGAGGACTTGGGTGGGCTATATATGGACTTTCAGCAATGCATGCAATTTTCTAATTTGTTGATCAATCAATAGACTTCCTCGGTCAATGCAGAATGAAAATTATGATCATAATAACCATCAATGCTAATCATAACATCCTTCGTGCTATTTCCTTATTTTAATAATGTTTTGTTTTCCAAAAAGCATTTGGCAGGTCTTACGGAAGACGAGGAACCGATGGTAAATAACACAGTTTTTGGGAAGAAGCACTCGCTTAAGTAATTGCAAAATTAATAAGCTGAAATGGAGATCACATAATAATTCCAAACTGGCTTTTAGGAAACCTCAGTTAGTGACGGTTTTTTTGTCGGTGAAGTAAGTTTTGCTCGAGTGAAAATAGCTAAAAATGAATTTTTCCAGATGCGAAAGCTAGAGAGCTAAATCGTTTTGTCACCCCCGAAGTCCCGAAAACACCTATGTACCAAATTTCATTAAAATCGTTAGAGCATTTTTCGAGACCGTTATTACAAATAATTATAATATCGTTTAATCGTAGAGGGTTAATTCTGTGTATTGAGCCCCCTTGCGTTTCCGGTGGCACCCTATGTTAGTTTTTTTATAAGTACCTAATATTTTCTATTTTCATTTTGTTAAACAAAAAGTGCTTAGTTTCAGAATGAACATAAATATAGTTTTGTATTTATATTGTTTTAATATTTCTGTAGAACTTCAGAAGAAAGTTGCGATCCCCGGAGAAGCAGGTGAGCGCAATATCAGCTCGGTCATCATCGCTGGCGTCGCTCCTGCAGCCTTCAGCTCGGAACTACCACGACTCCCCGGTATTAAAAACAGATCATACCGACTTTATCCTTACTAATAATGTTATAAATGTGAAAGTGTGTTTGTTTGTCCTTCCTTCACGTCTCGTCGACTGGACCGATTTGAATGAAATTTGATATAGAGATAGTTTGAGACCCCGGGAATAGCATAGGATACTTTTTATTCCGATAAGTCCACGGGAACGGGTATTCTACGGATCAAACCAGTTTTTCAATACTTCTACAACTTTAGTATCATCGGGTATACCTACGCAAATTCTAAGTCTACGCGGGACGAAGTCGCGGGCATCGGCTAGTCATCTAAGACTTGGACCTCTTGAATTATCCGATAATACTCATTTCAACAGGCCATCCGTATTACCAGGACAGGATTCTTTTCTATGTATCTGATGCAAGCGCCCATCAAATATTTGCGTCACGTCAAACACTGCAGAAAGTAACGATATATTTAACCGATTCCCATTTATACATATGTTTTATTCAATCCCTTTCCCAGTTACTGACTTTAACCGTCATTACATTCATTAGAACTCAAGGAAACTGCGAACCCCGGAGAAACAAGGCAGTTCCACTCTGCCAAGATCGTCCTCGCTTGCCGCTCTCATGAACTCCAAACACGAAGAAGAAACTACGGTAAAGTTTAAAAAAAACTGATCTATTAAACTAAAAATGTTATAATCGGGGGTAATGTAACGTAACGTTGATTTTGTCTGCGGCCCGCTCTACTTGTTATGACCTCATGATGACCATTGTGACCATTTGATATTGTTTTTTTATCGTATCTATGGTATGGTATGGTATGGTATCTATGGTGGTATTGCCAGTTGTCAAATAGGGTCACTCATCGGAGTCGCAGTATACTTGGAGAAAATGAAGTTTACATGCAAACAGCTCGGTATGTAGAAGATTTTTGAAACAAGCAATGGCTTTACCAACTTTATACTGCGTTTACATACACGCGCCCGGGCTCGTAAACGTGCCCGTGAACGTCGTGTTGAACGCCGTTCATGTAAACACAATAAAAGCAGGGTGTTTACACTACCGCGGGCGTGCTAGTCAGTGCAAGGAGGGCAGACGACGAGGACGTTAATCTCGTGGGGGCTAATTGTTTTGGGTTTCATTTACTTTTATAGGAAAAAGAAACAAAATGATGACGATGATGTTTTTTTTTCAGTTTGCGTCTAAATCCACCCGTACTAATATTATGAATGCGAAATTACAGTTACTTTCGCATTCTGTCTTTCTGTTACCTCTTCACGTTTAAACCTCTGGACCGATTTCAATGAAATTTGATATGGAGATATTTGGTAGGCTTCTTTTTATTTCGGAAAGATACAGTTTTCACGGAAAAGAGATATAGTGTGCCCGTAAGTACTTCTTTTCTCCGTTTGAACTCCTTCATGGGTTTATCGACCTCTCCTAAGCATCTGCAACATTTTTTAAAATTTATGTTGCTTATTTGAGGGGGTCCATATTATTGGTTCTACTTGGTAACACACCAGGAAATGTAAAATTTTGGTCGTTTGACCATTCCGACAAATTGGCATTGTTAAATTTATTTTATTCGGCAAGTCGTCATCTTCCGTACACGACAAAGGTGCAAGAGATACTAACGCGACGCCAAAAAACCGCCAGCCGACCGATCGACGGCGTTCACGTTCACGTTCACGAGCGCGTTCAAAATCAACCTGTTTACACATCCGTGCCTGTGAACGGGCCCGTGAATGTCATTTTGAACGCCGTTTATGTAAACACACCATTAAATTTTAGTTTCCCCTATCACTGCAAGACTCTTTTTTGCCAGGCTATAAGTACCTATCGAAACCTGTGATTGAAACTTGGAATAATAATAATAATAGTAAAAGGTAGCAAAGGCCTCTTCATGTTGGCTTCGGCCCCATGAATGCGAATGACCGGATCCCCATGGGCCCGTGACATAAAAATGTACCAACAAATAATAATAATAATGAAAACTTTATTGTTTAAACTGTGTAGTACAAGAAAGAAAGATTAGTGACCGTCTTTCAGGT
Organism: Aethes cnicana; assembly: GCA_963971205.1. Taxonomy (NCBI): domain Eukaryota; kingdom Metazoa; phylum Arthropoda; class Insecta; order Lepidoptera; family Tortricidae; genus Aethes; species Aethes cnicana. Next base: position 12,233,804 of record OZ020275.1, read on the forward strand.
ATTCATTTTGATAAATAACGAACGATCTTTTCTCCAGGAATCGGAGGGTTCTGATGAAGGCAGCTCGTCTGAAGAAACTGAATCACGTTAGTTAAGAAATGTTTCTTATGGTTATTTCTAGTTGGAATTTATTTCCCTATAAGTATTATAAGTTGTCATTGATTTTATAATCAAACTTCAAATTAAACGAATTTTGTATATAATAATATTTTTTGCGAAAACGCCTCACCTCCGGCTCCTTTTCAACTCCATGTCAAATAGGAAAGCCGTTCCTCGCACGCCAAGGATGGCAGACGTCTAAAGCGAATATGGATCTTACGCATACGTATTTAACCTCCTTGTCTCTTGTACTCCATGACTCATATATTGGTCGTTGGCGTTGGACCCACATTGCCGAAAAAGGTTAAACCAACCTCTATAATGGTATTCCATCCAACCAGACTAGGAAATTCCATTGCCTTCTGGTCGTCTCGGTCTCGAGATGTTAACCGGCGATGAATGTCTTTCTTATTCAGGGCGTAAAGTTTACCACTCACTAGTCACTACCTACATGTTAAAATGCTGATTAGTAGGGAAGCAGCACAAAACATCCAATTGAAAGAAAGTACAACCTGAAGATTCTGTTCTTTTTTCTCTAGCTCTTTTACATAATTTGTATTTTAAATTGTAAAACGAGCCCCATAACGACAATAATCGCTACATCGCTAGTCAAATTGTAGTGCAAATTTGGCCTTGAATCAAAAAAGTCCTAAGTACTCATGACAAAAAATTCAAATATCTACTTACGGGTTTGTTCTTCTATCGTTTTTCCTTCAATAAGAAGTAGGTTGCGTAATTAATGTATTTTTTTTATTTTTATTTGCACAAGTGCTCTGAATAATAACCAAATGCAAGTCACTATCTATCTACCTACATCTGCCTCAGACTACCTACCTACCTTCTAAAACCTGATGTATTGCAAGGCGCATATATGTTTTCAATATATACAGAAAATGACAAACTGTTCTTCAATGTTGATCCCTTCCGTTTCGCCACCTGTACCATACAGTGTCTGGCACAACAAGAAATCAATATGCACCCTCCTACGCCTCATAGATAACCAGCAAGAGCAAAATAATACGCCAAGTACCTTTAGACTACATTTAATTTATAAAATGGGGTACAAATTAAATGTTTGGAACGATAAATATAAACACACATTGGACTTATAAATTACCTGTGATATCCAGCACACTAGTGATAGAAATTCTAATTCCTATATTACAAAATATAAACCTCTTAAAATTATATAGTAGGTACATTGATTTTGATAGTGCTAGTTAGTGATGGGTGAGTGAGTTTAATTACACATAATGATTATTTAACGTTACATGTTATGTAAGTTAGTATAAATTTATGTATTACTAGCTTCTGGCCGTGACTTTGTCTGCATAGAATTCTGTAATAGTGCTCTAGTTCCCTATGCGTTTTTCCCGGATATAAAGTAGTCTATATGTTGATTGACCAGTGTTATAAATTAATAATAAAAAATCCGGACATACACATACACAGACAATTTACAAATTCTAAAAATTGTTATTTTGTGTTCATTAATGTTTATATAGTCCCCTCAACTTTATAGTTTCTTTAAATTTTCAAGTTACAGATGCAACTTGTACATGACTTATTATTAGTATTAGTATAGATAACCATTACAGTGCTTTATAATAATTTTAACAAAATTTGAGATTGGAAATGTTAGCAACAAGAGTCCATTAGAAATTTTCATTTTTGCTACAAAATTCAAGTTGCAAATTAACTTCTTTTTGAATGTCAATTCCTAGATCAATTTTTAAAATTAGACAAGCTTTTTGATTTTCATTTATATTGTTGAATCTCGAGAAGGCTTATGCACCTTATTTTTGGGTATCCACATAAAAAGAACACAAATAGTATAGCTTTAACCCTTCATATGCCGAGTCCCAAATCCATCCCAAACAGTACTATCAAATAATGATGAGGCTTGAACAAATTAATGTCCAAACAGTAATCTACCTAAAATATTTTTTTAATGAACTGCTATGATGTGTTACATTGTTGATTATTAAATTAATTACTACGGTTCTGCATTAAACTTGAACTTGTGTACCTAACTATATCACTAATTTTTAAGAACTACTTAGCAAGTAAAATGGGTGAGAATGTTCTCTTAATTGCACATCCTGATTCCCCTGGTTTTACTTATCATTTTCAACGCCAGCCTGTGTCATGAGGTCTGTTATATTTTTCTCAAGCTCATCCACCCGAGTTCCCATTTCGTCTATTCTGTTAATGATCTGATCTGACATACTCTGGAATTTGTCTTGCATATTTTGCAACAATGACTGCACCTGCGAAAAACAAAAAAATGGTTTTATGAAAACAATCAATACATACAGTTAAACTGGCATCACTCATGCGACATGAAGAAGAAAAGGCTACTTACATATTGTGTTACTTCTTGCATATTCTTAGGATCGGTCGCTGGAGTTGAGTAGTTGCTTTCAACATCTTTCGTTGGGGGTTCTACGTTAGCCTCTGCCATTGCTGTACTTAAAACTGTAGGACTTAACACGTCCACCTATCGGCTTTATCACAATCAAGCAGATCAAACCGACTACAACGCACTCAGCAACGCAACTAACGTAAGCAAGGCAACGTAAATCTGAAAATTGCAACGAATGAAAACTGACATTGATTGACGCTATTTGACATTAATGACATTGGCTGCGTTCCGAATCGCGCTCACAGCACTCTTTTTCCTCTTGAAGTCCGGAGGAGGAAAAAGGATGTAAGGTGCTGTGAGCTCTGAGCGCGATTCGGAACGCAGCCATTAGGTTTTTTTATATGGATAAGCCAAAGCAATTTGTCAGTCCTAAAAATCAACTACCTTCGAACGTCTTTAACAAAACCTGAAACATGTAACGTAATTGTTTACAGATTCCAAAATGCTTTGAATAGACAGACAATACACATTAGAATAAAATAATACTCTTACTCAAGTTAGCCAACATAAAAGACTACACTAAATATACAAACGAGTTACAAACATTGACATATTTTATCTGTTTGATGGGATGGCCTTCTGACTGACATTGACTTGACACTTGACAGACGTCATATGAACGCGAACCGGTAGTTTTGTTTGTTATCACAGAATAGGTACCTACTTGAAAAATCGTTTATATATTTAAGTGTAAGTATTGGATTCACCTTATAAAATGCCTTTCACAATGAATACAAAAGGTGACATCCCAATAGACCTAGACCAGGTCAGAAAAGATATTTTACTCGGAATACGGGAGTGTAGCTCGCGAGGTCTGATGCAAACGACAAAATGGCTTGCGGAGCTTAATTTCGCATTGAAAGAGCATAAAGTAAACATAGAAACACCGCCTGCTGACTACGAGGATGGGATTATAGCCGAGGAGAAGGAATCTTATTTGTTAGCGAAGAGTTATTTTGATAATCAGGAGTATGATAGAGCTGCTCACTTCTTGGAGAGCTGCACAAGTCAGAAGTGCGTGTTCCTGAACCGGTATTCACAGTACATGTCGAGTGAAAAGAAGCGGCTAGATAATGCCTCAGACATTGGCACTGAGAACTCAGAGTCTAACCAGGTGCTGTTGGACCTACTGTCATTTTTCAAGGTATTTGTTGTGTGTGTTTTTTTTTATCGTTACAAACATGAAGCTGTAGTACAGGTTTACACAACTTAGAAGGCGCGTGGATTAAGCAAAAATGGACTCTGTGTCAACGGTTTAAGTGCACCTCACGCCTTCTAAGTAGTGTAGTGCTATACATACATAAACACAATTAAAAGATGATATCCTTATGATGATGATAGCCTTTTCATATATTTTTCGAGACTACTAATTAAAAAGATAAACACTGGTAAATTTACCCTGTACGTAACCCAAGAAATATGGGTGAAGTTGAAGTGATCTCAAATGTAGGACTGATTACCAGACAGGCAGTTGCCCCAGTTGTAATGTAATTGTCGTTTTTTTTTTAATTTATTTATTTACAGACTCTTTTCAGAAATGTTTAAAATAAAATGTAATTCTTAGTAATTATGATATGAGAACAATAACTTCAAATATTTTGGTTATAACTTTCAGGCGAATAGTAACAATTTAGATGGTTACTTGCTCTATCTACAAGGGGTGGTCTTGAAGAAGTTAGAGCTGAGAAGCCAGGCTGTGAGTGTGCTTCAGGCAGCGGTATCAGCAGTGCCTATACTCTGGTGTGCGTGGGTGGAGTTGGCTGGTCTCGCTAATGAATATGATGCATTAGACTCTCTGCAGTTGCCTAAACACTGGATGATGTACTTCTTCGCGGCTCATGCATTTGTTGACTTGAAGCTGTCGGAGCAGGCTCTGGAAGGCTACATGGTACTAGCAGCCGCTGGTTTTGATAAGAGCACTTATGTTATTGCTCAGATGGCTATTGCACATCATGATAGAAGAGGTTTGCCGATTTTAATGTTAATTAGAATACACTCTTACTATTATTTAATCTGGTTCTTAGTTTAGCCACTTTCCATTTGGTGGCCGTCTGCCTGTCATCTATTGCAATGAAAATAAATGTATTTGAGAATTAATTTTTTTTTTTTATTTGTTCTTCACATGCATTTGTTTCACTTTCAGATGTGGACTCATCACTATCACTTTTTGGCAAGCTGGGTCAGATGGACCCATACCGGCTGGACAACTGGGACGTGTACTCGCACCTGTTGTACCTGAAGGAGCGGCGCATGGAGCTGGCGCACCTCGCGCAGCGAGCCGTCTCCATCGACAAGTACCGCGTGGAAACGTGCTGTGTTATTGGTAAGTTCCTTAAATAACAGCCACTTCCCACTTTTGAAATAGGATCAACAGTGTATAAATAAATAATAATAATAATAAATATCTTGGGACATTTCACACATATTGACCTAGCCCCAAACTAAGCAAAGCTTGTACTATGGATGCTAGACAACGATATAAATACTTAAATAGAGAAATACATACATATATAAATACTAAACATCCATGACTCGAGTACAAACATTCGTGTTCATCACACAAAGTTTGCCCCGAGCGGGACTCGAACCCGCGACCATCGGAACAGAAGGCAGGGTCACTACCAACTGGACCAATCCGGCCGTCAAAATAAATATTAATGACTCCCAATTGTTCGAAAAATGTATACAATTCTGGGCATGTAACATTTCAAGAAACCTTTATACTTTGAATTTTGATTCTACATGCTTTAACTTTATTTTAAGGTGCATTTTGCATTTCACAAGTTAAAATTTTTAAATAAAAAAATAAAAACCGCCTTCAACCTCCGACAGACTGGGATGTCAATGTCAAGTTCACTATATGATTATCATTTCTTTGGGTCGGTTCACTTGACACCGACTTCGCAGTCTGTCGGAGTTAGAAGGCGGTTTTAATTTTTTTATTAAAAAAAGTTTTTTCGTCTACTGTTTTCAAACATTACTATAGAAGTACATAAGTAACTCTGAAGTCCTCGAAATTGACACGTAAATCATCTACGTGCTAGCAAATTTCGAGGAGTTCCCTCATTTTCTCATAGATTTCGTCATCAGAACTGAACCAAATTTATATGGGACCAACTTGGAAGTACCACCTTTCGAACAAAAAAAGAATGAACCTCCTCCTTTTTTGAAGTCGGTTAAAAACAATAACTACCGTCATCTGTACAAGAAATACAAACATATTTTTTAACCAATCTAAAAATTATTGAACTCCCAAAAGTCCCTGCCAATCATAATTTTACTGGTTTCAGGAAACTACTACAGCATGAGGAGTGAACACCAGAAGGCAGTGATCTACTTCCAGAGAGCCTTGTCCCTGGACCCTCAATACTTATCAGCTTGGATCCTGATGGGCCACGAGTTTATTGAGCTGCAAAACTCAAATGCTGCTATCCAATGCTACAGACAAGCAATTGGTAATTTCTTTGAATAAACACAAATTCCACGGAAATACCCCACAACAACCTATTTACGTCCGACTGCTGGGCACAGGGTCATCATGGATGGGTTTGGGCTACAGACCTCAGCCCACGCGGGTCCTATGCGCAATGTAAATATCCTGGAAGTACTTCGCAGATGCGTGCAGGTTTCCTCGCGATGTTTTTCTTCACATAAAAGCTCAGTGGTAAATTCAAATTAAATTTCGCACATAAGTAAACACGGGCTAGCCGGGATTGAACCCCCGCCCGACCCTATGCATGAGAGGCGGTAGATCAAACCACTAGGCCACCACGACTTCGGCACAGAAATGACACTAATTAAATCCTAATATTTCCACAGTATCAATACTGCTATTTAATTAGCACAAAGTCAATGTTAAATGTGAATCCAAATAAGGCATTGTGCGTCAAAACGTATGCTAACTATTGTTTCAGATGTCGATAGGAATGATTACCGCGCATGGAATGGCCTTGGACAGGCTTACGAAATATTGGGATTGAATGGCTACTGCATCTATTACTACTCGAGAGCAGCGCAATTAAAGCCTGACGATTCGAGAATGCTCGTCTCTCTGGGTGAAGCTTACGAGAAAATGGACAAGATACCTAACGCTCTAAAATGCTATTACAAGGCTCACAGCACTGGTGATATTGAAGGCATGGCTCTATTCAAATTAGCAAAGTAAGTGTTCACTTCACTTATTTATTAGGATGTTTAACACTTTCAGTGCTATCAACACGCCAGGCGGGATGACTAATCAAAAACATTTCAATTTCTTAACACGTCTATTTTATTAGCTAGTTAGACAGTTGGATAAATTTTAAAGGACACGTATTTTTTATTTTTTTGGTAAGTCGTAAATTTCATGCAGAAAATTGAACTCCCAATTCCAAAGAGCGTAAGTCAAAAATGGCGTAGAAGACTGTGCATAGATATAGTTCTGCGCGTAGCGCCCGCTCTTTAGCGAGAGTGAACTGAGTGAGATGACATCACGCACCAGTTATCACTAAAACACGATTTTCTCTGAAAGTAATGAACGAAACAAATCTGAAACTTTTTTATTGACTCCTTTGGGTAGAAATACCGAAATGGTTTTCGAATTACGCCCTAATAAAATCTTGAAATGTTGTCGAATAATTGTTTCGCTATAATAAGATTGCGCTCCTTACCAACACACATTCCACCCTGTATATGTATAACGCTATTATACATCCCTTCAATGTAATTTTAGTATGTACCTATATGTATAATGTAAATTTTGTAACTATGTCGAAATTTTGGAAAAAAGGCCTTCTGCTTGTGTTTGTTGCGGCGCTTCTTCTCAAGCAATGGGTCTAGGAAGCGCTGGTAAATTCTTTTTCTGGCGTGTAAAAGTGCCCCTATGTGGCCAATTGGCTATGGGTGAAAAATGACAATGTGCTCGATTTTTTTTTAAGGATAGGAATAACCTTCCGTATCAAGAGAAAAAAATCTCAGAATTTTCCGTGCCGTAGATTCTGCGTAAAAAATAAAATTGGTTTTGCGTTATGACGATTGAAATAAAGGTGTTTCCTTGGTCCAAGTATGCAGCACTACTTCTTGAAAAAAAGTGTTGACACTATTGACGGTGACAGTTCTTGCTTCATTCGCTTTTCATTCGTAATAACGCGTTTAAAGCATACGTCGTCGTTGGGGCTAAGCAGAATCGAAAGTCCAGTAAGCAAAAGCAGTCATCAATAACCTATTTTTTCAATAAAATTGTTAAAACACGTAAAGTTATGTTCGCACGAAGGAAGCGAGAAATGTCAACGTCAAATGTCAACACTTTTTTTTTCGGAAACATGTGCTGTGCTTAATTGGACCAAGGAAAACCCGAATCTTTTAATCGTTATAACGCAAAACCAATTTTATTTTTTATGGAAAATCTACGCCACGGAAAATTCTCGGATTTTTTTCTCTTATTACGGAAGGTTATTCCTATCCATAAAAAAAGAATCAAGCACTTTGTAATTTTTCACCCATAGCCAATTTGCTGAATAAATGATTGAATTTGAATTTAAACGCTCGTATTCGCTGTGGCCGTCATTGTTACGGCTCGGACACGACTTCGGGCGACAGCGTCAGCGGTGGGCGTTTTACGAACACACTGCGCGGTCGTGACGCCCGCAACGCATCGGTTAGGAACTGTCGCGATGTCAGTAAAACACCCGCCGCTTGCAAATATTTTCTATACGAATCAAGATTATCCTTTAGTTTTTATTCCATATATTTGTCTTTAATACTAGCTAATACTAATTGGCTATCGAAAAAAAAAAACATTTATTATTCGCTTTGTGTTGCTTGTAGAAGTATCTAAAATGCATTAAAAAATGCACGTCCTGCTATTCTCTTATAGCCATAAATCAAAACATGAATAATTTCTATATTTTCGGGGCTACAATTATTTTTCATTTTTCGGCGAAACGAAAAGTAAATTTTTCAAAAAAATCTATTTTCATAAATAAACTTAATTGGCACGCGGGAGTTAAAGTCTACCATTTTAAACGCTAAACCCTATCAAATGCTGAAATAAAAATACCATGTCCGAAAATCAGATCTTATGCCACATTGCGAGTCGTGGCCGAGCCGTAACAACGCTTGTGTGCACGAAACAACGCGCGACGAAGCACTTCAGACGCTGATAAGAGCTAATGACCTTGAGCCATAGAGGCAGGCTACTGTCTCAGCGGACTATGTCTGTTGCATTGGAGGGAGCGAGAAGCACGACTGCGGCATGTGGGCGATTTACGAAGAAAATCAGATAAATGAACATTTAAAAAACACATCGCATGAACAATATACAATAGCAATTTTTTTGGTATGAGTATGACGGAATAGTCTATTTAATTATTGAAATCTGCGTTAAAAAAGAAAAACTTATAGAACCGTTTAAATGGGATTAACTTCCAAGACGTAACTTCACGATTTTAAAGTCAATTAAGGTCTTGTCAGCGCCTTAAGCCGTTGACACAGTCTACTACTACAACAGCCTATTTGCGTTCCACTGCTGGTCACAGGCCTCCTCTCATCACGAGAGGGTTTGGGCTATACCTAGTCCCCACGCGGGCCCAGTGCGGATTGGAGACTTCCTACACATCTTTGAATTAATTAGCAGATGCGTGCAGGTTTCCTCACGATGTTTTCCTTCACCGAAAAGCACAGTGGTTAATTACAAATTGAAATTAGGCCACCACGGCTTTTTCCGGAACAGTCTATTTAATTGAAATCTGCGTTTAAGAATAAACTTATACAACCGTTTAAATAGGATTAACTTCCAAGACGTAACTTCACGATTTTAAAGTCAATTTAGGTCTTGTTAGCGCCTTAAGCCGTTGACATAATCTATTATTGCTTAATCCACGCGTCTTCCAAAATGTGTAAACCTGTAACCGCTTGTCAGATTGTACGAGAAGTCCAACATGCCGAACAGCGCGGCGGCGGCGTACACGGCCGCGAGCCAGGACCCGGGGAACGCGGGCAGCAAGGAGCTGCCGCCGGCGCTGCGCTACCTGGCCCAGTACTACCTGCGCTTCTCGCTGCTCGACCACGCCGCGCACTACGCCTACAAATGCCTGGACCACGAAACGGTTAGCTCTTTAGTATTGACACAGTTCACTCGTCAGTGATACCAGCACAGACTACCAGACTTGATGATACGTCTTCGTCACCTTCGTAAAGCACAACATCTATCCTATACTATTAAACGAGCAATTTTAATACATAAAGATAAATATGTATACAGGGCGTCCCACGGCTAAGCCACATGGATGAAAAGTGCCTTGAATATACCGGTACGGGGTTCGATTCCCGGGTCAACCATGTAATTATTAAAAATCCATGAATGCAGTTCAAATTGTTTTTTAAATTAAAATAATATCTTCTTTCAGTAAAATGTTCCCTCGTGTGTCCCTCCATGTGGCACAGCCGTGGGACGCCCTGTATATATTTGTAAACGTGTTCTCGAAAACGGCTCTAACGATTTCGATAAAATTTGGAATATAGGGACTTACGGGGGTGAGATTTAGGTCTCATAACTGGGATAATTCGTTTTTAACTATTTTCACCCGAGCAAAGCTTGGTAGCCCAGGTACTACATATAATAAAGCTAAAGAGGGTCGAAAGTCTGTACATGGAAGATGATCGAAAAAGAGTTGGCTTAGAATCAATAACAGTACACATTCCAACAGTTTTTATAACTTTAGTCTATTTGACCGCGCATCACGTGAAAACTACTGAACCGATTTTGAGGAAATTTGGTATGAAGATAGTTGGAGTCCCGAGAAAAGACATATGCTATTTTTTGTCCCGGAAAAACGCATAGTTTCTGCGGGAACGCGATAACTGAATCTACGTGGACGAAGTCGCGGTCTGAAGCTAGTAAATAATATGGCGCGTGGCGAAGAACTTACAGGCATCGGCACGGATATTGAGCGGTGGCCTTCGACGCGCAGAAGTCGAAAATAAGGTCTCATAGGTAGAGGGGCGCGGGGCGCAGCGGGCGCTATGCCGTGCGCCCTCTACTTTCGCTCACCGCTCAAGACCCGCCGTTCACAAAGATCCTATTATTGGTGAATAGTATATATCGTGGTTTACACTAGAAATTGTATCTTGTCTTTATATTGCAGACAAACCAAGTAATTTAGGATTTCATTTCAGACAAAAGAAGCAGGCAAGAATTTGCTCAAAACAATATCAGAAAAAAGACTGGCCGCTTCTTCATCCCAGCCACCTTCACACGAAGACTTGCCGGATGCGATCAAAAACGCTTCCACAATTTCCACGACACAAGACAAAACGCCGCTCCCAAGTCCCAATATCACTCCAGAAAACTTTTCGACGCCCATGTTTACAAGAAGAAATAGCAAATACAAAATGTGAACTGTAAATTGTAGACTAAATAATATTATTATTAAATTAATAATAAGATTCTCTTTTTTATCATTTCTTACAAAAAAAAAAAAACTGAAGGTTGACCTAAAGTTGATATTGAGTAGACGGACAAAAGAAAACAATTTTCTTAGAAAAATGAATAAGTGTTTATTTTTACACCTTTTATATAACATAACAGATCTTGGTGCAGAAATAAAAACAATATTAATTTAATTACTAATTAATAAATATTAGTGCATTGGTATAAAAATTGTTCATAATAGATTGCCAGTAGGGTGACCAGATTTGATTTCCGGTTTTACTGCCCAACTGCATAGAAAATACGGGATTCGAGGTTAAAATACGGGACATTTTTTTTTACTAAAATTCATTTTTTTTATAAGGTACTAGTTAGGCATAAGCAATCAATTATTAAACTTACTAATTAAAAGAAGCGATAGTTAAAGACTTTGTACGCTATTGCTTTTAGCACTAAACGATGTACTTTACTTTCTCATGTCTGTGATTTTAATTGGTAAATTTTACTGGTAATTAGGGTGACCAATTTAGCAATTGTTTGTTATAGGCTATTTAGCCTATAACAATATAATTTAGCAATTGTTTGTTATAGGCTATTTAGCCTATAACAAACAATTGCTAAATTGGTCACCCTAATTACCAGTAAAATTTACCAATTAAAATCACAGACATGAGAAAGTAAAGTACATCGTTTAGTGCTAAAAGCAATAGCGTACAAAGTCTTTAACTATCGCTTCTTTTAATTAGTAAGTTTAAAGTATCTTTAGAAGAGTTTCAGGAATTCCTTTGAAAAACATTAGATTAATTCTCCTTAAAATTAAAACATTAAATAAACATCATGTCATGGGTTACAATAAAATTATTAACAACAGACAGTGATTGACTAAACATTGAGAAAATAAACAACACAATGTGTAAATGTCAATGATTAAATTCAACATTTTAGATAAAAAGATCACGTACATAATATAATCACGGAATAAAATGATAGTACATACTGATAAAAAAATAACATTGTTAAGCCTCTAAAACTTGGTTTTACGTAGATGTTTAATACTTTCAACTATACTACTTTTAGAGGGAAGTATTTATATCTACAAATTTATTAGTAAGCTCTGAATACTTAATTAATATCACTCCTTGTTTAGGACAAACAATATAGAAGAGCTTCAGCAATATAATGCATCAAATATCTTGTTCCCAATTGTCGATTTAATTTCACAAGTTTTAGTTAAGCTCACTTCCTCTCGACTATCTAATAAGGCCGCGACGCGCGGTGACTTCACCCATGTGGCCGACTCATTTCACTAATCTAACTTCTTATCTATCATATAGGTATGCGCGTGCCTATGTTTTACTGACAGAAAAATTTACACCAGCAAATTAATTGGATTGGGAAATCTATCTACTAGGCGCAAATCCTAGCAATCAAGTCTAAAGTGAATGTTGACTGTATTGTGGGCAAAATTTATCTGACACTATAAAGATGGCAAGAACCTAAATCCAGCAGTACTACATATACTACATACATAATAGATGTGGAAAAAAGAAACCCCCAACTTCAACAATTTGCTTTCTAAAAATTGTGCATTAAACTAATGCAGGGAATGATTTAAGAATAAATATAATCAATTCCAAGATTTTGGATGTATGACTATGTTAAAGCAAGAATGATTAGTTAATGACTCTGTCAATAGAAATAAGAAGCAAAGTAAATTCAGCATTTTTATCTTTTCAATAAATAAAAACAATTTGCATTTAAACTTACACAATGACATAGTCACAGCTAGAATGTTCTTGCTAACAATGTTAATACCCAGATCTCACATTTAATTTGTTTTTATCTAAATTTGTTGAAATATGGATTATTAAGCACAATGACATAGATAAATTATTTTAAGGCAAATACAGGCACTTCTGTTGTTCATATACTAATTTACTAAGACATTCATAAATAGTTGTAATGCCAATAAAATACTACATAGAAAATTTGTATAGATACATGTCATTAAAAATAGGTATGTATTTGTAGCTTGGTTTGTGCTTTAGCTTAGATTTAATTGACATTACTTGTTGTGCTGCTGCATCAATTTGTTCTTTACCACCAAGATTATGGCCTCTCCCATCAAAGAAAAGGATTATTGGAATTCACAAAGTTGGAGTTTGATGATGGCTGTAAAACAAATCATTAATGTGATTTATTATTGGTAATAAAAACGATTTAATAATTGGAATTTAAATTATAAGATACCTACACATATCTAAATTAGCGTGTATTTTATTTTCATGCAAGCAACATGAATAAAGAAGAGGTAAACATTAGATAAGTGTAAAAATAATAAACCAATTGAGTAATTTTTGTGGATTCATCTATACTAATAATAAGTCTGTAGAAGTTGCATCTGTTGTCATCTCATCAATGGGACTATATAAACGAAACTGTATTGATTTTTAGAAAAATTGTCTGTATGTATCTATGTCCATATTTAACTCGAAATCTACTGGTCGTATTGCAACAAAATTTTGTATGGGGGGTAGTTTATAACACTGGTCAACATATATGGTACTTTTATCCTGAAAAAACGCATAGTTCGGAACACTAATACCGAATTACGGACAAAGTAGCGGGCAGAAGCTAGTATGAAATAAGATGTATTGAGTGCACTCACCATAAATGGATTGACAGGTGCTGGCGTAGACGCCGTGCTCCAGCCACCATTGAAGAAGGGATTCTTGTTTGCAAACAGATCATTAGCTGGTGAACTTTGGAATGGATTCTTGCTACTCATGTTGTAACCTTCCTCTGCAAGAAAAGACACTCAGGTCAATTACTGTAAACTTAAAAAAACATTTCAATAAATAATAGTGCAGACACATACCCATTGCTTTCATATTCTGTTGTCTCAATGCATGATCTAAATCTGCTAAGGCTGCATAGCGGTCATCTGAAAGTATTGAATAATTATATTTTAAAGTCTACACTATATTAAAAAGGTTGGTTCTACAAGTGTTTCAGTGCCAAGCTACATTTTGTGCAATTTCCAGCAGATTTACATCATATTTTTGTTTTTTGTAAAGAGGGACGGCATACAACTACTACACGCGTCATGTAAAAAGAACGCTGGAGCCAAGGAAGCCAGCATTCTTTTAACATGACAAGTATAGGTTTGCACGGGCTGGTTTTTCGCAACTCGACGTCTAGATGCGCCTCACTAACATGACACATATTACATATAAAATAATACCAAAAATGGCCATCTGAGGTTATCGGAAATTGCACAAAATGCGGCAGCAGACTGACAATGGTTCAAACATTTGTAGAAACACTCAAAGAAGACAATTAAAGGAAAGCTATGCTGTACTCACTTGCTGTTGAGGATGGTGGAGTGAATGCAGCAAAAGTTGGAGTTGCTGATGAGGACTGTGGCACAAAATTGTTGTTTACAGTGTTATTTGTCTGACTGCTGTTATAAATATTTGCTGTTGAAAAATCTACAGGGAAACTGAAAAGAAAACATAAATTAAACACACAGGATTATGGAAAGTTAATAGGCATAAGAGAAAGTGGTCTTACTCTGGTACGGGGGCGGGGACGGGCGCCGCGGCCGGCGCGGTCTGCGCGCCGTGCCCGGGCCGCGCTATCTTCGTGCTCATGCCGTCGTTTGCTGCCAAGTTGCTCCCAATTCTTGGCGCATTGATCAGTGTATTATTGTTCACAGTGGGCTTCGTCAGCGGTGTCGCAATCGATATCAGCGGTGATGAGTTTGCCGCTACACTTCCGGCTTTAGCTTTAGACTTATTTTTTGTAGATATACTTCCGTTTGTGACGGAAGGAGCGTTCAATGGCGATTCCAAATAGTATCGTTTCTTTTCGTATTTATCGGACATAAAGTCTTTAACACTTTGTTCGTCAGTAAAGTTCACACTTTCACCCTCGTATAGACCTAACCAGACGCGCCTGCAGTAATCGTTTCCTCTCACTTTTATAAATTCTATCTCTTCTGGGGTAAATGTAGTCATTGAAATAGATTTCACTCGGTGAGGCGGTGTAAGGCCACGTCTGTAATAAAATCATGCAGTTCAAATTATTTACGTTTGTTGATCTAATTTGCAGCACAATAGCAACAACACAATACGCACAAAATAATACTTACAGCATTCCCGAACATTTCGAACAAACAAATGAACCAATAGTAGTATTAACATATGTGGGTCCTCTTTGGTTGCAATCTAAACAATATTTATTCCCGTTTATAGAAATGAGTTCACGTAAAATTTCCAAATTTTTGTCGTCTTGCTTTCGACGGTTGGCGGCCATTTTTATAATAATGATGACAGATAAGCAAAAACTAGGCGAAATGACAGACTATACAGTGAATGAGTGTAAAAATGTCTAGCGGGATCGCACGTCGCTACTGCTAGTTGTTCGTAACGCACCCGACACACGAGCGGATCATGTACTTTGCTATGTATGGACAAAAATCTCAAAATTACACCGATTCCATGTTAATAAAGCAATACCTAATAGGTATTAATTTTTTTAAACTAAGTGTAGTATGGTAGCGTATACATACATTTGCCACGCTCTATCCGAGTTAACGTAGCGTGCTAACCCTAGTTTTTTTTTTGTAAACACACGAATATTGACTTTTGTTTGACAGTGACACTCTTGACATTATTTTACTGGTGACTGGCTGGCGTTGCGTTGAGTAGTGGTAGCACGAGAGGAGAGCATGGTTCAAAACAATAGAAAACAATTGTTTTGTGATAGTTTGTTACTTACATAAGATTCAACTGATATGGCTTTGGTTGGACCTGGTATATGTCGGCTATGTATGAACATAGACACATTTACTGACATTTATAAAATGGATGGTGATACTACTCTTGACAAAAAAGTACGCTTTTGTGTTGATTTACAGGTAACTTTTCATTTCCCTTTATACATGTACATAGTGTTTTCACAATTAGCAATTTTTAATTACAAATTTTTTAGATGTCCATTGAGGATGGGTTGCCTGGAGTAATTTGCAAGACATGTGAATTGAATATTCAGACGTTTTATGACTTCAAACAGAAATGTTTATATGTTGACAAAAAGCTGAGGACAATGAAATCAATTCCTTATAAATTAAATTTAGATGACTCTGATTTTGGTTCTATCAAATTTGATGTTAAATTAGAATGTGATGTATTTGATAAAATTGATGGTCAATTGAAAAATTCATTTGCCACTTGGCTTTCTGATGAAGCAGATTCTGATTTGTATGCGGACTGCTTTGACCAAACTCCAAACGAAGTTGAGGGAAAAGAAACATCATCAGATCAAGTAATGATAAATTCATCAAATAATCACACTGTACCAATTCAACAATCATTAAGAAATTCAAGAAAATCTATGTCAAGCTACAAAATATATCAGTGTGAAATATGTGGTCGCATAGTGAAAAATAAATCAGTATTAGCAAAACATATTGCAACACATTCTGGTGTCAAACAGTTTTCATGCAAATTATGCACTAAATCATTTACAAGAGCAGAGCACAAAGTGATACACATGAGAACACACCTTGGCATAAAACCATTCATATGTGAAATTTGTGGAAGGTCCGTCACAAAAAGGCAAGACTTAATCATGCACATGAGAATTCACAGCGATGAGAAGAAATATGCCTGCTCAATATGTGACCGCAGGTTTAAACGATCTAATGATGCCCGCAGCCACATGCGCACACATACTGGGGCAAGACCTTATAGTTGTAGCCATTGTGGCAAGAGTTACACTTCACACAGTGGTCTGAGGAAGCATTACAATGCACACTGTAAAAAAGAGAATGGTATTATCAAGTGATAAAAAGTCTAGCTTCCTTTGTAACTTTGTGGATTTAAAATGTATGTGCAAAAATTCAAACAATTTTTTAAATATGAACCATATCTATTTATGTAAGTATTAAAAATGTTTTTGACACATCACTGCCCTTTTCTTTCTTGTTTGCTATTCTTGATCCAAATTGTAAAGCTCTTTTTGGGAATGTCACAACAGCTCTTAAACCTATATTGTAAGCAACCAGCCTCAGCAGGAGTTTGTCACCAACACCTGGCCCCAGTTCATCAGTGGGGAAGCATCTGAAAAAAGTACCAGATATTTACTTTACACCATTTTAAACATTGTTCTAAAGTTGAAATATAGGTAATGAAATTTCTTACTTCAACCATGGTTTCAATTGCAGCACATAGTCAGTGAAATCCTCATCTAGGTACGGCAAGCGTGGCTGCCGGCCGTGGTCGCAGAGTACCCTGTTGTCGCGCGCCAGATTCCTGAAGGATATTCTATATATTTTTCGCCCCCCGCTGTATCCAGACATTTTACCATGAGTGTCCGTAGTCGCAGCCCGGTCTCCTCTAGGGCTTATTTAAGCGGTGACAGCGACATGGAAAATGATGGTTTAAACGAAGATTTAGACCTGTTGCCCTACACCAAAGGTTCGCCGCCGCGCATAGCAGAAAAGAGGCAATGGCAAGGAGATGAAGAGAACGCCGAGAACGATACCTTAGTCCAAGACGGTGACAATGATGGTTTTACCACGGTCGTCTCCAAGAAGTCAAGGATCTTGACAAAGATCACCAAACGTACTCCCATTACTGAACCGATTGAAGTATGCATAACGAGCTTATCAGAATTACCAAAGCAAATTGCTCTAGCTAAGATTTTGAGAACTGAAGGTATTTGCAATATTCTAAGAATTAAACATAGAAGTCCTTTCAAGGTACTCATCCTTCTGGAGAAAAAAGATCAGGCCGAGAAAATTTTAAATAGCAAAAAACTTTTGGAGATGGGGTGTAAATGCCAATATGCTAATGAAATAAATGTATGCTACGGATTGATAAAACACATTGATCTAGATGTAGACGTCACTGACATCGTAAAGTCCTTTTCAGCGGTCTCTGAGGTCGTATCCGCATTCCGGTTAAGACGTCTCTCTGATGATGGGAAATGGATTGACTCGGAGTCAGTCCGCATTGGATTTGCTGGTTCGTCTCTTCCTGGTTATATGTATGGATATGGATGCAGATTTAAAGTGGAGCCCTATATCTTTCCTGTTTCCCAGTGCTCAGGCTGCTGGAAATTTGGTCACTTTTTAAAATTTTGCCCTACTAAAAAAACCGTCTGCCCTAAATGTGGATTAGGGCATGAAAATTGCTCCACCCAAGAATTTATCTGTGTGAATTGCAAGGGGCCTCATATGGCTCTAGACAAAAACTGCCCTCTTTTTATTAAAGAAAAAGAAATTCGGAAAATTATGTCATTAGAGAACCTCACCTACAAAAGGGCCCGATTGTTTTTGGAAAATAAACGCCCTACAAACCGATCAGACCACACTTACTGTAAAGTTGACCCCTCAAATACTCCTCCCAGTGGACCAGCGTGGCCCTCGTGTAGCGAAGTATTGTCACCTCCGAATCCCCCAAACACTGACGACCATTTACCACTTGGCCAAACTAGTATGGCAAGCAAGTCTGAATTTCAGTCAGGCAAGATGAGGCTCAGCCAAGCTAACCCCACAATTGAAAACTCTGACTCTGATACCTCACGCTCTGACAAAAGCAAGAAGAAGAAAAATATAAATAAAAAAACGAAAAAGTGGAGCTCCCTGTTTGAAACCAACCCTCCTTCGAAACTAACGACTGAATCAACAGCGAAACAACCCAAAGAAAGGCCAAATTATTCCGAAAACCGCTCCTTCAGGCAAATACTACAAAAACTGAAAGAAGTAGCTCTATCCGAAGATTCTCTAGAAAACAAAATTAAAATAGTTGCCAAGATGCTGTGGGAAGAGTTAAGCGCATTTATCATGCGTGTGCTGAGAGATGGGGATGTGTTAAGTAAATTTATTGGAGTCTTATGGCAGTGATTTCTAAAAACAATTTGCAGCCAGCCTTACAGACCTTTCCAGTGGAGTTTTCAATCTTTATACATCTCCTGTCAACTAGTTTTCCTTCAATCAGGGATCGTCTTGACAAAGGAGTTCTTATTTGGTGTACTAAAAATAGGAAAGCCAAACACAACTTATTATCCAATTCTTCCTTCACGATGTTAACAGTTGATACGAAACTGGATAGTGTGAGTACTAGGTCGATATTCACGTTTTCCAATGGATAATCCACCGGAAAAGGACTCCCTTGTAAATATACTTCAATGGAATTCTCAGAGCGTAAGACCTAAGCAAATTGAACTCGAGCTCCTGTTAAATCAGGAGAAGGTTCATATTGCCATTTTAAGCGAAACCTGGTTAGAAAAGGGCTCACATTTTAGAATAAGTGGTTATAATACTTTTAGAAGCGACAGATCTGACTCATATGGCGGCGTTGCTATTATTGTTCACAATTCTGTTAAAGCGCAAATGGTACCAATAGTCCTAGGTAATGTAGATATTGAAATTATATGTGTAAGAATCATAAACTGTAATAATCTGAATTTTATAGCATCTGTATATTGCCCATCCTCAGTGCGGACAACTCAGCTTGACTGGGATAACATTTTTAGCAAATTCCCCCGAAAAACCTTAATAGCAGGAGACTTTAATGCACATCATTCCAACTGGTCATATAAAAATGATCAAAGAGGTGCACAACTACTCGATTCCTCCCTTGAACATGGCTTTGTAACTCTCAATAATGGAGGACCGACTAGAATTAAACTCGTAAATAATCTTCTTCAAAAGAGCTCCCCCGATATTACTTTCTGTTCTTCCGACATTGCTGTAGGTCTTGATTGGATGGTTTCTAACGAAAACCTAGGTAGCGATCACCTTATTATTAAGCTGAAGTTTTGCTATAGGGATAGGCGCCATTTCACCAAAAGGCTAAATTTGAAAAACACAGATTGGGATGGTTTCCGGAACTGCCTTAACAATGATTTTGACAACCTAGATGTAGAAATCGGAAATAGCCTCCAATCCAAATATGATTTCTTTGAAGCTTCCGTTCAAAAAGCAGTTGAGAAAAATGTTCCTTCTGTTAGATTTTGTACAGATCCTATTAGGGTATTTAAGCCTAAGAACTATTGGAACCCGTCCTTGTCAAAAGTTGTTGCACAGCGACGTTTGGCTCTAGCAAACTTTAGACGTAATCCTACCCCTGATAACTTAAACTTATTAGAACGTAAGGTCGCTGAAGCACAACGAGTCATTCGACAGGCAAAATCTAGAGCGTGGCAAGAGTTTTGCCAGAGTGTCGACGAAGCAATATCCGCCTCTGAAATGTGGAGCCGCATGAGATGGATGAAAGGCTCAACTAGGACTAGGTGTGTCATTCCAGACGAGAGGAAAGAGGAACTCTTGCGCTCTCTGTCACCTGATTCAATGATGCTTGATACACCTCTATTACATTCGGTCAATCCACTACTTGAAATCCCATTTTCCTTAGAGGAACTTAATAAAAGCCTCAAGAGGAAAGATTCAGCACCAGGGCTGGATGGCATTTCGTATTCTTTGATCTACAACTTTCCCCTTGTTGCTAAGTCGTATCTGCTATCGCTGTATAACTATATTTTTAAATACGGAATTGTCCCAGAACAATGGCGAAAAATAGAAGTTATACCCATTCCTAAATCAGGTAATGTTCAGGACCAACCTCCAAAACTTCGACCAATCTCGTTAATGTCTTGTGTATGTAAAATATTCCACAAAATGATTGTAAAACGTCTTGAATGGTTTATCGAAAAAAACGATATCCTATCCCGGGATACCGTAGGATTCAGACGGGAACAATCATGCTCAGACTGCTTAACTCGGTTCGTCTCTTATGTTCAAACTGGGTTCACCTCGAACTTGCCTACCCTGGCATGCTTTCTGGACATAGAAGGGGCCTATAACAATGTTTCCGTCGACAGTGTAGTCCGCATTTTGGATGGATTAGGAGTTGGTTCTAAGTTTTGTAAATACTTGTGGGCATTTCTGAGTGAGAGACACCTTGTAGTACGAGGTGAGCAAGAAGGATCTTTGATGGTAAGATGGACTGGCAAAGGCTTAGCTCAGGGATGCCCCCTGTCACCCCTTCTGTTTAATATTGCTACCTTTCAAATTTGCCGTGAGATACGCACCGTGTCCATTTTGCAGTACGCGGACGATTATGTTTTATATACTAGAAACCTAAGCTTGCAGGTCAGCGCCAGTGAGATGCAACAAGCCTTGCACATCATATTACGTATTTTAGACAGCCTTGGCTTGAATATCTCTTCTAGCAAGTCAAAACTCTGCATCTTCAGCAGGGGTCGTAACAGGCGTTCACTGTCTGTTGAGGTGCGTGGTCAACATCTGAGTACTGAAGACTCCATCAAATATCTCGGAGTCTGGCTAGACAAATCCCTGAGATGGAACAAACACATAAATTACATCTGGGAGAAGACACAAAGATTTTTAAATATTTTAAAAGTACTTGCTGGGGCGTCTTGGGGACTTCATCCGAAACACCTCCGTAGGTTATATATTAGTCTAATACGTAGCAGGATGGATTATGCATGCTGTTTATATAGCAATAGCGCCAGATCCAACATCTCTAAATTAGACAAAGTCCAAAACCAGGCCATGCGCATCATTGGCGGATTTGTCAGAACCACCCCCATCCACGTCATGGAGAGCGAACTCTGCATCCAACCCTTACAAATAAGACGTCGTTACCTCGCCACAAAATTCTGTTTAAAAACCCATGCTTGCGCAAATAATATCACAACTAACGCTATCCTTGAATTAGAAGGTCAATGTGGCGGTAGCTATTGGATTAAGAAAAATAAACCTCTCTTGGCCGTAACAATCAGCGAAACAATCAAAGAACTTATATTTACTTCATACCCAGCCCCTCTGTTCAAGCTTAACTATTGGTGTTCTTATTATGATCTTGAAAATGTTCTTTTTGAGAAATTAGAGTGCATTGAACATGCAAAACACACATACCAGAGAGAACTCCTTAGAATGAATGTACTTCTGGAACTTAATACAAAATTTCATGATTGGCACAAAATTTTCACTGATGGGTCCAAGCACCGCAATAAGATAGGAGCCGCATATTATGACCCCTCTTCCAACTCGGGGAAATGCTTCCAAATTACCACCAATGTATCTATAATGACAGCAGAGCTCCTCGCTATTTCCAAAGCCTTGCTTTACGTAAGTTCACTGAACTCACAAAATGTTGTCATCATAACGGACAGCAAAAGTGCTATCCAGCATGTCGAACGCTGCACTACCGGCAAACGATGCATCTCACTGGGGTATGAAATATTGGAACAGTTACAATCCCTAAAGTCAAAAGGGAAATGCGTAAAGATCCAGTGGGTCCCGTCACATATTGGCCTGAAAGGCAATGAGGAGGCTGATCGGCTGGCCGGGCGGGCATCATCTGAAGGAACCCAAATAATTATAGCTCCTGACCTCTCAGAAGTGCTTTCTAAATTTAAATTTAATATACACTGTCTTTGGAAAGAATATTTCGACAAGCGTTCATTAGATAAGGGTATATGGTACAAAACTATCCAGCCTGAGCCCCCCCGGTGGCCCTGGTTCGATAATTTAAGTTTATCTAGAAGCCAAGTTGTTTCCGCTCATAGGTTGAGATCAGGCCATGCTCCGCTAAACGGATTCGCGTTTCTCATGAGGAAGATGCCTTCCCCAAATTGTGAGGTGTGCGTTTTGCCCGAAGACGTGTATCATCGGTTGGCGGAGTGTGCTCGGACTCGGCCGGAGAGAGAGAGGTTATTTGAGAAATTCCATCTGAGTAAGTCCAACCTGGGAACATTCCAGGAAATTTTGTCTGAGCCTGCCTCGGATGCCGGGAAAATGATTTTAAGCTTTTTGACTAAATAACCTCCCCCTCTCCTCCATAACAACACTCTACTGAGGAGAAGTTTAGAGCGGCTCCAATGGGCTGGCATCGTCATTTAATGACAAAGGCCCAAAAAAAAAAAAGAAAAAAAAAAAAAAAAAAAAAAGGTATTAATTTTTTTAAACTAAGTGTAGTATGGTAGCGTATACATACATTTGCCACGCTCTATCCGAGTTAACGTAGCGTGCTAACCCTAGTTTTTTTTTTGTAAACACACGAATATTGACTTTTGTTTGACAGTGACACTCTTGACATTATTTTACTGGTGACTGGCTGGCGTTGCGTTGAGTAGTGGTAGCACGAGAGGAGAGCATGGTTCAAAACAATAGAAAACAATTGTTTTGTGATAGTTTGTTACTTACATAAGATTCAACTGATATGGCTTTGGTTGGACCTGGTATATGTCGGCTATGTATGAACATAGACACATTTACTGACATTTATAAAATGGATGGTGATACTACTCTTGACAAAAAAGTACGCTTTTGTGTTGATTTACAGGTAACTTTTCATTTCCCTTTATACATGTACATAGTGTTTTCACAATTAGCAATTTTTAATTACAAATTTTTTAGATGTCCATTGAGGATGGGTTGCCTGGAGTAATTTGCAAGACATGTGAATTGAATATTCAGACGTTTTATGACTTCAAACAGAAATGTTTATATGTTGACAAAAAGCTGAGGACAATGAAATCAATTCCTTATAAATTAAATTTAGATGACTCTGATTTTGGTTCTATCAAATTTGATGTTAAATTAGAATGTGATGTATTTGATAAAATTGATGGTCAATTGAAAAATTCATTTGCCACTTGGCTTTCTGATGAAGCAGATTCTGATTTGTATGCGGACTGCTTTGACCAAACTCCAAACGAAGTTGAGGGAAAAGAAACATCATCAGATCAAGTAATGATAAATTCATCAAATAATCACACTGTACCAATTCAACAATCATTAAGAAATTCAAGAAAATCTATGTCAAGCTACAAAATATATCAGTGTGAAATATGTGGTCGCATAGTGAAAAATAAATCAGTATTAGCAAAACATATTGCAACACATTCTGGTGTCAAACAGTTTTCATGCAAATTATGCACTAAATCATTTACAAGAGCAGAGCACAAAGTGATACACATGAGAACACACCTTGGCATAAAACCATTCATATGTGAAATTTGTGGAAGGTCCGTCACAAAAAGGCAAGACTTAATCATGCACATGAGAATTCACAGCGATGAGAAGAAATATGCCTGCTCAATATGTGACCGCAGGTTTAAACGATCTAATGATGCCCGCAGCCACATGCGCACACATACTGGGGCAAGACCTTATAGTTGTAGCCATTGTGGCAAGAGTTACACTTCACACAGTGGTCTGAGGAAGCATTACAATGCACACTGTAAAAAAGAGAATGGTATTATCAAGTGATAAAAAGTCTAGCTTCCTTTGTAACTTTGTGGATTTAAAATGTATGTGCAAAAATTCAAACAATTTTTTAAATATGAACCATATCTATTTATGTAAGTATTAAAAATGTTTTTGACACATCACTGCCCTTTTCTTTCTTGTTTGCTATTCTTGATCCAAATTGTAAAGCTCTTTTTGGGAATGTCACAACAGCTCTTAAACCTATATTGTAAGCAACCAGCCTCAGCAGGAGTTTGTCACCAACACCTGGCCCCAGTTCATCAGTGGGGAAGCATCTGAAAAAAGTACCAGATATTTACTTTACACCATTTTAAACATTGTTCTAAAGTTGAAATATAGGTAATGAAATTTCTTACTTCAACCATGGTTTCAATTGCAGCACATAGTCAGTGAAATCCTCATCTAGGTACGGCAAGCGTGGCTGCCGGCCGTGGTCGCAGAGTACCCTGTTGTCGCGCGCCAGATTCCTGAAGGATATTCTCTTCCAGTCCAGCTGAAGCTCCTTGTGTAGTCCTTCCCAGGAATGTCGTTTAAATGCATTATAATGCCTCTTGTATCCTCCAAATAACTCGTCTGCCCCAGAACCTAATAACAGTACCTAAAAAATACTAACATCAACATCAAATTTGTTTACCCGAATAATTCTTAGATTTGGACATTGCTTAAAGATATTTTTTATACCCTGCAAGGTGACACACTTTGTTCATCTTTACCGCGTGAAGCAAACCATAAAGCTGATCCAAGGCTTTCATCTAAAATAGTTTTCCTTGGAAATACTAGATCTCCAATGGTTTTAATTTGAAACTCTTCTAACTCTTCCTTAGGGACATTGATTTCTTTAAAATTCCATTTTCTGTAAAACATTAATTTATGTGAGTACTCAGAATACTGATTAGCTACCACTGATTTTAAAATATTCAAGTCAAATACACACCTTGATGGACACAATGTTTTCAATTCTTCAAAAGTTTGTCGTCCAGTTATTCTGTCTGGAACATCATAAGATCCTTTGGAATGTTTTTTGAAGGCTACATTTATAAGGTCTATACTTTGCGTTTTTGAAATATACTTATCTGCCAAAAATGCCAGAATAGTACAGTCTAACCCTCCAGAAAAAAGGATTCCAACTGTAGCATGTGAACAAATGACTGACTTGTCTAATAAGCATTCTTTGCACTTATTGGGTTGCCTTCTGAGTCTGACTTCTACACTTCTATTCAAAAGTTCTGTGAGTTTTTCAACGGTTGTTTTTATTATTGGATGGGCTAGAAGGCTGCACATTATCCCCCAGGTACTCTCTTTACTTTCGGCTATTGATTTTATGTGCCCTATTACATTATCCTGCAAAGAGGAAATAATTTATGAGTTATGACAATAGACTATTGAATAGAGTTTCATTCATAACTATAACTAAATATTATAAATGCAAGTGTTTTTTGTAATTTCTTCAAGTTAAAATGGCTGGACGGATTTTGATGAAATTTGGTTTGGAAGAAGTTTGAGATCCTGGAAATACCATTTTTTAAATACACATATATAATCACCTATCTATGTAGAAAGAATCCGTGCAGAAAAAGTCACGGGTAACGGCTGGTACACACCTACTTGATAAAGAGCAAAGTCAATGAAAGTGTTAAAATATAATTTAGAGTGAGTTTGTTACCTTATCAGTTAAATTTAACTCCACATCAGAATCTATTGAGATATCTTCATCAGGTACATTTTGCTGTTTTTGAAAGGACTCAAATAAATCATCAATTAAATATTCATCTATTGCATTATCACTCCAAGAATGCAATCTAATTCTATTAGTTTTAATATTCAACACATAAATATGTGTGGCTGGTACTTCAACACAATGGTGCTTTCTACCTGTGAAGAAAACATACTAATTAATTGTTAAGCCTAGTTACAGTATCAACATTCATCTTATGATTACATACCTAGAACATTGCTAATTAGTATAGAATTTTCTTTTTTTCCAAACAGCAAGCTACTCCTTCCAATACGGTCCCTAGTGAAATATAATTTTTGACTTAATTTGTCATAATAAATAATACTAAAAGGACCTTTTAATGATTTCAATTCCTTAATAATGTGCAACTCTGTTGAATCATCCTGAAAAGGAATAAATCAAAAGTAAGAATATACACTAAATCTAAAGGCATATAACTTACATATCCTTGTTTCATACTTACTGTGTTTTGAGTAAGTTTATTCATAATGGTCGTGGTGTCAGATAATTCGTCATTCCAACTGTCGTCAAATATGTCTCCATTGTAGAGGAGAATTCCTTGATCATTTTCAACTGGTTGTGGGGTCAGCTGTAGTCCTTGCATCCATAACACTGCGCCACAGAAAAAGAAACGTGCTTGTTCTGTACACATTTCCATTGTTTGGACATGATCAGGACCTCTTCTTTCAACTCTTTGTAGAATATTATGGTCCTTGTAAAATTAAGAATAATCATCAATATTCAATTTAAAATTGGCGCTACTTTTTTTTGTTTACATTATAAGAATTGCAATGATACGTACCACATTTGGTGAAGATCGAGAGAAACATATTTTACATATTATTCCACACATTTTTCACTCAGACGTATTTTCATCAACTATATAAATAAATCATATAAAATTGAACCTTTTAACCCCACCACGGTACAGAAGACAACCTGAGACCTAAAATCACATGGAACTGTCAGTGTCAATAGTGCCGTCAAGCTACGTTTATACGCGCGTGCCCGAGCTCGTGAACGTGCCCGTTGAATGTCGTTTTGAACGCCGTGCATGTAAACATACAATGATCTTTGCCGAACATCCGTAAGGAAACGACAGCCGACCGATCGACGGCGTTCACATGCACATTCACGAGCGCGTTCAAAAACAGCCTGTTTACACACTTGTGCCTGTGAACGCGCCCGTGAATGTCGTTTTGAACGCCGTTCATGTAAAACGTACCATAAGAGTGCCGTCCACGCAGATCCATACAATACACACAAAGTGTTGTTTGCTGAAGCTCTACTGGCAACACTCTCCAGCTAGGTCGGTTCGAGCTTTAATTATAAACGCCCTAAAGACACGAAATAAAATACTAAAATACTCTTCCGTTATGTCACTCCTTTTCTTGCTGTCAGAAATGTCAATGTCATTTTATAAATATTTCATTTCACAGCACAAAAATGCTTTACGAAGGGACGTGGAACACAGAAACGGCATAAATAAATACTTGATACAGTTTTGTTTTGTAAGAGAAATTATTTTATGTAATGTGACTAGAATAATAATTTATTAATACCTTTAAATAATGAGCACTGCAGAAAATGACACCGGGAAAAATGAAACGGTGGAAGAGTCGGCTGAAAGTACCGACGAGAGCGATAAACTTGCTCTTACCGAATATATATCGAACCTAGAATCACGGATCAAGCAAAAAACTGAGTTAAGGAACAGCAATCTGAATTGCATTCGTCCTCCAGAAAATCATTTCACTAAATTAGACTCAGGTCTGAAGAAAAACACAACCTTTGTAAAAAAATTGAAATCGTTCAGTGCCATCCAAATGGATGCGCTTTTGAAAGACTTCAGTGCGCTGAACCTGACTAAATACATCTCTGAAGTAGCGGCCGCTATAACTGAAGCGAAATTGAAGATGTCTGATATACCAGCTGCAATTAATTTATGTTCAGCTTTACATCGCACTTACGCTGATTTTTCTTTGAGCTTCTTTGAAAACTGGCAGAAACAGCTCAAAATTACTGATAAAATCACAAATTCTTCAAAATTGCGCGTTGACATCAGATTTTATGCCGAACTGGTAGCTGTTGGTGTATTTCCTAATAAAATTGGTTTACCCTTATTGGGAAATGTCCTAACTGTGCTGATTAGTATGGATAAAGAAGAGCCTAACAACATCCCTATACTTCTGTCATTTTGTAAGCATTGCGGTGAAGACTATGCTGGACTAGTTCCCAAAAAAATCAAAGATACTGCTGAGGTGAGGTGACATATTTAAATTTCATAGAACACAACTTAAGGCGTGTGGCATAGAACTTATGCTGTTGAGGCAGAGGCTATTTATTATTGATTAGGGCTTTATTGCTATTCCTTTTTACTCTTTGATGTAAAAAAAGGATAGCAATATGAGTAGAGTGGCAGCATCGCTACAAAAAGTTGTGGGCGAGGGCCCTTAATCTGCATGCCCTCTTAACTTGTGTCATGCTATAGTTCAATTGGCTTTTAGGCTTTAATATATTTTATAATAAGCCTAAAAATTAAATATTACATTTCTAATTCCACTTCTCATAGATTTTAAAATATGGGTGGCAAAATTGCTTTGATAAAATTTTCAATAAATTATTTGAGAAATTGCCATTTATTTTATTGCAGAAACATAATATAACAATACCAAGGAACACATTCCTTCCTGCGGAGAAGCAAGCCGTGGTCCGCACTCTCTTGAAGGACTACTTTGCGACATTGTGCAAGCACTTACTGGACGAGAGGTCCCAGTTGCAGGCGCTGCACGCTGCTAACCAACGCACGCTGCGCACGCGCGGTGAGCTCTCTCAGGAGCGCCGGGAGCAATTAGAACAACACCAGGTATCCAACTAAAACCAAAACAGCCTGTTTTTATCCCACTGCTGGGCACGGGCCCCCTCTTAATTATTTATTTATGTAATTTTAGACAGGCAGCAATTCGCTGATGTGTCTATCATATTTTCACTGTTAGAGTTCATGTTGGTAAGAGAGTTTATCTAGTCTGTTTTTGAGCTTCTTGTCACAAGAGGAGAGGATCTGAATAGAACACACAAGCATAAACACACAATTATAAAATTGTTTAATGAATGAAATAAAATGAAAATGAAGGCCCAGTCACAGAATAAGTAATAGTACTAACGTACAGAAGGCCGAGTGCTAACAAAAAACCGGTTTTGGAGCGCCGCAAGCCGCCAAAGTGGCCATCTCTTTCTATCACATGCAGCGCGCTCTTTCGGAGACCACGCCCTAGCGCTAGGGCTGGCCGCACTCGAGAACATATTAAATCATGCGTCTAGTATTAGTACATAGGATAGCTATAATAGTGTTAACAAAATATATATTTAAGTTAAGTTATTTTATTATTATTATTATTAAAAACACTCGTCTACACAGATGCTACAACATAATTTAGTATTAAGTTATCACATACTTTATCTGTCATATGTCTTTATCACATAATTTATGAATCAGCTAAATTCAAAATTAAAGACACAGTCACACAACTGCATTATCATATACCTATACTAGCCGTTGTCCGCTACATCGTCCCGCGTACATAGAATTTGCGTACCCGATGATACTATTATACTGGACATACAATAGTTATTATTATTATTCCTATAGAAAAAATAAAAATTTGGGTTGTCTTGAACTACCTCCATACCAAAGTTCATAATTTTACTCTTTACCAAATCATTTTACTTTTCTTCTTACTACAACCCTCTGCTATACAATATTTTTTTGACATAATTCTTTCATAGCACATTTGACTCTTGCGTCGCGACGTACATTAAAAGAAAACGCGCGCGTGCATTCGCTAGCAGTGCGCGGCAACCTCTAATCATCACGCCACGGTGCGAAGTGGCGCCATGGCGGGTACTTGTACCGAGCGCGAAGAAATCAAAGAGTGCGCTGCGCCTGGCCCAGTGCAGATTGGAGATGTTACACCACACTCTTTGAACACACTACTTCACAGATGCTAACTACTATTATGCTTCACTTTTATTTAATTTCAATTTCAAAGCTTTTATTTGCCAAAAACGAGTTTTTTTTTGGTAATTATGGCATGCTTTACATAATATTTAATAATAAAACGGTGATAAAAAAGTCACTCTTATTACATTCTATTTAAAGATGACCTTGAATGCCGTTAGTGTACACCTTATAAAGTTTGTCTCCTTGATATTGACTGATTTTAAACTTTTTACTATTTCTTTGTTTTTTCATTTCCAGGCAACATATGACAAATTACTAGTAGGAGCTCAGAGCTTTGCCGAGGTGCTTGGAGAGGAACTGGGTGAAGCCGGTGAGCCTCCAACACTGTCAATGACGGTAATAGAGACCCCCGGAACGGTCTCCATAGGAGGGGCAGAGGAGTTCAACATGCAAGCTGGAACTGACCCCTGGCAGGACGAAGACACAAGAACATTCTATACTAGCCTGCCAGATTTGAAAGTGTTCATGCCCAACTATCAGCTAAAAGAGGTATCATTCTTATTACCATTTTGAATCAGTTAAGTAGATTCAATATGTTGAAATCTTGCACCATACACAATTACATCATTTATCATTTTCTTACTCATCCAACCCCTTATCACTACCCTCTAAACTACTTTTAGCTAGCATATATTATTTTTTAATACAGGTGCTTAATAAGTAAACATTTCGATACCTGTTTAACAAGCCACAAGTTTGTTATTTTCGAATGAGCGCATTTTGTTTTTTGACTGCTAGTGCTTAAAGTTTTTTGAGCTTCATCCTGTTCGCTTATTTCTTTATTCTTTTTTTTCGCAAATGTATTCAAAAATGTCGTCTGATACACATGACAAACTTTTCGCACTTGCATCAAAATGTACTATTAAATTAGTGACAGAAAAACAAATATTCCACGCAGTATCTTTAAATTACATGCTTTCCCGCAATTGTTCGCAATTCGCAAACCTTTCATGTAATTGTTGCCAGACTGCAAAAAATAAAACGGAAACGGTGACAGAGGAAATGTTGGACGAGGAATTAAAAGAGGACGAGCTTAGCGACAGCGAAGAGCCTCCCACACCCGACGTGGAGCAGGAGGACGCGCAACCGGCCAGCGTGTCCAACAAGTGAGTGAATAATAGTAGATTGTATGACTAGGGAGTAAAATGGTACATTTTACGGTGACGGATTGAATCCAGAGCGACGAGAAAGATTGCGAGGGATTCTGAAGTGGAATCTTGAGCTAGCGAGGGGAGAGGGAGCAAAATCGCATTTGTTCACTCGAATAGGAGGAGTGAAAAAATGCTGATTACATTTAATCGATGGGCGAATTTGACGAGTTCAAGGTCACGCGATCGAACCGTCGTTTGTACTACGTTGGGTGACGCCTCAGCAAGCTACGGTCGTTTCGTAAATCACGACACAATCTAGTTGTTATACTCATTCACTTCATGCTTTTTCTTTGAGAACCTTATAGAAGCAGTGGTGGACTCATAGAAGCCTTATAAACGTGTTCAATGGGAATTCTGCTTTCAGATATGCACTTGAATCTTTCTTAAACGAGTTGCCCAACTGTATAAACAGAGAGCTTATTGATAATGCAGCTGTGGACTTCGTACTGAATCTCAATACCAAAAACAACAGGAAGAAGCTAACAAGGGTTCTGTTCAGTGTTGCCAGGACTAGGCTCGATTTGTTGCCATTTTATTCGAGATTCGCGGCTAACCTATATCCGGTGTTACCAGATGTTTGCATAGACCTCTGCCAGATGTTGAAACAAGATTTCAAATATCATGTTAGGAAAAAGGATCAGATCAACATTGAGTCGAAGGTAAATTAATATACTTTGCTAATCATGTGTTTTTATTTCGAGTTCAATATAAATATGAATTTAATTTTCTTGACAGATTAAAGTTGTGAGATTCATAGGCGAATTGGTGAAGTTTTCGCTTTACTCAAAGATGGAAGCACTGTACTGTTTGAAAGTGCTGTTGCATGACTTCAAACACCACCACATAGAGATGGCTTGCAACCTCCTCGAGACGTGCGGGAGGTACTTGTACTGCAACCCAGACACCCATCAGCGGACAATGATTTACTTACAGCAGATGATGAGGAAAAAGGTTTGTATTATATTAAGTTAGGAAAGATTCATAATTTAGTCTGAACTGAAACAGAACCTATGTTGACATGAGATCTCAATTACATTCCCAACTTGTCGTTAGACTGTTTCAGCTCTCGACTCGCGCTACGTGACGCAGATAGAAAACGCGTTTTACTACGTGTGTCCACCTGAAGCGCCCGCGCAGCCCAAGGAGGAGGAGCCGCCGATGCACCAGTTCATCCGCAAGATTCTGCACGAGGATCTGCAGAAGAGCAACGAGGAGAAGATATTCCGGTTGATGCGGAAGATCAATTGGGACGACCCGGAGATTTCCGCGGTGGCCATTCAGCATTTGGCCGCGGGATGGTGCGTGCGGGCGAGCGCGCGGCGCGCGTTGGCGCGGCTCACGGCGGAACTCGCCACGTGGCAGGACGTCGTGGCGCCCGCCGTCGTCGACGCGGCTCTAGAGGAGATCCGCGTGACCATGGAAGACCCGCACCCGCGCTACAACCAGCGCAGAATAGCCACCGTCAGATACCTAGGAGAACTCTACAACTACAAACTGCTGGACTCCCGTGACGTGTTCACAGTTCTGTACTCCTTCATCACGTTCGGCGTGACCAACGACCACGCCACAGTCTCCCCACTGGACCCCCCCGACAGTGTGTTCCGCATCCGTCTCGTCTGCGCCCTCCTCGAAACATGCGGCGCCTATTTCAACAGCGGCTCCAGCAAAAAGAGGCTCGACTACTTCCTAGTCTTCTTCCAGAATTACTATTGGTTCAAATGCTCTGACCCCTGCTGGACTGAAGAAAACAAATTTCCCATTTACGTGAAGTATATCTATCAGGAGTGTCTGACCACTTTGAGACCGAAGCTGACGTTGTTCACGGATTGGCAGCAATGCAAAGATGCTATTGAAGATTTGAGACAGACTTTGTATCCAGAATTAGGCGAGGACGATCAATACGACAACGAGGACCAGGGAGACGACAGCGTTCATGATGGGCTAGACACTATCGTAGAGACTGATGATGAAACAGACAACCCGCAGTTGATGGATGAGAGCTCCGACGACGATCCGCTGACTGAGAACGCCGTGAACGATGACAACGACGTACAAAGCGACGACATGAGCAACGAACCAAGAAGACCAGCTCCTAAACCGGTAAATTAACTCTTCAATCTCAGCCTAACTTTTGCAACAGCTGGCAAAAAAAGTGTTAACCTAGATCTTTTTCAGGTTGAAGATGTCGAATTCGAATCTGCCTTTGAAAAAATGGTCATGGAAAATATTGCGGAGCGACAACGGGAGAATAGGCCTCAGCAAAGGGATATCGCTGTGCCCATGACTTCCCGGCAAACGACCAAAAAGACCTATGATCAGCTACTGGTAGGCTCTGTCTGTACAAACAATTATTTATACCATTATGCACTATTTATTATTCTTTTACCTGGCTTCCTTTTTACACTTATTTCATTTTCAGCAAGGAGACGAAGGTGTGGAGTTTGTTCTCATGGTCAGGAAGGGAACGAAGCCACAATATAAATCGTTCAACGCTCCACCTGAACTGGCCAGCAATTTGCAGCAACAGGCATTGGCAGATAAGCAAGAAAAGGAAAGAGTCAAACGGTATTCTATATTTTAAAACACTGGCCACTAATACTATCTCAGTGACAATTTGGTTATGTATTTTTTATTTCCTGTTGATTCTGAGTGGACGGTATCATACATTGTTTTTTTTGCAGCCTTACCTTGAACATATCGGAAAGGCAGGAAGAAGAAGAATACAGTGCTGAAAGTGGAGGAGGGTCCGGTGGCAGCGGTAATCCCAACCGTGGTCAGCACGTCCGTCAAAAGTACCAGCATCCAAAAGGAGCACCAGATGCGGACCTTATATTCGGACCAAAGAAATTCAAATGATCTAAGTTGGCCTTAGGATCATGTCATGAGTCCTAACCTAATGCAAGAATACGGATACATTCGGAAGGGGAAGATGTCGATGAATATACGATTTTATATGCTGTTGAAGAATTAAGCGTCTTTGTGATTAAAACAATGTTGACCCACTTGTATGTAACACCAGCAGATTTTTTTTTAATAAAACGACATGTGGAATAGTTGTTGCTGGTTTTTATTATCTTCATAATACGAGCTGGAGTAGTCATATAACATTTGTATGGTAGTTTGTTTATGCACTAGACCGGATGACGGATAAGTACATGCAAATAGTTCTACGACTATTCCAGATCGTATTTTCATTCTTGGATTCGGATCGGACGTAGTGGGAAACCGTTCTAGGAGATTAATTTTATAAACTTACGTGTCGTTACGTATGTTAGTCGTCAGGTTTCAACCTGTGTATAGTCGGGTAGGGCTACAATCCATACTAATATTATAAATACGAAAGTAACTATGGCTGTCTGTTACCTCTTCACGCTTCAACCACTGGAGCTGGACCGATTTGGATGAAATTTGATATGGATATAGTTGGAGTCCCGGGAAAGGGCATAGGCCAATTTTTATCCCGGACAAACGTATAGTTCCCGTGGGAGCACAATAACCGAATTCCACGGGGGCTAAGTTGGGGGCAGAAGCTAGAATAGTGGTAATTTAAAAAAAAAAACCGCCTTCAAACTCCCACAGACTGCGATGTCAATGTCAAGTTTACTATATGATTGATTATCATTTCTTTGGATCGGTTCACTTGACACCGACTTCGCAGTCTGTCGGAGTTTGAAGGCGGTTTTATTTTTAAAAAAAATCGGCTTGTCTCTAAACATTACTTTAGAAATACATAAATTACTCTGAAGTCTTCGAAATTGACACCAAAATCATCTACGTGCTAGAAAATTTTAAGGAGTTCCCTCATTTTCTCATGGAACCCAACATCAGAACTGAACCAAATTAATACAGGACCAACTTGGAAGTACCAGCTTTCGAACAAAAAAGAATTATGGAAATCGGTCCAAGTTTAGTATTTATTTTTGGTGAACATACATGAAAAAAAAAACAAAGAAAATTAAGTCGAATTCAGAACCTCCTCCTTTTTTTGAAGTCGGTTAAAAAACCGAGACTAAAAAATGGCTGAATAGCGTGTACCTTGGTCTTGCCATTGGGTAAATCGTATTAAAAATAACTGTCAGTCATTGGCTTGGCTTCCACCATCACTCGACTGCGCCTTGGACATTGGCGCTTCAATTCCCATCTGAATAGAATGCGCATAATTGCATCATCTATATGCTCAAATTGTGATACAGGAGAAGATCAGACCCTCAACCACATATTTTTTGATTGTTCGGCTCATAGTATACAAAGATTGCTATTGGCAAACTCTTTGTTGAACATTTACCAACGAGAGATCGCATCCCGCGCGATATTCAAGAAATTTTGAAGAATACAGACACTTATAAGGCACTATATGAATTTGTCGCCTCATGTGATATAGAATTATGAGAATTACAAATACTGGATTTGAAAAACAAAACAACAAGGATATTTAAGAATTGGCCTCGGCCTTGAAAAAAAAATTTGAATTGACGAAAATATACCTCAGAAGTGGCTTCAGCCTGAATAACATGGACATGACAAAAATCTACCAAAGAAGTGGCTCCGGCCTTATCGAATACTGATCAGAACATTCCCAAATATGACGATGGCTGCATGGCTACGGCCTTTGCCTTTCCCCTCTGGGAAAAATGGAAAAAAAAAAAAAAAATGGCTTGGCTGTCAGTTTTCACAAGCAAATAAGGTGTCAGGCACAGACTACTAAGAGATACTACGTATCAGACGACCATCTTCAATACTAGAACGTTGGACAGTACCGCAAGCTATGCAAAAATGTCATGTGACGTTTCTTTTTTTTTTAATTTCGGGGCGCCGTAAATGGCGGGAAACTAGACTCGATTTAAATTCTCTATCAAACAAAAAAATATTTTCTTGGAAAACATCTGCTAAGCTAAAATGAGTTTCTTATGAAATGTTTCTATAAAGTCATAAGAAACGTGTAAGAAACTCATTTTAGCTTATCAGATGTGTTCCAATTATGGATTTGAAGGTTTTTTTTTTACCCAAACAAATAACAATTAATTATTTATACATTATTTATTTTTTCAACCTTTTCTTATATTTTAGAAACGCATTCATTTGCATGGTGGGCAGTTGCCGACCTTCTAATCGTAAAACATCTGTGCCTTTTAAAATTTTATTGATAATATTGCACCAGTTAAAAATACACAACCTAATGGATACACTGATGAAGAATTCAATTGTCTGTGCACGGTGGATAGTACATTTCACAAAGTCGAATGAATATTTGGAAATAACTGTTTGGCTGATGCTACTTAAAATAAAGTTGCAATGAGCGTTACTTTCCAAATATTCATTTGACTCTTTTACAATATTACCAAAAGCCCTCACCGCATACGTGGAAGGATAGGTCAGTTTATTTTCTTTCATTGTTTTAAATTCTCTTTGCGTTATCCATTTGTGTACATTGCTTTTTTCATGACATGTAAAGTCATTTCTGCATTTTTCGCAATTAAATTTTGCTAACAGTTTTCTTATGACCCATCCCGCCGTATATGCCCGTGAGTGTACATTTAATCTCTCCCGTGCTGCCTGCGCTTGAATGTCGACATCGGAATTCCTTATAGAATTTGTATTTGTAACTCCAGGTGTGTCTAATTCTTCGTGAATACGAAATTGGTTGAATAGTTCGTTTATATTAATAATCTGTTTCGTCAAATCATCTTCACAACTAAAGGACCTATCATGAAATTTGATGAAGCCGGTAATCAATATCGATTTAAACGTGTGTGCAAATGCTGAGCAAGTTGGGTCATTGTTTCGACAGTTGTATGACCGAACTTGCCCAAAAAAGTTTTCGATAGCGTCAGAATTATAGTACCGAGTGCGCATTATATTTATATTTTTCGATTTTAACATTTCCCACAATCTCTGATAGCTTTTTATCGTCGTTATCCAATTTTTTAAGCTGGGAACCGATTTCAGTTTACCAGCTTCATCAATAAAGTTTATTTTCTGTATGTCGACAATAGCATTTTTCCAAAATAATTCATGTTGGCTGTTTTTGGTTACTGCCCGACGAAGAGCTTTTGTCACTTTCGGTGAAACGCTCGCTCCATTAACGCTGTCAAACAAGTCATCCAGGAATGATATCAGCGATGCTGTGTTCTTGAGTGTGCTACTAACAGGGGTGCCGGAAGCATAGTGGTCTGTAAAAGTTAAAAATATGGGTTTGATTACAATTAGTTAACTTAATTGTAGGTTTAGTTCATAATTCGAACAAATGAATATAATCATAGTTTTTAACATTTTAATAATCTTAGGTTTGAAGGAAACCCCCAATATTCCGTGTGGGAATATTGGAATAAAAAGCAAACTTCATGTTAATAAAAAAAATGTGCAACAGTAGTGGTTTGACCTACCGCCTTTCATGTAGAGGGTAGGGGTTAGAATCCGGTTGGCACTACTAAGTGCAAAATTCAATAAAACATACCACTGAGCTTGTGCAGTGAAGAAAAATATCGTAAGGAAACCTGCACTTGCACGCATCGGCCAAGTAAATTTTAGGTACTAGAATTTAATATACTCACTAAATGCTGCAGTATACATTAAAGCTGCCGCAACTGTTTTGCTGAATACTCTTACACAGTTTTTAACCTGGAAATAGAATTTTTTAACTTTTGAAGGCTATAAAATAACGTTAGAAAAATAAAATAAATAAATGAATAAAATCATTAAAAAAAACCGACTGCCTTGGCATGGTAGTAGTACGGTGACGAATTATAAGCCTAAGCATTACTCATAGATCACAGTCTGTTGTTTAAAATCCGTGAAGTCCGTTCAGGAACAGACGGACAGGCGCAGCAGGGGAGTTTGTTTTACTATGTCGATTTCAAAACTCATTTTAATAAACGAATTATCTGTAAAAAATTACATAATATTGCGTTGCTTACCTTCATTTTATTGATTTTTTTTGGAATAATGTGCTCATCATTGAGTTTATGAAGCAGCCTCATCTCCGCATGTCGGCAATCAGTAGTGTACACATCTACGATGTCTTGCCAACAGCACTTTTTGCCGCTCATGTCAATATCTTTCGTAAGAAAATTATTTCTCACTCCTTTCAGCAAATGGGGTGGGTCATAGATGATGCTAAGTTTATGACCATGAAGTTCAATTGTGTCATCTGAAAAAAAATAACTTTATTGAAATCGAGATAGGTACTCTATAAATACATCCTCTCTGTATAATAAAACCGGCCAAGTGCGTGTCGGGCTACGCGCAAAGTATAGGGTTCCGAAGTTGACGATGCCCACAGTACCTTTCTAAGACTTATTAGCATCTAGCTAGCCTGTTGTATGACGTGCCCGCCCGACGCCCCTGCCGCTCGAGAAAAAAAATCGTTTTTTAATCATTTCATAAGTTGGTCGACTATGACTTGTAAGTTTGTACAGCCTACTTAGCTGTGATAGTTTTCCTTTCAACTACGTTATATATGCCATAACCGTGATTTTTTTCAGCCATCCAAATACCACCATTTACCTGGCAGGGGGGGGGGACACGTGACTAACAAAAAATATCACTTCAAAGCTTAATATTTCACAAACGCATCACTTAATCAAAAAATGGTTTTAACAAACCCACAATCTTTTTTTAAGACCTATTCAATGATATGCCGCGCCATGAGGTACGCAAGAAAAAAAAATACATCTCCACTTTACGAGTAGGGGAGGTACCCTATAAAAAAATATATTTAAAAATTTTATTGTACCACTTTGTCAGCGTAACTAATATGTATATTCATGAAAAATTACAGCTTTCTAGAACTAAGCATCTCCAAGCAATAGTGCGGACAGACGGACGGACGGATGGACGGACGGACGGACATGGCGAAACTATAAGGGTTCCTTGTGGACTTCGGAACCCTAAAAATGAATTGCCGTGCATTAGCCTGGCTAAGGCTCGAGAACTGCTGGACCGATTTGGCTGTTTCTTTTTGTTGTATTCCCTATGATTCAGGGAAGGTTAAGAAAGAAAAAAAGTCGGGAAAGTATAAAGGAACAGCAAAAAAGACGATTAACAAAGTTCAACAAGCTACAGCTAGTCACAAATAAATACAAACGAATTTTAGTGCAACACAAAATTATTGTTTCTCGCCCGTTCTACCGGTACCAGATTTGGCCGTGATCCATCAGTCAGTCAGTCATCAGTCAATTAAAATAAATTGATGTATCACTTCACTGCATAGTATAAAACAAGGTCGCTTCCTGCTGTCTGTCCCTATGTATGCTTAGATGTTTAAAAGCACGCAACGGATACTGATGCGGTTTTTTGAATACATAGAGTGGTTCAAGAGGAGGGTTTAAATATATAATTTGTTATAGTTTAACGCTCAATTCCCGCGGGAACGCTATAACCGAATTCCAAGCGGACGAAGTCGCGGACAGAAGCTACAGAATACATAAACAAATAAATTCATAATTAAATTAAATACAAAACATTGCAATTAAATACGTATGTACATACCAGTATCACGGCCACTTTTTAACTGGTCTCTTCTGGTGTCGTCTTGAAGACTTCTGTATGCGCTTTGGAAGGAAGCTCCTTGGTCGCTTACCAATGCAATTGGTATTAGACCAGTTGCACTAACTGCCTCCACAATATCCTTTATAATAGATTTTACTTGTTGAGCAGATGCAGCTCCTTCAGAAAAATAGAATGCTATGGGTTGCTTCCATTTATGAACCGCTCCTCTGATTATAAAAGCTAGAGCGTGGTCAGCAAAATTCTGCGTCTTGGAACTTAATTCAACGAATCCATGAATTTTGTCACTGTTTTTCGCATATGTGAGTCCAGGAGTCAGTGACATCTCGTCAAATATTATAGTACATAGTTTTTTGTTTTTATCCCATGAACTGACCTGAAATTGATAAAGGAAAAGTAAATACCTAAGAAAGTGAAGTCAAAAAGTTATAGAATAGCAGAATTTAAAACGACGACAGGTTTGGCTCAGTTGGTAGTGACCCTGCCCACTGTTCCGACTGTCGCGGGTTCGAATCCCGCTCGTGGCAAACTTTGTGTGACGAGCACAAATGTTTGTACTCGAGTCATGGATGTTTAGTATTTATATATGTATGTATTTCTCTATATAAGTATTTATATCGTTGTCTAGCACCCATAGTACAAGCTTTGCTTAGTTTGGGGATAGGTCAATTTGTGTGAAATGTCCGAAGATATTTATTTATTTTATTTTATTTTAAAAATGATATCATAAACTTAATTGCAAGTTGCCTCATATACACATATATGCCATTCGCCTCACTAAATACAATAAGAAAACAAGACAATATATTTTCTCAAGATTAATACATCGCGGAATTACCTTAATCCTATTTAATATTTGAACTATGTTTTAATATTTAAATATATTTATTATTTTAATAACTTTAAATTTAGTCTGACCAGTAATTTAGCGGATCTAGCCATTTTGCGGGTTACATAATGAGATAAAATATTCCACCACACCCTATTTTCGGCCCACTGCACAGGCCTCCTCTCATCACGAGAGGGTTTGGGCTATAGTCCGCACGCGGGCCCAGGGACTTCACAGACATCCTTGAATTACTTCGAAGATGCGAGCAGGTTTCCTCACGATGTTTTTCTTCAACGAAAAGTTCATTTCAGAAATGCGAGCCGGATTCTAAAATCCACGTTTAGGCTTCAGGGCGTGCCAAAGAAATATACATATATACATCGAAAACATAACCCTACTTCTAGCGCAGTCGGGTAATAAGAATGCCAGTTTGTACCTGTTGTTTGAGCGTATTAAAAACTGCAGAGTTTATCCCAGCTTCCATTTGCAGACCTCCTACCAACTTATTAAGTGTGGACTTCGAAGGCAGAATGAATATTTTTTGTAGAAAGCGATAGCATTTAGGACTCTGCTTCAGGATAGCCAATGCTATTATCTTCTCTTCCGTCGTAAATCTTCTACCTTTTTTGGTTTTTGTGCACATCTTAACCTGCATCCACAGTATCTTCTTAGCTATTGGGTCCATATCCTGCGTCAATTTTCGAAATGACTCCGATTTTGAGAATTTCATAGCCATGTTAATTCTTCGTCGGTAGTTTGTTTGCCTCCTGGCTTTTTTATATTGCTCATATAGTTCTTTGCACTTTGGTGTGAGTGAACTACGGGTGAAGGGTAACTTCTTCCGACACGACTTCGTTCGTTTCGGCGTGCC
Organism: Aethes cnicana; assembly: GCA_963971205.1. Classification (NCBI taxonomy): domain Eukaryota; kingdom Metazoa; phylum Arthropoda; class Insecta; order Lepidoptera; family Tortricidae; genus Aethes; species Aethes cnicana. The sequence continues at coordinate 12,275,156 of OZ020275.1, forward strand.
TGAAATTAAAGGAAGAATACAAGCAGTGTTAATAGCGTTTATATATCATACGCATACGAAGTACTCTTATTGATATGTTACACGATATTGTTTTAACCCTTTTTTGCAGGGCGATGGAAATTTCCATCATAACATTGTCCTGTTAATTAAAGGGAATTTTAGAGGTGAATGATACTTTTTTTTTAAGTCGGCCGTCTTTCAACAACAGTACAGCGTCAAATGGAACGTACTTAGTCGTAAAAAATAAATAAACAGAATTTTGAAATTTCAAATTTAAATTCACGTGTTTGCCGTTAACGCGCTAATTACGAAAAGGTTTGACTTAGAAGGTGTATTCTGGAGGATTTTACTGCGAAGATATTGATTTACGACGGATAATAGATGTGTATCAATGTAATTTGATACTGCCTATGTTACTTTTTGTGCATCCATTTTCAAAATTCAAACATAAAACGACTCGAAAGTATGTGATGAAAATTTACATCATTTCATTATGCAAAGACGTCTCTAGTATAGTATGGCGAATTATTAAATAAAAAATAAATTAAATTTATTTAGTACTACGCTTACGAATTGCACTGTGATTGTTATAGATACTTCCATCATATAAATATATATTGTTTGTTTGTTTGTATTGAATAGGCTCCGAAACTACTGGACGGATTTGAATAAAATTTGGTATAGAGATAGTTCGGAACCCTGGAAAAACGCAAAGTTCCTACAGGAACGATAACCGAATTCTACGCGGGCGAATCCGCGGACAGAAGCTAGTCTTATATATTTTTTCCTTAATCTAGAGATCAACTAACATGATCCTGATTTTTTTACCTACAAATAAATGAAAAATCATGCAAAGAAAGGTTAAAAACTTTTTTCATTATTTCAACCCAAAATTGGAGACCATGTTTAAAATTCAGCTATTTACGTTACATCCGTCTTTGAGTCACTAACTTGCATATATATCAAATATTGCAAATCAATCGCAGTAGTGTGATGTGACATACGGATGGACAGACTCACGAGTGACATGAGTGATCCTATTAGGGGTTTCAATTTTTACTTTTTAGCTGCGGAACTCTAAAAAATATCTATATCCTTTTTGAGAATATTTTGTCATTATACATTAAGTACCTGTATGGTCGATATTTTCTGTAGCAGGGTCAGCTTCAGGCAGACTTGTTACGGCAGACTTTTTCGAATCAATGGCACCTGGACAAGAAATTTTAAATGCGTCAATAAATTTAATCGGTAACATACTACATACATACATACCGGGCTCGCTGAGAACTATAGCCTGAACCTTTTCATGACGAGAAGATTTTTTTCATGTCATTTGTATAGGGGTATAGTCAAACGAGCGCACAGCCTACCTTATGGTATGTGGTCACTGCGGCCCATGGATACCGAAATCCTTTGATCCCCCATTAAGAAAGAAACCATAACATCTTAAATGCGTTGCCTACCCTGAGGCCTAAGATGGAATGCCTCTGTGCCAGAAATTTCACCGGCTGCCTTAAACCCCACCACAGTAGTAACACAGTACACAGTAACACAGCAGGTAACTTTTGCAGGACAATTGGCTATGGGTGAAAAATGACAATGTGCTCGATTATTTTTTTAAGGATAGGAATAACCTTCCGTATCAAGAGAAAAAAATCTCAGAATTTTCCGTGCCGTAGATTCTGCGTAAAAAATAAAATTGTTTTTGCGTTACGACGATTGAAATAATGGTGTCTCCTTGGTCCAAGTATGCAACACTACTTCTTGAAAAAATCAATAATGTCAATAGTATGAACACTTTTTTTCAAGAAGTAGTGCTGCATACTTGGACCAAGGAGACACCTTTATTTCAATCGTCATAACGCAAAACTAATTTGATTTTTTACGCGAAATCTACGGCACGGAAAATTCTGAGATTTTTTTTTCTTGATACGGAAGGTTATTCCTATCCTTAAAAAAAATAATCGAGCACATTGTCATTTTTCACCCATAGCCAATTATCCTTAAATGTCAATGCTATAAATGATTTAAATTGTAAACGGAAGGATAGCATAACTCAGAATACATAATTTAAACGCAACAATTTTTACCGCAATATAAGTAAAAATATAATTATGTTTAAGTAGTTAGCCCTCTCGCTTTGCTGTGTCCTTGCAGGTCGTCACACGTTACTATGTTTTACTTACATTGCATTAAATGAATAAATGAAATTATTTGTTATTAAAAGACTTGCCATGTGACTCGTGTTACCTGCGTTAACAGTATTTTTTCCAGCAGGAGTTACGACGAGACTTGTAGTTGATGTAGAGTCTCGGAGGTTCAGCATTGCAGTCTCTGTAAATTAATTTCATGTTTTTTTTAATAACAGAGGCTCTATTCAAACTATTCGAACATGGGAGATTCCCTATCGCTGTGCTCACGAGTCACGGCGCTCAAGTTGAACTTTAAATGTAGCTACTTAGTTCGGTTGAAACGCCGCGACGCGTGAGCGTAGGCATTAGGAATCTCAATTTCACTATAACCCTTCGAATAGAGCCCCAGTGCAAGCACTGCTATTTGGCTGCAGGTTGGCTGGGAAAAACAGTGGTACTAGCCCGGACGTACCGGGTCCTACCACCATGAAAATATCTTTAAAAAAATCAGCATTGTATCAGAATCAGTTCATAGTAGGCATAATTAAAGGTCTCGTACCACAGACGCTAGCTTAAGGCCTGCCTGAGGGGTTCGCCAAATCTTATCAATCAGTAAAACCGGCCAAGTGCGTGTCGGGCCACGCGCAAAGTATAGGGTTCCGATGTTGACGATGCCCACAGTACCTTTCTAAGACTTATTAGCATCTAGCTAGCCTGTGGTAGGTATGACGTGGCTGCCCGACGCCCCTGCCGCTCGAGAAAAATCATCATCATAAGTTGGTCAACTATTACTCGTAAGTTTGTACAGCCTACTTAGCTGTGATAGTTTTCCTTTCAACTACGTTATATATGCCACAACCGTGATTTTTTTCAGTCAACCAAATACCACCATTTAGCTGGCAGGGGGGGGGGGGGGACGTGACCCTAACAAAAAATAGCACTTTAAAGCTTAATATTTCACAAACGCATCACTTAATCAAAAAATGGTCATCAAACCCACAATATTTTTTTTAATACAGTTGCTCAAAAAGTGCTACTTTACGTAGCTGTTTAGCGTGCGCAAAGTTGGTTTTTGCGAACTAGTGCTTTTCTCTTTTCCCAGTGACTCAATCTTCACAGACATGTGAGATTAATAATTCAGTCAGCCAAACACTTAATTTACCAGCCAAAACTTTCAATATCACACTCAATAATTGTACAAATTGTGCCATTAACTATTATGTAAATAAAAAATAAATAAATAAAGATAGAAGATTTTTTTATTAGGAGATTTTTTTTTAATTTTTGTAGAACTTTATTATTTTTCAGTTCTATTGCAATTACAAAATTAATAATATAAACGTTTCTAATTTCTTACTCATTGTTTTTCTTATTTTTTCGCAACTGTATTAAAAAACGTCGTTTGATACACGTGCGGAAGTGTCATTCTTCACTCGTCCCGAGTCTCGATATCTCGTTACTCGTGAAGTAATGACACACTTTCCGCACTAGTATCGAAATGTACTATTTAATACCTATTCAACGATATGCCGCACCATGGGGTAAGCAAGAAAAAAAAAATACATCCCTACTTTACGAGTAGGGGAGGTACCCTATAAAAAATATATTTTAAAATTTTATTGTACCACTTTGTCAGCGTAACTAATATGCATATTCATGCCAAATTACAGCTTTCTATAACTAAGCATCTCCGAGCAATAGTGCGGACAGACGGACGGACAGACATGGCGAAACTATAAGGGTTCCTTGTGGACTTCGGAACCCTAAAAAGGGGCCATATCTACGAGCGTTGAAAACACTTTTGCAGGGCAACAATTATATATAAATGTCAAGTATATAAATGATTTAATTTGTAAATGGAAGGATAGCAGAACTCAGAATACATAATTTATAAGTAAGTAGTTACTATAATTTTTAAATGTATGGTACCTGTGTATTCAGTGTCTTTTCTTTCTCTAACAAGTTCAGCAACACCGAGACTTGTGGCTGTAAGCTGTTGTGGGCTACTCCGTGCAGTTTCTGTAAATATATAAAATTCAATTTATAACTATTTTGTGGTAAATAAGTAATTCCTCTCTGCATTAAGCCAGCTACAGCTTTTCTGATCTGATCCCTTGTATCATATAATTGGTGCTTCAGACGTCATTAAAATTTAAATAAATACAGACTCATAAGTCAGCTTTCCGAATAAAATAAAATAAAATAAATAAAATAACACTATGAATGAAATGTTGTTGCTACATACATTTAATTTCCTAATAAGACACTATCATATAGGAAATATGACATACTCTATCAAGATTCAGGTATGATGATGTATCAGATATATATGTTATATATATATTATATTTCTTTAATTCTTAGAGATATTAAAAATGAATCGTCGTGTGTTAGTCTGCCTAAGGCTAGAGAACCGCTGAACCGATTTGCCTGTTTTTTTTTTAACTCCCCGTGGTTTTGGGAAGGTTTAGAAATTAAAAAGAATCGCTATTGGGTAATACGAAGTTCACCGGGCCAACTAGTTTTACTATAATTATTGCTTATAATGTTTGCAAATATTAAGACATGGATCCCAACCTGTTCTCCTTGGTTCACATTCTGGCTTTGCATAACTATGATCACAATGCAGTTTAGCAAAGTAATTGTGATCATGCTTGACATGGCTGGTTTCTGTAAATACATATTATGTTAACATTAAAAAAAAATATCTTGAAATATCACACAACCAAAACATGATCTCTTCTTTCTTAACATATCTTACTGGCATACGCATTTAAACTAACTAGATTATAGTATTCATCATCATCATCATTTCAGCCAAAAGACGTCCACTGCTGGACATAGGTGAGATTATAGTATTATTAAAATAATATTCATTTTTTTAAACCGCTGTCCCACTGCTGGGCTATAAGGCCTTCAACAATTTGTCTTATCGAAAAAATAACATATGTTTACAATCATACTCATTTATTTAATGTTGGCCTTCATGCCCAACATAATTATTATTATCGATTTATCATACAACCTTAACAATTGTATTTTAAGGTGCCTAACGTGGTATTTTTCAAACAAATAAATTAATTAAGTATGTTATTATTGCGGTACTTATTAATTTCTTTGGCTACATTTCGATATAATATTATTACTTAGTAGAAAAATACCACTTTGGCCACGTTAAAATACAGTTGTTAAGGTTGTCTTATTTGCATTAGAAAATTTGAAGCCATGGACAAAATAAAACAACACGTGCGTAACTATTTTGTGCACTGAATGTTCAATAAAGAAACCCACGATTTTCTTATAAAGAAGGACCTAGTAAATGAGTATTGTTCAAATAAAATATTACAGAAATACAAACCTATTTCAGCATATGATACAGACGGAGTTCCACGCTCTATTTCTTCACTGCTGAACAAAGTTGGGCAAGCGGAGTTCAGCAAACGCAACTTTTCAGTAACATATTTTTTTTCGAAATGCATATGACACACGTGTAACTTGCCAATGTCTTCACTATTATAATGAAAATTGCTGGCCTGTCCTGCTGAAATTGCTTTCACCCACATATTTTGTTTGTCCACATTCACCGGCATTCGGTGCAGTTTAACGTCCTGTCGTTCACTATTGCAACTATGCACACAACACTTTCGAAACATTTTGACACGGCAAAATTATCGAAAGTTATTACAGTTTAGGTGGAGAGATAAAAGGCACGGAAATAAATCAACGTAGCACTTCACTCGATCAACACAAAAACTGTAATGTTTGAAAAACCGCCATGACCGGGTGTTGACACTAATACAAACATGGCGTCCGAAGGGATGCGTATGACTTGGCAGAAATGTGTAGTCTATGTCAAAAGAGTCAGATTAAAAAAACAAGAATCTCACTAGACTTTTTTGCGCTGTCACTTTGACGTTTTGGTACGGTCCATTTACAATCTATGAAGATTATTACCCGTGGTGTCAGGTTTGAGCCGGGAATGCTTGTTTTTAACGGGTATTTTTAAATATATTGTGAATTATAATTGATGAACGGCATTTTAATCTGATACATGTACAAAACCGTGTAGAATAGAAAACATTGAAGCTGTATTCTAAGTCTCGACGGTATTATTTACGAAAAATAACCTATAGCGCGCCATGGCTGACTCAGATTTTAGCAAGTTATTGCAACAAGCGGAGCTGTTGACAACAGATATAGAGGGCAATGAGGAACTACCACGGGTTGAGCGTTCCCTGGGGCAAGTGCTGGAAGCTTCAAATGAGTTATATTCGAAAGTAGTTCAGCCAGGCGCCAACGACATACAAGCGTAAGTACCGCATCGTGAACGGGTTAACAACTCGATTGGCAAATTTAGTAATAAACCTTGTGTACGGTGAAAATCTCGCTAAGGCTCTTTGATGTAAGCCTGAAAAGATCTGTAAACGTGAATTGGTAGAAATAGTATTTGTTACTATTGTTTATTGTGGATTTCTTTTGCATTCGCGAATTGGATAAAATTACTGTTATTTAGGGAAAGAAATTTGATTTAAGGAATTATGAGTTGATTTAAGTAAATAAGTATTCCACTGTAATAACATTTTTAAACTTATTCAAAAATTCCGATATTTATTCTGCTATAAAATGAAAAATAAAGTTCAAGGTTTATAATTTTTCTTGTGAATAATTCACAAGAAAAATTATAACCATAATATTTTTTTTCTGGACCCTTGGAGACTATACGTCTCTAAGATCTTAGATTTAAGTTTAAGTTAGGGACTATACATCCCTTCAATGTAATTGTAGTACGTACCTATATGTATATTTTATACATGTAATGTAAATGTTATAACTATGTGTAAATTTTGAAAAAAGGCCTTCTGCTTGAGTTTGTTGCGGCGCTTCTTCTCAAGCAATGGGTCTAGGAAGCGCTAGTAAATTCTTTTCTGACGTGTAAAAGTGCCCCTATGTGGCCAATTTGCTGAATAAATGATTGAATTTTGAATTTTTTTGAATATAAATCTTGAACTTTATTTTTGGCCATGTTGTAACATACTAATAAACTATTTTCTTAATTTGCTAACATAGTCAAATACCCTATTGTTTACTAAATTCTATGGATGTAGGAAGTCCAGCATGGAATTTGGTGAAACATTGCATTAATATCTAACTATAACTTTTTGTTTCTTTTCAGTCACCTCTTGTTTGGGTCAAAAGGAATAGACTTGCAACAAATATCCCAAAAACTAGACACTTTGAGTTCCAAAAGAACTTTTGAGCCTTTGCAGCCCATTGCTGATTCTGACATAGAAAGCTTTCTTAAAAATGAAAGAGAAAATGCCATTCTGTCTCTTATTGATGAAGTTAATAGAAACGTAAGTTCATTTTACCACATTCACTTTTTTTGCCTAATTACCTGTTTGCAAGGAAATGGTCATCAATACCTTTTTTTATCCTTTTGATAATTCCTTCTTAAATATTTAGGCACTCCAAACAGTTGAAGATCAAAAATGGGAGCACATGCTGTCAGAATGGAACAAAGAAAAAATAAAGCTCATGAATGCAATGATTGGCCCATCACAGAACTGGTTAGATTTAAAGCGACCAACAGAGCCTCTGAGCATTGCAGAGACACCTAAGAAGTTTGGGCAATCCATTCTGGACTCTGTGGAGTCGGCTTACGCCAAGCAAGTGCAACAGTATAATAAGCTGGTGTTCCAAGGGTCCAAGTCAAGGACTGGACTGTATCAGAAGTTTGCACAAGTGGCAGAGGAGTTGAATGATCCTGTAAGTATTTTATAAAATAAGTATGATGGTTATTGGCCAAGGCCATTCACAATAATGGTTACAAGTTTACAACCTTTTTTTATAATTTCAGAAAGTCAAAGAAATGTGGGAAATAATAAGCACAATGATCAATATTCCGCTTCTAGCAAGGGATGAGGATCCTTTAAAAGTTAGAGCAAATCCAGCAAACCAGCAGTGTCTTATAGCTCAAGGGAAGAAATATTTAGAGAAGAGGTAGAGGCTTTTTCATTGAAATTATCTGTGATATGAATTATTATTTTGCTTTATTTTATTGTGGGTGTGATAGTCGCCTTATTATTTTCTAGATACAAGCAGTATATGAGCGACGTGGTCCGAACGAATCCCGGTGCTGCGATGCGCGGTGGTGAGCCGGGAACTTACCCGCTCGTGCGTGGTTTCGTCGGGCTCCGTCTGCAGGCCCAAGCGCCCGGGCTGGCGGACGGCGTGGTCGACGAGCGGCCACTGTGGCCTATGGTCTACTACTGCCTGCGGAGCGGCGACGCTAATGCAGCGCTGCACTGCCTGAGGAAGGCTGGGTGAGTTTCATTTCTTCATTCTGGCCAAGGTTCTTCAAGTCTTAAATATTATAGATATTCCCAATTCCCAATACAAGATTAGAAGTTTTGTTGAGCTTCCCCATTTTTACTTGATTCATCTTTTATACTGTAAATTTATCATTATTACCGTAAACTGCTCGGCCTGTAGGCCAATAGGGATGACGACAGGGTGAAGAAATCGAAATTCTAATTAGTCCGTCAGTCAGGTAATAAAAAAATATTAGACACGTATTTTTTGTTTTATCAAATTAACAAAGAATTACTAAGTTAAAACGCATTAAATTTGGAGAGTGGCTGCTAACTACGTCACCGTTAGGTATAAATCGTACCTAACCGTGACGTCACGTGACATTTCAACTCGATATAAGAAAAAATACGTGTCCAATACTTTTCAATTATCTTCTCGATAGACTAAGGAAAAAAAGTTGTCGTCATCCCTGTTACTTGACATTGGCAAAATTGTCTTGCATATAGACAGAAGCCATTATTTAAAGAGAAGAAGAAGATTAGAATTGTGTGCGATAAGGTAAATTAGAAAATGACTTGAGTCTAGTGCATATAGGTGACATGACAGCACAGTATGTTCTTCTTCTATTTAAATAATGGCTTCTGTGTATGACAGCACAGTATGTCTGACCAACCACACCGACCAGTATGTAGAGTGTAGACCAACTGTGCTGTCAGTGTCACCCAACAAGGTTCTGATTGGTTTGAGAATATAGCGCAATCTGTATATAAACTCACAATCTTTTTTGCCAAATTCTCATGTACTGACTTCCCCACAATACAAACACAGTCGCGACCACGAGGAATTCATAGCAGCTTTAGAAGAACACATAAAAAATCCAGGCAAGGCACTGAGCGACAAATTGCAGACGGCCATTAACTTCCAGTACAGAATACAAGTCCGCAACTCGACTGACCCTTACAAAAGAGCGGTAAGTAAACCTCAATGTATGTTGTTTAGAAATATTTACAGTTAGATAGATAACGTTTAAGCCACACCGAATGCGTCTGTGGCGCGTCTCCAGGTCGCTACGGCTCGTCTGCACTGTATAGCATTAGTTCTCTTAAGACTTGTCACACCGCGAGCCGTGTGGCAGCGCGCAGCAGCCGCACAACAGCCGCACAACGGTTCGCAGGCGGTGTGACAAGTCTTAAGCTGGAGAAGACCTGCAGACGAGCCGCCGACGTGCCGCATTCTACTTATCTAAGAATATTTAGTGTGACAATTTCCCGAGGCTGATACCGTAAAACTTTTCAGGTATACTGCGTGGTGGGATGCTGTGACCCCTCAGATGAGCACGGGGAGGTGGCTCGAACAGCTGACGACTACCTCTGGCTGAAGCTCTCCGTCATCAAGGCCAAAACCGGCGCCGAGACCGAATCCTTCACGTACTCTGACTTGCAGAAGCTGATTTTAGAAGAATATGGTATGCGCAATCACTTTTTGCTTGTTTTTTTGACACTAATGATAGCTTCAAAAGCAATATATAGTGTGAAAAAGAAATCCCGTCATTTTTTTCATTATTTATCTTTGTTTTGAGTAAATCGAGGATTTATTGCAAATTATAGAAAAAAAGATGTATTATTTTAAAAATGACGCTTTTTTAATTTGTTTTTTTTTTCGCTATTTCTTTATTTAAATAACATTATAATCCCGCTAATTTAAAGTCAAAACTAACGCCCCTTAGGAGGGGAGATATGTTAAGTATTAATTGTTTTTTAAAAGTAATCATAATAAAATGCAAGTTTTATCTATAAAATATCATCGCATGAAATCCCTATTTGTTTGTGCACTTTATCTAGGGACATACTGTAGATCACAAATATCACAATCACAGGATAATTCGATTATTGTCATTGTTTTAGGTGAAACACATTATCACGCGTATGAAAAACCTCTGGTATATTTCCAAGTTTTAACCCTGACTGGGCAATTTGAACCGGCGATAGAGTTCCTATCTAGAATACCAAGGTAAGTACTAAAATTACCTAGTTATGTCTGAAAATTATATGTATTCCGTAGAGTGATGTTGATTATTGTTCGTTTAGATACCGAGTACATGGCGTTCACATGGCGTTGGCTCTCCATGAGGTCTACATGTTGGGAACGCCTCGCAACGTCCAGGCGCCTTTATGTAAGTACATACCTAACATCCTAAGTCTTGTTATCAATGTGGGAGAAACATTATTGCTTTTTTAAATATAATCCATTACAAACACAGCCATATATGCATATGTCTGCCATGCATCACCCTGTTCAAAGAACCATTCGAGGGTTCCCTGCTCAAACCCGATAAGTCGCCTTAAGAAAACAATAAAATTTCGAATAAGAAAACAAGTAATGTGTCTTGGTAAGGAGCGCAATCTTATATGGCGAAACAGTTGAAAACGTGTCCAGCGGATTTGATAAGCAACAAAAGAAAACACACTCTGCTTACAACCGTTTTTGCCTCAGCAGTGCCATGTGAAGGCGCTACTCAAGACTGCCTGAAGGTGGCTTGCCATTTCTGGCGACCGCAGCACCCCTACCTACCCGATTTGGTGTCCACTTTTGGAACTGTAAAGATTGCGCTCCTTTACATTGGCAACACTGAATCTCACGCGACATATGCACTTCTGGCGTCGGATTCATACGAGATGACCCTCTTGTATGCCTCTCTCTCAGTGTCGGTGGATACGGAGGACCCGGTGCCGCTGCGGCGTCTGAACTTGGCGCGCCTGCTGCTGCTCTACGTGCGCAAGTTCGAGCTCACGGACCCCACTGACGCGCTGCACTATTACTTCTTCCTGAGGTTCGACGCCATTGACTTTGCTTGTATATCCATACTTAATATTATAAATGCGAAAGTAACTGTGTCTGTCTGTTACCTCTTCACGCTTCAACCGCTGGACCGATTTGGATGAAATTTGGTATGGAGAAAGTTGAAGTCCCGGAAATGGATATAGGCTACTTTTTATCCCGGAAAAACGCAAAGTTTCCGCGGGAACGCGATAACCGAATTCCACGCGAGCGAATTCGTTGGCAGAAGCTAGTATAATTAGTATAACTCGGTTAAAATATGGAATGGTTTTCGAGTGTTTTCTTAAGTATGTTTGTTGCAGGTATAGTTTACTTAGGCCCGGTTCCTATATCCACGAAACGCCTCGTTTTGCCTACGGACGGTTGATTTTTGACATTTGTTCCATAGAGAATCTGTCAAATTTTAACCGTCCGTAGGCAAAACGAGGCGTTTCGTGGATATAGGAACCGGGCCTTAATGACATCTCAGTGTAGGCCTACTGACTAGCAGTAGTACCTAGTATGAACACAGATTATTGGTTAGTCCCCATAATCTGTGTCGTTCGCAACTTCTTGTTTTTATGATCCGACGTTGTTGTAAATTATTGTCTACTGATACATTACATATATACATAGGTAAGCTCACACCTGTTTCCCATTGGGGTAGGCAGAGACCACAGAACGCCACCATCTTTTATCCTAACATATCCAATTGACTACTTACGTTTTTGGGTGAAGCGCTAGAGAATCGCTTCTTGGGTCAACGAGACTACTAATTTTACTGTTGTGACGCAGAAACTTGAAAGATCCAGAAGGCAAGAACCTGTTCATGTCGTGCTGCACGGACCTGGCGCTGGAGAGTCGAGACTACGAGCTGCTGTTCGGCCGGACCGAGCCCGCCACCGGCGTCCGCGGCGCCGGCCTGCTCGACCAGTTCAACACGCCGCACGTCGACAGCAAGGCGAGTAACGTATAGCACGACACAACTTAGAAGCAATTCCAAGCACTTTAGAGGGTTTATCCCGAAAGTTGGCAACGTCGCATATAGCTGTCAAATGTTTCGCTGTTTTTATTAATTTCTCAATATTGCTGAATTAAAGAGGAAGATATCGTTCTATGGTTGAATGACGCGTCTCGTTTTATATTTGTTGGTTAGGCATTCAAATGATAAGATACATTAAAATGCGATGGAAAGTTTTCAAAGGATATTACTTCCATAATATTAGGTCCTTACATATGAAATTGGCGTTTCATATGGCAGAAATGAAAACGATTTTTTTTTATGAAACTATTTTTTTATTTAGTCAAAGTATGTACCATGGCTATCTATGCACTTTTGCCATCTCGAAGGTAGTTCATTGATTCCTTTACTAAAAAAAGTGTGTGAGCGAGAATCAATAAAATCTTTGAAGGCCGTTTGGACAGCCTCGTGAGAATTGAATTTTTTTCCTTGCATGAAGTTGTCCAAATTCCGAAAAAAATGGTAATCAGTTGGAGCAAGGTCCGGGGAGTATGGTGGGTGTCGAAGACATTCCAGTCGCAGCTCCCGTAGTTTTGCGGCCGTCAAACGTGCCGTATGTGGTCGAGCGTTGTCCTGAAGCAGCAGTGGGCTAGATCGATTGACCAGTCTGGGTTGTTTAATGGCTAGCTTTTCCATCATCGTTTGCAATTGTTGACAATACACATCAGCCGTGATTGTTTGCCCAGATCTTAAGAAACTGTAATGGATGACACCGGCACTAGTCCACCAGACACTTACCAGTACCTTTTTCTGAGTCAACTTTCGTTTCGGGCAGAATTTGGCTGGTTCACCTGGGTTCAACCATTGTGAAGAACGTTTCCGGTTGTCGTACAAGATCCATTTTTCATCACAAGTAACGATACGATTCAAAATGCCTTCATTATTGTGCCGGTTGAGAAGTGAAACGCAACACTCGACGCGTGTTTCTTTGTTTGCGTCGCTCAATTCATGCGGTACCCATTTTTCAAGTTTTTTCACTTTTCCAATTTGTTTCAAGTGAATCAAAATGGTTTTATCACTCACACCGAAGCCTGCCGCTAACTCTGACGTGGTTTGCGATGGATCTGCTTCCACAATTGCTTTTAATTCTTCGTTATCAACTTGTGTCTCCGGCCGTCCACGAGGCTTGTTCTGTAGGTCAACATTTCCAGAACGGAAACGTTGGAACCAATAACGTACCGTATTTTCTTTTGCAGTAGCTTCCCCATACGCATTGTTAATCCTACGAGCCGTTTCTGCAGCACTAGTGCCGAGGTGAAACTCATATTCGTAAATATAGCGATATTGTAAGTTCTCCATATTGTGAACAGAACGATGTGAAAGAAAAACAAATGACGCGATAACAAATAAATTTCGTAATTCGAACACAGAAATACATGGTCTTAAATTTGAATTTGGAATTCCTAGCCGAACGCCACATATTTTGAATCAAAGTTGCCAGTTCGCCAAACGCCAATTTCATATGTAAGGACCTAATACTACAGAATTCGTGTTCCTATAATAACTGTTGCAATCCATTCTTAATGTTTTATTCAACCATAGAGCGAATTATCTTTATTAATATAAAATCGTTATAACGCAAGTTATTCCTATCCATAAAAAAAGAATCAAGCACATTGTCATTTTTCACCCATAGCCAATTGTAATGCGCAAATAATTTATTTTACATCACCCTTGGCCATAAAGTGGGATTTTCTGCCCGCTACGCGGAGAGAAAATCTCACTTCTTGGCCAAGGCAAGACGTAAAACTTTTGACAAACCACGGGCGGTAATTCGTAAAGCCCCAGATCGCATATTTATGGCCCTCACCTTCGGTTCGGGCCACAGAAACCTGCGATCTGGGACATTTACGAATTCACCACCCTAGGTCTGTAATGTACTATTGCATTATAGCGGCAGCAAATATTTCCTTCATTGTGTTTTATTGCAATAAAGTGGCAACTCGACTTTGACGTAAGGGTGACACGTCACCCGGATCTGCAGACGTTGTTTTCTTAGACCATGCTTAGAATCGGAAATTAAAGGCACGCTCACTAGCTGTCAAAAACAAAAAGCGCTCGTTCCGAATGACAAACTTTTGGCATATTAAAGAGGTATCTATAGTCAACATATTTAATCATGCATTTTACTGCAGGTGATCGCCCTGAACGTAGCTGAGCAACTTGTCAACAAGGGTCTCTTCGAAGACGCTATCACCGTGTATGATATAGCTGATGTAAGTTCAAATCGTCCGTTACTAATAAAGACTGCTTGCAATAATCTATCGTAACTGTGACAACATGTTTTTGGTTTTGGACGTCAAGGTTCTGACGTGTAAAAGTGCCCCTATGTGGTCACAATTTGCTAAATAAATGATTGAATTTTTGAATTTTTTTAAAGGTGGGTTGACAGTTCTTATATGCAAAAACCCTAGAAGTAGTGGTAGCGAAACTTTCAAGATTAGATGTCTACCGCAAGATGCTGATACATAGAACATGAAATCGTCTCTCATTGGTCGCAGAACCTGGAGAAGGTGCTG
>OZ020275.1:12290156-12385290 GCA_963971205.1 Aethes cnicana
AGCTGCTCGCTGTCCAACTCCATCTGTAATCGCATAATAACCAACAGGTATAGCACGATACAACTAGTAAGACGCGTGGGTAAAGCAGTAATAGACTCTGCGTGAGCTCTGCCGCGCGCCTTCTAAGTTGTGTCGTGCTATACAGTCTGTTCAAGATATTCAAGAAAACAAAGATATTCAACATGCGTATTTGTTGTCGCGGACTTATTTATACTTAGTGCAGCACGACGCAACTGAGAAGGCGTAGAATAAGCAATAATAAATTGCGTCAACGGCTTAAGTGCATCGCAGCGTGCCTTCTCTAAGTTATGTCGAGCTATACCTGGGCGACCGAACTTTCATCATCATCATCATTTCAGCCGATAGAAGTCCACTGCTGGACATGGCCTCCCCCAACCGAATTAGAATTAGATATTGTCACCGAACTTTGCCCGGTGACAATATCTAAAAATTAGTTTTCCCACATATGAGACTGCCATATCGATTTGTCGCCCCCGAAAACTATTATATTCCAATTTACATCCCAATTATTAGAGCAGTTTCTAAAATCGGTTGTATATACATAAATAAATAAAGAAACAGAAATATACAAGATTAGTGCGTTTAAAGTATAAGATATCATGTCTAATTAATTCTAAATCTAAATTCCAATCTATTCAACAGGGCTCTTTTGACCTTTTGCCCAGCCAAATGCCAAATTTTATGTAACAAGTGCAAGTTATCCTCAAACATACACCATATCAAGTCCATCCATTCTGCACTATCAATTATTTTTCACACCTCCTATTCGAAAAGAAGTGTTTTGTTCCCCGTTTAGAGGGAGCAAAATGCGATTTTGCTCCCTCTTCGCTTTTTTTTAATTTTTTTTCATTTCTGCCCCGCTAACAGGGAGCAAAATACGTCTTAGCAGTGCGTTCACGGAGCTGCGGAGACTGTAAAAAGTTGCATTCAAAAGTCGCGTCTTTTTCGTATTTAGAATTTTATATATCGCCATTTTACATAAATAGGAATGTTTTGCATTCCAACAAAACATGTATTATGTACTAAACAAACACATAACGTCTCTATATTGAAGATTACGTTTGCATTAAGCCTTATACATGTGTAAACCATACCTGTTTGTCTATGGTTACCGTGTTTCTCTATGGTCCAGCAAGTGTGCGCGCGTCGGAGTTCTGTGGACGTGCGGCCGTCAAATTTGACGTCTGACATAGTGTCTTCAACAGCAAGGCCCTTGCCGAGACGTTATGTGTTTGTTTAGTACATAATACATGTTTTGTTGGAATGCAAAACATTCCTATTATGTACCCTTCCAAACACATAACGTCTCTATATTGAAGACGTGTCTGATATCTGCTGGTTGAAAGAAACACACAAACGCTATGTGACAAAAATAATTCAATGTGATAGAATAATTTGTACATAATACTTACAACCTTCAAGAAATAAGGGATAAGTACCTCAACCATTATTGATTCTGATCAATAATGTACACTGAGTAGAATGAACAAAAGAAATAACAAAATTATCATCCTTAGAACAGGCCATTAGGATATTTATATCCAAACAATAGGACATTTCTATGCAGAACAAACAAGATGTTTTCCAAATAAGACATTTCAAATTATAAGCAATTCAAACATTCATAATCTTACTATGTGATAAGTCTTTATCCTTAATAACTTTCAGACTTACAAAGCACAGTATATTGTACTGCAGATCTCACACTTCCTGGAGAAGCATATCTTAGTATCTTTTTAAATGGTTTTTTATTTAAGTTCAAAGTTCCTTATTGTTTTACATGCTGGGCAGAGATCTTATATAACATAGCCGGTTATATATCTATCCAGGTATATATTACAACTGGAAGCAGGTCTGATTACACCTGTCACTGTATAATAAAAAAGTCGCTTAAGTCACCTGCTTGTACTGTACTGTACCCTTCTTGAAATCAATATATCAATTTCTCAGTATGTTGGACCGACCAAATCTTATTCTCTGGATGAGTTGCAAAGCACCAGCTTGATTGTCTCTGCAATACTAAATCAGGCATTGAGCTGAAACTAAGCCAAAACATTAGAGCGGACTCTAATTCAACTAGACTCTCGTCATGAATTTGAGCGGATTGAAATTTGCTCAATAATTTGTTATTTGTAGATCTGTTCAACAAAATCTAAATATATGTATAAAAGGTAAATAAAGGTGACTGATTGATCTATCAGAGTCACGGATCAAACAATTGGACTGAAATTTGGCACAACTATAGTTAATGTGGCATAGACATCCACTAAGGCTTTTTAGGAAATTCTACCCCTAAGGGGGTCGAAAATTTGTATGATCAAATCAGACAGACCAAGTCGCGGGAAAAAGCTAGTGGTGTTATCTGCTAAGTATGTTATCTGCATTTCAGGTAGAAATGTGATGTGCTAATAATTCAGCTATATCCTGCCCTTTGGAAATTCGTTTCTTTATGTAATTGGTAGTAAAAAGGCACACAAACCATCCAATGGTAAGCTTCACTGCAGTCCATATACACCTAAATCCTATGGATTTCTTATTAAGACATCATGGGCTCTCAAATGCGTTGCCTACCCTGAGGCTTAAGATGGAATGACTATGTGCCACCAATTTCACAGACTGTCTTTTTTCTGGCATTATCTTTAGGTACCCATGAAGTCTATGTTTAAATAGCCGGTGTATAAGTGTGGACTTATGGGCTATAGCCCCAACCAAACCTTCTCGTAATGAAAGGAGGCCTGTGCCCAGCACTGGGACGTCACTAGGCTGTTGTGGATGCTGTAAGTGTTCAAGATAAGTTGATCTCCAACTGTTATTTAAGCAGGCAGCTTTGCCTATAATGAAAGATGTGTAGTGCACACGGGCGCAGAGTCTCAGGGGCGCCGAGCCCGACCGTACCGATTTGACTGCCTAGTAGGGCAGTAAGTGGACGGTAAGTGTGTATTAGGTTCTGGTTGCAAACGGGTACTACAAGTACTAGTGCCACTTGTTTAAGAGTGATTTTTCTCTAATATTCCAACTTGTTATTTGGTGGTTCCATTCTCAATTTTCCAATGACATTGGTGCCATGCCACACCGGGGCAATCAGCATGTATGTGTCTCTGGCTCTGTTCAAATGACTCAGAACCTGTGATATGGTATGGCCCTGTGGTATGTTGGGAGGTGGAAAGTTCCAGCCCAGGTCAAAAGCTGAATGTGTTTCAGATAACGTCTGAACTGAACAATCTCTAGTATCTAGAGTTACATTCCCTGGTTCTATCTTTGTTTCTGCTGAAGGAAGCAATTAGTATTACCGGCACTGCTGACTTGGTGAACACGGCCTGCGCGGCCTGTGGGAGCAGGTGCCATTCTGGTAGTGGTCTTCCTCACAACAACCAATCTGCTATCCTGTTGAACCTCCCCGGGAGGTAACAAGCTGACATTGATACATTCAACTGTACTGTCAGAGATAGCTGTCAGGTCCACCAACTGTATGAATCATTTGCCTAATTATAATAATATGTGCAACTAGTGGCACTGCTCACTTGTTGAAAATAGTGTCATTGCTCACTTGGTTCTTTATTGCAGAATAAACTGCATACATATTTTTCAGGCTTGAGTGCCATTTATTTTGACATGCCGTTGTGCATGTTTCTGACAGATGGAGCCCATTTAACCGGGCTCCCCACCCTGCATCTGCTGCGACGGTGATTAGAAAATGTGTCATGTTGTTCTTCAGGCATTGCAGTATGGTGTAGACCTTTCTTCCACCAGGTGATCTCTTTAGGGCTTGAGGGGGAATCAACTTCTATTGCCATAGTCTGCCCAGGCGTTGTCTTGGGTGTTCCAAATACAGGCTACTCCAGCTCCTGAGCTGGATCCAATAAGGATTTGGTATAGTTGCCAACATATAGTATACATGCCAACTTGTCTGTTCCAAGGGACGCACGGCATCCACAGCCAAGTCTTAATTATGAAACAATTCTGATTTAGGTACTATGACATAGTCCTCTAAGTAAATCCCGGATCCGGCATAATATACATGCCACCCCCTCTGTTCCATAAGACCTACGGTTTCCGCTACCTGTGTCTTAAGTATGGAACGGTCCTGATTTACTGTGACAAAGAGTCATCCAAGTCAACCAGGACCCGGCATAGTTTACATGCCACCCTTCTCTTCCATAACTCATGGCTTCCGCACCCTGAGTCTTAATATGGAACGGTCCTGATTTACTATGACATATTCGACCTAGTCGTCCACGTAAATCAGGACCTTAGTTTTCCCACATATGAGACTGCCATATCGATTTGTCGCCCCCGAAAACTATTATATTCCAATTTACATCCCAATTATTAGAGCAGTTTCTAAAATCGGTTGTATATACATAAATAAATAAAGAAACAGAAATATACAAGATTAGTGCGTTTAAAGTATAAGATATCATGTCTAATTAATTCTAAATCTAAATTCCAATCTATTCAACAGGGCTCTTTTGACCTTTTGCCCAGCCAAATGCCAAATTTTATGTAACAAGTGCAAGTTATCCTCAAACATACACCATATCAAGTCCATCCATTCTGCACTATCAATTATTTTTCACACCTCCTATTCGAAAAGAAGTGTTTTGTTCCCCGTTTAGAGGGAGCAAAATGCGATTTTGCTCCCTCTTCGCTTTTTTTTAATTTTTTTTCATTTCTGCCCCGCTAACAGGGAGCAAAATACGTCTTAGCAGTGCGTTCACGGAGCTGCGGAGACTGTAAAAAGTTGCATTCAAAAGTCGCGTCTTTTTCGTATTTAGAATTTTATATATCGCCATTTTACATAAATACTTTATTACACATACTAAAAATCCCTAAATTCATAGATATATACTTACTTTTGATAAATTATTTTCTATTTTTTATTTTCAATTTGGCTGAATGGTGCCGGCCAATGCCGTAGCATTCTTCGCAAACTCCTCGTGTGATCGAATTAAAAAAAAAAAGAACCCGCGAATTTCGTGAGCGCTCATTTCCTTGCCGTATTATTTTACACTTAATTTCCAAAATAAAACGTACCTTATGTAGTGTTATGAATTATTTCGTAGAAAATGAATGAAAGCAAAAAGTGATTTAGGTGATGCAATGTATTGGGATCAACACCTCTGAGAATTCCAAAGGAATATTATGTAAGTACGTAATATGAATTGCACTGCCCTTTTTTCATTTTATCGCAAATGTATTAAAAAACTTTGTGTGAAATGTGTATGTGCGAAATTGACACAAAATGTACTTTATTTCACTTTTGTTAAAATTTACCTTTTATTATGAACGCAACGCGTGCGAGCATGACAGAATATAAATAAAATGAAGTAGTTACAGATTCTTCAATATGGAAGCCATTTTCGCCTTCTACCTATGAATTTATGATAAGCGCGCGAAACACACGTTATTTTTAACCTTGTTTGTTTCTAAATGTATTATTTTTTTTGTTTTACTTAATTTAAAGACAATAATGAACGAATGATCTAATGATTTTCTCATAGGAGGGGTGAAAAGCAGAGTGTACAACACGGTAGCAAACTTATTTATGCCTTGGGTGACAAAGCTTGAATCCTTCGCTAGCTCAAGATTCCACGCTAGAATCCCTCGCTTACGCTCGGGATTCTATTCTGGAATCTTTCGCGTCGCTCTGGATTCAATCCGTCACCCGCGGTAAAATATACCTTTTTGCTCCCTAGTCATACAATCTACTATTGTCTTTATTGTGGTTACCCTTCTTTGCAGGTGAAACTATTGCTTCCTTACCTTACAAGTGAATGATGGGGAAATATAGTAGTGCCTTCAAATCTGTCTTATTATTAAGCACTTCTTTTGGCTTTTCGGCTTTTAGTAGACAAGCAGGTCAGTGGTAAGTAAACATATAAGTATTACCTTTGTAATTGGGCCTTTCGCTTGCAGGTTGGTATGTGCGAATTTGAAACAAGCAATGGCAGCATCTTCTATCATCTTCTGGAACTTCTCATTCTTGGCTACAAAGTCTGTTTCGCAGTTGAGCTCGACTAAGGCCCCATGACTTTGGTCAAACTTGACTGCCACAAGCCCTTGCTGTGCAGACCGCCCCGCCAGCTTCGTAGCCTTTGCCCAGCCCATAGCTTGCGCTTGCTCATTCAGCCATGTCTCTGCCTGAAAATTAAATAACATCATTGTTTGGAATATGATTTCTTATCTTTTACAAATAAAATTACCCATTGAAACAGTATAACAAAATTATAAAACTATTTGGTAAAACTATAAAACAAAGTTTTCCAACTTGTCTTAATTTGAATTAATACACTGGAAAAATTACCTTTTCTGAGTCATTATTATGCATTTCAAGAGCTTTTTTACAGTTGGCAATAGTGTATCCTGTCTTCTTACGGAGCTTTGCTAGTAGAGAAGACTCTGCAGCTCGGCAGACAGGGCTGGTGTGCAGTCTGCGCACCAACTGGAATATCATCTGGAATACAGTTAATAAACACCCAGCTCTGATAATTAGGTCTATATTTTTTTTGAAATTTGTAACAACACCAACTGATTTCAATCATTTTTGTTGACTTCTATTTCCAATGTAACAAACTCACACAAATACACTTATATGGTATTGAGAAACCAATTCTTTTAAGCTTTTCATATCAGATACCAAGATAAACTCTATATACACTTATATGTTATTGAGAAACAATTCTTTTAAGCTTTTCATATCAGATACCAAGACAAACTCAATGGAAGCTAAACTGTTATTGGGTGGATTGGCTTACACCATGACATCATTTTAGTGGGAGGGGTATAGGTAGTTGTTATAATCAAGGCCAATCCTTAGATCAGCTGTATCATAGTGCATAGCAATATTTTACAAACAAGCTTTGTGTTGCTAGTTACCTTAGAATAAACCTCTAACATCTGCTTCATTCTTAACCTATAAATTAAATCATACTTCAGTATGACATACTTACTATCTAAAATCTGGCTAAAAACTTTTTGCATAAGATTCCTAACAAAACTGGCAGCTAAATGAAATGGCGCTAATGCCGAGAAAAGGTAATAAACAAAATGAGGTTACCATGGAAAACAAATTGATTTATTATTCTGTCATGATAACAGTTTGCATCGCTGTTCATTATTTATGTTTAGTTTTATTTAGTAGTAGGCTAACTAAGTGAAAAAGTTAAGAGACCCTTTTGAGACGAACATAACCAAAAATCTTGTTTAGTTGACACAAGACTTACCTTTTGTTCGGCTACTTTTAAGGCAGGTAAGAGAAAGGTTTTGAGTGTTATTGTTTAGTAACTATTTTCTATATTATATTGTTAGTTACAGTCCGATCATTTCTAAAGCTGAATTAAATATTTCTATATTTTAATACCGTCTAAAACTGCAATGCAAGATAGAGATTTTGACAGATACGTTGACAGTTCTCCTCAGATCATTTCCTAGCGTTTTATTTATGCTAATATTTAGTGAAATAAAACTTTGCTATGGAAATTTATAAGGCGTTACACATGAGTTACACACAGACTGTGGCGTTAAAAAATGGTAACATCCATCTATCCTTAGGTAACCAAACTTAGCTTTCGCATGTAATTTAATATGAATATGGATATTAATCCATATTAAATTAAATGCGAAAGTAACTCTCTGTCTGTCTGTTACCTCTTCACGCTTCAACCGCTGGACCGATTTGGATGAAATTTATACATTTTCGATGAAGTTTGACATAGGCTACCTTTTCCCAGTCGAGGGCAGAAGCTATTACCTATATTCATAATATAATACTATTACCGAATTCCACGTGGACAAAGTCGCGGGCAGAAGCTAGGTAATACGCTTACATAGATACATAGCAATAGAAACTTTTGTATTAACTCAAAGCCTTCGGCGCACCATCAATACCATAATCCAAAAATAGTTGGTAGGTATGGATTTTTATAGGTAGGTACTTAACAATTTTTCTTTTCAGTATTATGGAGAGAAATAACAAGCCCACTCGTAAGAAAACTCAACCGGCTCCTTCGTCGTCCGGTATAAAGTTGCCCAAAATTCCAAAGCCCGATCCTTCACAAATACGAAAGCAATCTTTATTTTCATTACCTGAACAAGTTCTTAAATTACCTCCTGCACCCAAAATGGCTAGAAAAGACACAAAAGCCGTCGTTAAGAAAAAGTCGATTGGTAAGAAATATTTATGCTGCTAGCTCGTTTGTCAAGTTGTTGAGTTTGTGTGTCTTTTTCTTTCAATACTACTACTACAGCCTATTTTGGGGACTTTTATTTCAATAGTTGCCTATTTTTTAATGTTAAATTACGAGTTTATATTTACAGTCATGCAAAACTTTACCGCACTGAGAAAAGCCCGAGAGCAGTTTAGGGAAAAACTTATGAAACTAATTTGCCAATCCGGTCCGGGAGAAGACAGTGATGGCATTCCTACAGGAGAGGAAAAGAATATGCTACGATATTATTACTATCTACGATATGGCATCGACTCCGTACACGTTGCACCTCTTGATAAAAAGATCATAAAACGGTAATTTTTGTGCAAATATTTTGAAAATGCGATGGGAAGTTTTCAAAAGATGGTACTTTCATAATCCTAAAAATTTTGTGTTCCTATGATAATTGTTGCAATCCAAAGTAACTCTGTCTGTCTGTCTTAACAGACAGACAGACAGAGTTACTTATACTTGGTTGACGCGTGAAGAGGGTTACCTCTTCACGCGTCAACCGCTGGACCGATTTGGATGAAATTTGGTATGGAGATAGTTGGAGTCCCAGGAAAGGACATAGGCTACTTTTTATCCCGGAAAAACGCATAGTTCCCGCGGGAACGCGATAACCGAATTCCACGCGGGCGAAGTCGCGGGCGGAAGCTAGTTAAACAAGAAATCTAGCTGTTTAAAGTTTGGTTTCAACGCCGTGACGCTTTGACGGTAGGGATAGGGAAGTTTATTTTCCCTGTGTAAAGTTTCGAATAGAGCTCCTGGTCATCTGTGATTAATTAAATGTCCATCATTGGCGTCATTGCTCATGACAAGAGTTCGACTGTCTCACACACAGCCTAGTCTATATTTAGTTAGGTAGCAGCAGGCTACTCACCTCTGAGTATAGTTTTCATTTCACATTCTGAAAGATATCAACTACCCAACCCCCCAACTGACATCTAACGCAACCTAATCCAGTTGCATAAAAGCGTCTGACCTTTAAATAGTTATCTTACTAATATAATAAAGCTGAAAGTTTGTGTTTGGATGTTTGAATGTTTGTTGCTCAATCACGCTAAAACGGCTTAACCAATTTGCTTGAAATTTGGCAAATCGATAGTTTGTAACCTAGAATAGCTATAGGCTACCTATTATTGTAGAAATACCGGAAAAATCCCGGAAACTCTTTAAAGGGTCCCCGGAAGAGGACTTTGGGTAGAAAGCCCGGGAATCCCACAAATGCCGTAATCCCGGAAAAGGTTTTAAAAGTATCCTGGAAAAAGGCTTTTTAAATAGATATAGTGTTCCCTGCAAACGAAGACGCGGGTAAAAGCTCGTAACAAATAGTTTGGTTTTGCAGCGTGCACAACTTGATCTCCCCGAAGCTGAAGAAATGGGAGGACACGCTCGTCGTGGCCACCGACGAAATGTGCGAGGACTTCATGATGAGCATGAAAAAGGCCATCGTAGACTTTGTTCTGAAGGACCCGAATACGGTAGACCCACATTAATTTATACGGCATCATGTTTTATAGGTGTTCAATTTTTTTCGAGTTGGTAATAAAATACATTTTTGTATGGGATACAGGTATCGCTCACGCCATCAATCCCATAATGGGCCATACAAAAATATTTATATTACCACCTCAAAACAAAATCCTAATAAACATGCTTATAATCTATAGCTGATACTGTGGTTAAAATATCGTCATAACGTTTTGCTTGACCCTATAATTATACTTAGTTAAATTTATTAATTTATTGAATTATGTGTATTGTGAATGAGCGATATGAAATCGGTGACGTTTGTCACTAACTCACTTGACTTGATGGAAAGTGCCGATTTGGCCAAGGGCAGGGCCACAAGGAAGTTACCCTAACCCCGTAGACCAGACGGGACTCATTCAAGTTCGTAAATAGGGTACTCAATTGGGTGCTTCGTAGGGAGCTATTGGGATAATATTCCAATAGAATCTGAGCTAAATAGGGAGATAATGTAGGTGCTGTATTAATTTAGATTATAAGTACCTAATTTAGGGACATGGGAAATACTATATCCCTATATAAATAAATTCGAACGAGGCCCCCGCATTATCAGAGGCGTCGCCAATGTGTTACCGGTCCCCGCTGGAACCTATTGCTGATTTTTTGAAACTATAAGGGTTCCTTGTGAACTTCGGAACCCTAAGAAAGAACAGTATTTAAATTCAAAATTACGGTGTCAAATCATTACATGAAATCTTGTGTGTGTGACTTCAACTCTCGTGGCAATACTTATATAAATGAAATTATGTGGGATGCAGACTTGTATTATTAATATATTAAAGCCTGACACAACTTAGAAGGCACTCGCGGAAGCGCTTTAAGCCGTTGACGCAGTATCTATTGTTGCTTAATTTACGCGCCTCTTAAGTTGTGTAAACCTGGGGCTATATTCGAAGTCTTAAATAGGAACCGGGAGATTCCCTATAGCATCGCTCGTACGCGTCACGGCGCTCAAGATGGACCTAGTTCGGTTGCAACGCCGCGACGCGTGAGCGATGCTATAGGGATTCTCCCTGTCCTATTTAAGACTTTGAATATAGCCCCGGTACCATAGGAAGAATCACCAGAGGAAGAAGACACTCCCCTGAAACTGGAGCTGGCCAAGAAAGATGATGCGTGGCGCAACCGCTACGCTATGGCCCGCCGGACGCTCACACGGGAACTATTTATCGTGAACCCCTGCATGGCGCAGGTGCTGGAGATCTGGTGGAAGAACTTCAAGTGACTATCCTATTTTTATTGAAAACGTAGTTACTCTGTACTGACGTGTAGATTTATGAGTATTTTTTACGCTTTCATACCATATAACTGCGAAATGAATTTTGATATTTGATTTTTTGCATGAACATACCAAGTATATTATAAGTTGATACGTTTTATCCCGACATTCCATTATTCCAACGAGATTGATTGGCATTTTTAGATTATTATTATTTTTACTTTGTTTGTCCGTGGTATTGTAGGCCCGCAGCAGCCGTAACCGTTTGTTATCCTGTTTTTTCTAATTTTATGTCTGATATAATCTACGATTTTCAGATCGGACTAGCCGATTTTCAATTTTTTTACTGATTTTTACTTGACGTGGAACTGTATTTTCTAGATTTTTAAAATCAGAACATTCCTCTATTCACTTCCTGCCGTTCTTTTAGCGATCTCCGGTTGATAGATATGGCGGACGTGAAGTCTGCGAATGATGCCTATGCGCTTCAAGATTTCAACTTCGTTTGCAAGAGACACATCGAACTGACCGGCAACGTGTTGAGGTATCGATGGGTCCCGATGATAAAGGCCATATTTGAGCAGGTAACTACGTTGAATATGTTTAATGAATAAGCTTCTGTCCGCGGCTCGCCGCTCATACCGTTCCCGGGGAACTATGAATTTTTCGAGATAAAAGTAGCCTATGTGCGGACCAGAGTCGTAAGTATAATCTTCCCTCATACCAAATTTTGTGGTAATCTGAACAGTTTCTTGAGTTAAAACCAGGCATACGTATCCATACATATAGTAAAGCAAAAGAGGGTCGAAAGTCTGTACATGGGAGATATTCGAAAAAAAAGTTGGTTAGGGATAATTAGAACCGATAACAGAACACATTTAAATAGTTTTTAGAATGTTTGACTGTTTATTTGACCGCGCATCACGTAAAAACTGTTGGACTGATTTTGATGAAAGGTATGAAGATAGTTGGAGTCCCGAAAAAGCATAAGGCTACTTTTTATTCCGGAAAAATGCATAGTTCCCGCGGGAACGCGATAACCTAATTCCACGCGGACGAAGTTAGTACATACAGAAATGGCTACGTGAAGTAAAAGTAATTATTAAGAGCTTCACTTGGAGCACCATTGAGAGATTCAAAAAAGATATATGGTTAAGTTAAGCAAATACTATCTCTTTCAGGGACTCAAAAAGCGACAAGTCCCACTGCCTAAGCAAGGACAAAAATTTAAGCACTTCTACAATTGCTTAGCCTGTCTAATGACTTATAACTTACAAACATTATGTTTAAAATCAATGAAAGAATTTACTGACTATATTATGGATGTTGGGGTACGTTTTATGATAAACTCGCTTCTATGACATAATCTAATGGCGACTGTACTTTATAATCATTTTTTAATTTATGTTCAGGGTTCCAATCGAGGTTTTATTATAAACCTATCATTTCAAAATGACGCCTTGGAATTTGAACCAACGTTTAAACAATTCAGAGACCAATTGAATTTAATGTACGAATTTTTAATGGACGCTTGTAGTCAGACTCCTCGTTTGGAGACCATCTTGTATCCGGACATGGCCTTTACTGGCCGAACAACACTCAAGGTAGGTACAAGATATCATCATCGGAAACTGGTCATTTTCAGTTCATAGATCTTTCTGAAAAGTTCAATTTTTTTCAGCCTATAATAGACGATGATTTAATAGATAGTTACAAAAAGCAAGTAGCTGATCTCATAAGTGAACAGAGAATTGGACCAGAACTAAGAGTACAAGATTTTGACGATTATGTTTGTTTGTTAAACGGAGAGGTGGGTGCTGTCTTGTTCCTTAGATATTATCTCAGTCAATACATTACAAAATCTTTAATAATTTTTCTTCATTTTAGTTTATGACAAAAGTAGAGGAATTTATTAACTCTGACCCTGAGAAAACTTTCGAAGAGTACTGCGTGGAAGCTATAAAATTATGCGAGCTTTCAAAGGAAATCCCATCGAAACTGGAAGGCACCATTGTTATAGGAATGTTTCAGATGCAAAGAGGAGATTTGATCAACGCATTGCGACAGGCGGCCACGAGAATGGCCAACACCTTGTTGAGGAGGATGACAGACGACTACCAAACGGAGATAAGGGCGTATGTCCAATTTTGATTAACCTGAAACAATATCTACATAGGAATATGTATGATATATATACTTTACATATATAAAATACGTCTCTATATTATTATATATTCGTACCTTTTTAGAGTTCCGGAGTCTACAAGGAAATAGTTTCGCCATGTTTGTCCGTCCGTCTATCCGCATCACGGTACAAAGACTCATACATAGTACTAGAAAGCTAATAAAATAAGTAATTAAATTAGGCATGAATATACAAGACATAATATTAGTCATCGCTGACAAAGTGGTAGAATAAATATTTGAAAAAATAGGGTAGTTACCTTCTCTACGCGTAAAGTGGGGTGGGATGTCGTTGGATATTTTCTTTAAAAAAATGAGTGAGTGACGGACAGACATGGCCATTCCGGCGGACCTTGTAGACTTCGGAACAGAAACACAAAGCGGACTTCGCGTAATTGAGTACTTATTGAGTAGATCATCATCATCATCATTTCCGCCAAAAGACGTCCACTGCTGGACATAGGCCTCCCCAAGGCGGGCCACTCAGACCGGTCCTGTGCCACTCGCATCAACCGCGTTCCCGCGACCTTTACAAGGTTGCACTCCACCTTGTTGGAGGCCTACCGACAGCTCGTCTACCGGTTCGCGGACGACACTCCAGAATTTTCTGGCCATCAGTCCTGCGAGCAATGTGCCCCGCCCACTGCCACTTAATGTTCGCAATTCTTCTTCTTTTTTATTGAGTATATGAAATACTAAATTTAACAGAATATACGACGAGTACAACGAAATCGCAACAAAGCTGCTGACGCCGCCACCTGACACCAGCGGCCTGATGGAGCTCATCGAGTACTACAAAAAGGCCGAGACGATCCTTATATACGAGATGGAGGACAAACTGCGCAGCGTGATGCGCTACATCGTATTCCTCGGAGACTACACTAACTTCACGCCGCTCGAGCTCAAGTCGAACAACCAGACCTACCACTGGTCATTAACGTTGTTTACTTTAACTACTACTCACTTCCTTATTTCGGTGTATACCTACTGCAAACTGCATTTCGATTTTTGACCATTAGAACGAACCATTGTGCATTAGAGCACAGTCATGTATTATTAGGTACCAGACGTGACCTGATCAAATTAAAGTATTGGAACCAGTCGTAGACAAATGCTCCAGTCATGGACACTCGAACTCTTCCAACATAAAGTCGATTTTCAACACATAGGATGGCTTGTCCAAGACATTTTACCTTATTTCTTAAACATTTTAAAGGTATGCTCGGTTACCTGGGATTATTCAAGAATCAAAGGCAATATGTGAGCGGAAGAGGTTGGAATACCAAGAGTTATTAAAGGTATTTAAATGTTCCTAAAAGAAGGAGAGTTCCCCGAGTTAAAATCAAGAGATACTAAGTAATATAGATATTCCGTTTCAGATTAGAATTGCAACGTTCATTGATAGTCTAACAGTTTTTGAAACTCAGTGCAATGAAGTAAAGTATTGGGGTGATATTAATGAGTTACCTAAATATGTCTTAAGGGCGCGCCGGCTTGATGAGAAGTAATAAATCACTTAATTTCTGTTGTTGTTGTGCGTTGTTCCAAATAAAATTACTGAATATTTATTTCATTTTTTGCAAAGGTTATCACAGGCTTTGGCTCAAATTGACCAGTTCAACGAGGAAGAAACTTCTTTCGGGTACGAGTTGTCACAGTATCCTAAAAGAAAGCAAGTGTACGACAGACTCGTGCCCTTCAAGAAACTTTTTGATGCTAGCTCTGAATTTCTTAATAAACATCATAATTGGATGACGTCCAAGGTATGATTGATATCGTTAAAAGCAGATAATGGATATCTACGGTTACGACCGATGATTTGCCTTTTGGAGTTTTAGGAGCCGTTTTCATTAAGCTGAGCTTCGAGGTTGCTACTGCAATTATTATTTTTGCAACCGAATAGGTGACTAAAGTGTAAATGATATTTCCTCAGGTTGGTAGCTTCGACCCAGAAGAAATTGAGGGCGATATTGGATATTTTTACAAAATTGTTTATAAATTGGAGAAATCGTTTCAAGATGTTCCCGACACTTTCCAGCTTGCTTCGTCTGTTCGGTAGGATATTTTTTGATGTCTGATTTATTCTTTATCAAAGAGGTTAAGAATATAAATATTTAATCTATTCTATCTCTTTACTTATAATAACGTACACATTTTTGTTCTGATGTAAGTATTGATATTAATACTGTAATTTTTGTAATAGGGCGAAAATGGATGAATTCAAGATTCACTTGCCTATAATTCAAACACTGGGTAATCCCGGCATGAAGCCTCGACATTGGGAGAAGATCTCAGACATTGTGGGCTTCCCTATAGTCGTAGATGACAAGTTGTCACTGGAAAAGGTGATCGACTTTAACCTAGTGGACTACATAGAAAAGTTCGAGGGTATTTCGGAGTCGGCTACAAAAGAAAATAACCTTGAAAAGGCGTTGGACAAGATGATGAAGGAATGGGCCGATCTGAGATTCGATATTTTGGTTTACAAGTTAGTTACTAATATTTTAAGTAAATTGATAATTAATTTTTAATTGTTATTATTGATGATGATTGTGAATTTATTATCGTTTAAAATTCAACAGGGATACCGGGACTTATATTTTATCGAGCGTTGATGAAATTCAACTACTACTTGACGATCATATTGTGAAGACACAAACTATGAAAAATTCGCCTTATATAAAGCCGTTCGAGGAGATCATTATGTATGTTTTTATAAGTATTATTAGAGGAATAAACATGCCCAATAAGTATATACATTGTACAAATAAACTATTCCGTAAAAGTAGTGAGTAGCAGTCGTCAAAACGTTGTTATCACAATGTATGTATTCTTGTTTTAAAGCGATTGGGAGGGTAAGTTGATACTACTCCAGGAAATATTAGATGAATGGCTAAAAGTTCAAGCCACTTGGATGTACCTGGAGCCCATTTTCTCCTCCCCCGACATCCAACAACAGATTCCCGAAGAAGGACGTCGCTTCAGCGCTGTTGACAAGGTAAAACCATACCGAGTGGTTATTCTATACCTGTACTTATTGTTAGACGATTATCTACTTAACTTTAATACAGCTTTTTTACCAACTACATCTTAACGGCATAAATTCACTATGTGCCACTAAAATATGAAAGACTAGCTTCTTGCCCGCGACTTGGTCCGCGTCGAATTCGTTATAGCATTCCCGCGGGAACTATATTTTTTTTCGGGATAAGGAGCCTATATGTTGACCAGTCTTATAAACTAAACCCCATACCAAATTTTGTTGTAATCCGTCCAGTAGTTTTCGAGTTAAATCCGGACATACATACATACGTATGTACAGATTTTTTTTCTAAAAATCGTTGTTTTTTGTTCAGTATCGGTTATATAGTCCCTTTGACTTGATAGTTTCTTTTAATTTTCAAGTTTCAGACGCGACTTCTTCTACAGTCTTATTATTATTATTATATTAAAGATTCTGTCTTGATTAACATCATCATCATCATCATCAGGTTGACTGGTAGAGAATGCCTCAAGGCATTAAGTCCGCCTTTTGTACACTAAGTTTTCTTTATGTGCAATAAAGTTTAAATAAATAAATAAATCATCCAATCATCATCTTTCCAATTTTCTGATATGAAATAGTTTCCCATTTAATTTTAGACCTGGCGAGAAATAATGAAGGCAGCATTCACGGAACCCCGCGTACTCGACGTGATTACTATAGAAAAGATGTTGGATAGGCTGAGGAAGTCGAATAATTTGCTCGAGATGGTCCAGAGAGGACTGAACGCTTACCTCGAGAAGAAACGGCTGTACTTTCCACGTTTCTTCTTCTTGTCTAATGATGAGCTATTGGAGATTTTGTCAGAGACCAAAGATCCCATGCGGTAATAGCTATTTTCACATCTCATGCTCTAAAAGTAGGTCAATATAGCCTTACGAGGCGGGACTAAAGTGAGTACTTTAGTCCCTAGGGAGTAAAAGTAATTGTTTTTTTAATTTACTTTGAGTGACTAAGATAAACTCAAACAGCCAGTACTTGCTTAGTTTTTGGCATAAAGTAAATTTTCAATAAGTTAAGGTATTTCATTAGCACTCTTTAAATCACATTTAAATATTATCACACGAAACAATAATAAAAATAATTTAACAATCACAATAAATAAACCTATAGTTTCAGACCGTTGTAATGCGGAAACAAAATAAAAAAGTAAGATTGTGTGTGGACCATTTTCATGATGAAAATGTTACGTTTTTAGGGTAAATTGATTCAAACCGTTCGTTGTAAAATAAAAAATTCACCTCGAGACTAAAAGCGAGGCTTATTTTAGTCCCTCGATAAAAAATATACTATTAAATTTTATAAAGCTATAATTCTTTATATTTTTTTAATTCTTATGTTCCCGCATCCTTGAACATTTCTTTACAGAGTGCAACCTCATCTCAAAAAATGCTACGAAGGTATCGCGAAGTTGACCTTCACGCCAGAAATGGTAGTGACGCACATGCGCTCCTCAGAAGGAGAAATTGTCGCGCTAACCGTCACTATCGATACTGTTGAAGCCAAAGGACAGGTTTGATACCAGATCTATTCTAATACTTAAACTATTACCTACTTTATTGGTCATCATTCATCATAAAAAAAAAAAAATGTCAGCTTTCGAAACTAAGTAAGTATCTTGGTTATTTACCCATAGCTCAGTCAATTTTCTATACTGCAACATTTACTTATTTTCTGTGTAAAAATTTGTGGTTGGTGTCCATTTCAAAAACGTGATAAACTGAGTCTTGAGAATAGATGGAGTAAGGACTATATTATTGTAGGTGGAAAAATGGTTGTTAGAGTTGGAGTCGGCGATGAAGTCGTCGGTGCACAACGCGGTGGCGCTCTCGTACGACGACTACACGCAGCGACCGCGGCAGGCTTGGGTGCTGGTTTGGCCGGGACAAGCCGTAAGTAGGCCTATTACTAGTTAAGCCTGGCAATAGTGAAATTCACTCCGGAGGCTCTTGACGTGACTTGTATAAAATTAATGCTAAGACTCAAACAAAAGATCGTTGAAGTGAATGTCTCTACAATCTAGACAGAATTTAACTACGGCTTATCCTTATCTCATACTAAGATTTGAAAATTTGCAGGTCCAATGTATAGCGATGACTTTTTGGACTTTAGAGGTGACGGAAGCTATTCACATTAGCATACCAGCGATGAAAGCGTATTGGGACAAATGTAACTTCCAGATCTCTAAGATCGTGGATTTGGTTCGCGGAGAACTCAGTTTACAGAACAGGATTACCCTTGGTAGGGACAAACACTCTAAACTTAGAAAATATCACACAACGTATACTATGTATCGTTTTCATATTATCAAAATGCTGTTTCAGGAGCCCTGGTGGTGCTAGATGTGCACGCCAGAGATGTGCTCCTGTTGTTAATAGAGCTCAAAGTGAAGCGTGACAATGATTTCAACTGGCTTTCACAAATACGTTATTATTGGGAGGTAAACAAAATATACAAATCTAAAGTACCTACCTAAATCTACCACTTGGGCTACTACTAAAGCCCAGTTCACATCTATTCCAGTCCAGTGTGACAGTAGACGTACATTGCTTGTTCACTGGGGATACGAATATTGAGAGTTCTCTCGAAACCAACAGTGTAGGTACGTCTAGTGGCACACTGGACTGGAGCAGATGTGAACCGGTCTTAAGGCTACAAAAGTATTATTTAAATTATATCCACAGCGACAAGAGGATTTATCCATGCAAATTGCGACTCGTATGATCAATTCGCAACTGATGTACGGATACGAGTACCTCGGCAACACCGGCCGGCTGGTGGTCACGCCGCTCACCGACCGCTGCTTCCGGACTCTCTTCGGCGCTTTGCATTTGAATTTAGGTGCCGTACTTCAACCTAACTTACCAAATTGTTGTTAATTCGTAGAATAGGGATGACGACAACTTTTTTTCCCTTAGTCTATCAGGAAGATATTTTTTTTCTTTTTTCACGTAATCAAATTTACACGGAGATATATTGAGTTGAAATGTCGCGTGACGTCACGGTTAGGTACGATTTATACCTAACGTTGACGTAGTTAGCCCCCCACTTTCCAACTTTAATGCGTTTTAATTTAGTATTTTTTTTTAATTTGATAAAATAAAAAATACGTGTCTAATATTTTTTTATTACCTGACTGACGGACTAATTAGAATTTCGATTCCTTCACCCTGTCGTCATCCCTATTATCTGGCATTCTATTTATGGATGAGTTGTGTAGGTGGTGCCCCAGAAGGCCCAGCTGGAACTGGGAAAACGGAAACCACAAAAGATTTGGCAAAGGCTGTTGCGAAACAATGCGTTGTGTTTAATTGCTCCGATGGATTGGATTATTTAGCTCTTGGAAAATTCTTCAAGGTATGGCAAAGAAAAACAAAGTTTCTCGAGATATATTGCTGACGAAGTGTTGTATTTTGTATTTAATAGTCATTGTATTACTGTAGGGTCTGGCATCATGTGGCGCTTGGTCGTGCTTCGACGAATTCAACCGCATAGACCTGGAGGTGCTCTCCGTGGTAGCGCAGCAGATCTTGTCCATACAGCGCGGCATCAACTCCGGAGCCACCCAGTTGCTGTTTGAAGGAACCTTGCTGCATCTCGACAAGAGTTGTGCCGTATTCATCACTATGAACCCCGGTTATGCTGGACGTTCCGAACTACCGGATAACTTGAAGGTAATTGACCAAAAAGTTCATTTAAAACCTTTTTAGGGTTCCGAAGTCCACAAGGAACCCTTATAGTTTCGCCATGTCCGTCCGTCTGTCCGCACTATTGCTCGGAGATGCTTAGTTCTAGAAAGCTGTAATTTGGCATGAACATACATATTAGTTACGCTGACAAAGTGGTACAATAAAATTGTGAATTATATTTTTTTATAGGGTACCTCCCCTACTCGTAAAGTGGGGATGTATTTTTTTTTTCTTGCGTACCCCATGGTGCGGCATATCGTTGAATAGGTCTTATAAAAATATTGTGGGTTTGTTAAAACCATTTTTTGATTAAGTGATGCGTTTGTTAAATATTAAGCTTTAAAGTGCTATTTTTTGCTAGAGTCACGTGTCCCCCCCCCCCCTGCCAGCTAAATGGTGGTATTTGGATGGCTGAAAAAAATCACTGTTGTGGCATATATAACGTAGTTGAAAGGAAAACTATCACAGCTAAGTAGGGTGTACAAACTTACGAGTAATAGTCGACCAACTTATAATGATGATTTTTCTCGAGCGGCAGGGGCGTCGGGCGGGCACGTCATACCACAGGCTAGCTAGATGCTAATAAGTCTTAGAAAGGTACTGTGGGCATCCTCAACTTCGGAACCCTATAATTTGCGCGTGGCCCGACACGCACTTGGCCGGTTTTTAAGACTTGAAATTTCTTTGTTTTTAATTTGGTTGAGTAGATGAAACTTGTTGGTCAGGTAATTTTCTTTCCTCTCGAAAGATTAATACTTAAATTCTTCTTATTACAGGCATTGTTTCGTTCTGTGGCGATGATGGTGCCAGACTACGTCCTGATATCAGAGATCGAGTTGTATGCCTTTGGCTATCTGAATGCCAAACCACTCGCCGTCAAGATTGTGGCTACTTACCGATTGTGCTCTGAGCAGTTGTCTTCTCAGAGTCATTACGACTATGGTAAGAATAAAAAAACACCTTCAAACTGTGACAGCCTGGGATATCGATGGGATGGGAGTTTTAGAGTGGCGAAAAAAAGACTACGCTAGGGATTGACTTATAGTACAAAATAATGATCTTCGATTTTCATTTGCGTAGGAATGCGTGCGGTAAAGTCAGTACTGCGTGCGGCGGGTGCACTGAAGCTGCGCTACCCGGACGAGGACGAGGATGTCATCTTGTTGCGCTCTATCAAAGATGTTAACCTGCCCAAGTTTCTTGAGCATGACGTGCCGCTATTTATGGTACCCACTATGTTTAGATTTTTAATGGACCGAAAGAATGTAGGTATTTACCGTAAAAGTGATCGGCTGGTTTTCAATACTTGTTTTTTTTAGGGTATTATTGGTGATTTATTCCCTGGATTGCCGTTGCCAGAAGCTGGTTTACCTCACTTGGTACAATGCCTGAAGGAAGTATGCGTACCTCTCAACCTTCAAGCTAATGATTTCTTCATAGAAAAGGTGCCATACGATAATAATACTTTAGAGACATTTCATTAACTTATGCAACTTTACTTCATTATGTTTTTTGTAGGTTCTCCAACTGTACGAGATGATCCTTGTCAGGCACGGGCTTAACTTATGCAACTTTACTTCATCATGTTTTTTGTAGGTTCTCCAACTGTACGAGATGATCCTTGTCAGGCACGGGCTAATGTTGGTGGGATTTCCTTTTTCTGGAAAGACCAAATGTTATCATGCATTGGGACATGCATTGGCTTGTGTTCATGAAAAAGTATGTACCTAAGTCTTGCTTGACGTTTTGGATTGGAAGTCAACCTACATTGCAATTTCAATTATTGGCTTTTTTAGGGTTTGATGGATGAAAATCCAGTGGAGTGGACCGTTATAAATCCTAAATCAATCACAATGGGTCAACTTTATGGACAGTTTGATCCAGTGTCTCACGAGTGGTCCGACGGGATTCTCGCGGTCAGCTACAGAGCATTCGCAGTCTCTACGAATGACAACAGGTAACTGATTCAGTGTCAAATATTTGACGCGATTAATTTCATTGCATACAAATGAGACGTGGTGTCTGCGCAGGAAGTGGCTCGTTTTCGACGGGCCGGTGGACGCCATCTGGATCGAGAACCTGAACACGGTGCTGGACGACAACAAGAAGCTGTGCCTCATGAGCGGCGAGATCATCCAGCTCGCACCCACCACAAACCTCGTTTTCGAGCCCATGGATCTGGAAGCGGCTTCACCTGCCACGGTACATAACATTTTTTTAATTTCACCTGGTAAGTTGATTTGTTAGCTTTGTGAACGTATTCGAAAAGTGTTCATTTATTTCAAGGTATCACGTTGCGGGATGATCTACATGGAGCCCAAGGGCTTGGGTTGGCAATGTCTCCTGGAGTCCTGGCTGAATACTTTGCCACCATTACTTGACGCCACCAGGCGTAACATCATCAGATCTATGTTCCATCGGTTTATGTCTCCAATGCTATGGCTGGTAGAGCTATCAGGACAAACCAAGGTACACTGTTTCTGGATTATATTTATGTTAGGTACATTTATGTAAATCATGTATTTGTGTGTTTTCCATTTTAAATAACCTCGCAAAACAGAGGCTTTAGGTTAACCGTTGATTGACTTTTATTAATAAAGGTAGGTAATATGGTCATATACCAAACTATATTTATTCACTAGCCGTTTGTTTGCCCGTAAAAAGTATTGTATGTTATGGCCAGGGTCTCCAACTGTCTCTGTACCAAATTTCATACAAATCGTTGCGACGTGAAGGAAGGACAAACAAACTAACAAGCACACTTTAACATTTATAATATTAGTAAGGATTATATCTGGTCTTTGAATATGGTATAGGTATTAATTTTAAAATCTTCTTGTCAAAAAATCCTCAATTTTCAGCAAATGTATGTGACTTCAAGGAGTAATTTAGTAACAGCCTGCATGAGCCTGATAGACACTTTTATGGATGATTTTGAAGATGAAAAAATTATGAGTGCTATGTCTGATCTTGATGTTAGAGCTCAACTTGAGGTAAGTATTGACGGTTCTGGTTGATGACTTGCCATTCATCTTTACAAAAGAGGACTCTCTTGACTTTTGTCGCTTTCGGGGAAGACTGAAGAGCATTTCCATAGTGTGCAACATGAGGATAAAGTAATCGTGATAGTTTGTAAAATGTGTTTTTTTTTACCGATAGCTGCTTTTGATATACTTACAACTTATTCACTTGCATTAAATTGTATTTATTAATAAAAAGCTGTGCGATTCTGGTGAGTGCATGGTAGTAAGTTTAAAGGTTGAGTCTAAGTTCATAATTTAAAACTTTTTTTAAAAGTTTTTATTAAGCTGCGGCCTCGTTGTAACGTTAAAACGCCATGGCGTTGAAACTGAGCTTTAAAGTAGCTAGATGAATTTGAGCGCCGAAATCCCTTTGATTGCTGAATGAGGCCTCTATTTTATAATGGTACCTATTATTGTTTCAGGGCGTTTTCTTCTTTTCATGCATTTGGTCTATAGGGGCGACATTGGAAGCCGATAGTCGCGCGAAGTTCGATATGATGTTCAGGGGATTGCTCGAAAAAGAGTTCCCTGAAAAAGTAAATATAACATAAGTATTCGTTATTTTTATTAATGTTGACCACATTTGCCCTCCAATTGAAAATCTTCATATTATTAGCACACGGCTGGCAATCATTAACATCCTATATGCTTCTTTTTTTCAGCTCAGAGTAACCTTGAAATATCCCAAGGCAATACCAAAACCAGAGAAGCCGTACATATTTTCCCTTCCAAAGGAAGGGCTCGTGTACGATTATCGTTTCATAAAAGAGGTTAGATTTGTTTAATCAATCATGTAGGTACCTATTATATTTATGTTCGTTTTCATGAACTGTTTCATTTTCAAAGGTTTGGTGTCATAATGATGTGCACGTTTAATAAGATTTTAAGCATTTTATTAAGTACTTATTTAGTGAAATGTATTAATATCTGCGTGTCGTGAAAAATAATTTTACTTACCATTATTAGGGAAAAGGTAAATGGAAGCCATGGCAAGATGACGTGGTTTCCGCGCCGCCCATCAGCAGGGACACACCCCCGAACCAGATCCTGGTGACGACGCTGGACAGCGTGCGGTACCTGGCGCTGTTCAAGCTGCTGGTGACACACCAGAAGGCCGTCATGATGGTTGGCCCCACCGGCACCGGGAAGTCCTCATACATTATCGTCAGTATAAATATGTGTACATCAATAATGTGGTTGTTTCATATTCAAACACTAATTCTATTCAACAAACATTATTGATTTTCTAGGACTATTTAGTTAAGAGGGTGGATACAAAAGTATATAAAGCACTCATTATGGCATTCTCAGCACAAACGAATTGTAATCAAACCCAAGATATTATTATGGGTAAACTCGATAAGAGACGAAAAGGTACGTAAATTTTAAACGTAAGCGATGCTGCCTCCTCGTTCTTTCTAAGGTTAGAAGTTGAACACACGAATCTTTTAATCGTTATATCCATGTTTTTTTGGGAACTAGGAGTTTTTGGTCCACCTATCGGATGCTATGCTGTGGTGTTCGTGGATGACGTGAGCATGCCACAAGCAGAAACGTACGGAGCACAACCTCCTATAGAGGTATTAAGACAAGGTATAGATTTAGGGTTGTGGTATGATCGCAAAACCAACGTCGCTATGCATCTCATAGATGTTCAGGTACGTTTAGAAAACCATTGTGTATCTTTTATTTTACAAGATTTTTATAAGATTACAATTGAAATTGCTTATTCTTTTTACAGTTTATGTGCGCTATGGGTAAACCCACACCCGGGGCAAAACTGATAACCCCAAGATTCTCTCGCCATTTTGCTTTCTTTTGCATTGATGAATTTGACGAAGACACGTTGAAGGTTATATTTGGAAGAATAATGTTGTGGCATCTAGATACAAGGTATTTATTAAATATGGTTTGCATTATGTTCTTCCTCTTTTTGAGCAAGAGTTCAGCGTAAATTTTATTTCCAGGGGATTTTCCAAAGATTTCGATCCTTGTATAGAAGAGATTGTTAATGGTACTTTGGAGGTTTATAAACAATGTAGATTAAATTTGTTGCCAACACCGTCTAAATCTCATTATACATTTAATCTTCGAGATTTCTCAAGAGTCATTCTCGTAAGTTTGAATTTAATATTTGAAGGAAATTTACCATTTCGTTGGCTAAGAGTGTAAATTTGCTGACGCCGACGATTTTTAATACCTACAGGGCGTACTGCTGTCTGTTCCGGAAGTAACTCCGTCGCTTCAGTCCATCAAGCGTTTGTGGGTGCACGAATGTCTACGGGTTTTCTCAGACCGTCTTGTTGAAGAGAAAGACCGAAGCTGGTTGGTGACATGTCTGCGAGATGCAACCCGCGGTTATCTTAATGATGATTTTGATAAAATGCTATCGAGACTGCTTGAAAACCCAAATGAAAAGGTCCTGATAAAACAAAAACTTACACAATTATGTAAAATGGTGTTGTTTAATCTTTTGCAGTCTTTTAGGCTAACAAAAGTTTGGCAATGTTTTCAGATAACGGATCGCCATCTCAGGAACCTGATCTATTGTGACTTTGCGAATCCAAAAGTAGATACACGATTTTACATGGAAACAACAAATATGGACCATTTGAATTCCACAGTAGATGCATTCCTCGTCGAGTTTAACAATATGTCTAAGAAACCGATGAACCTCGTTCTGTTTAGGTATTATAAACATCTCCAAGATGGTTGAATGTAAGTGTATCTTCAGACATAATTGTATTTTCATTGAGTTGTCAACCAGGTTCGCGATCGAGCACGTGTCGCGCATCTGCCGCGTGCTGACGCAGCCGCGCTCGCATGGGCTGCTGGTGGGGCTCGGCGGCTCGGGTCGCCAGTCCCTTACTCGCCTCGCTGCTCACATCAATGAATACGACCTTTTCCAGGTAAGCGTGTCAAAGTCGCCTTTATTTGTGTCGGGCTAAACTTAATAGAAAGATTGTATGACTGGGGAGCAAAATGGAATTTTACCGCGGGTGACGGATTGAATCCAGAGCGAAACGAAAGATTCGCCTAGCCTAACGAAGACTAGCGAGGGATTCAAGCTGTCACCCAAGGTGTACGAGTACATAATGTTGCTACCGTGTTGTGTAGCAGCAGGAATCAGATTTATACTTTGCTCCCTTTTTGCAGGGCAGAAATGGAAAGGGAGCACAATCGCCTTTTCTCCCTCTAAACGGGCAAAAAACAAAATACCCCTTTTCGAATAGAAGGATTGAAAAAACTATTGCCAAAATATTACTTAAAGGCTTTCAGACTAAATATCATAAGATAATATATATAAAATGGATTGCAGGTGGAGATGAGTCGTACATACGGAAAAACAGAGTGGCGAGAAGACCTTAAAACTTTGCTAAGAAAGTCAAGCACACCTGATTTGCACATGGTGTTCCTATTCATTGAGTCGCAAGTATGCATCTCAAGTGTATTCTTTTTCATGTTAAAATTTATGTATAGGATGCATTAATGAATTAAGATAATACACAGCTAATATTATTGACACCAGGCTTCTTTAAGTATAGTTTTTATTTATTAATTTTTACGTTACTTTTTTAGATAAAAGAAGAAGGTTTCTTGGAGGATGTGAACAACATGTTGAATTCAGGAGAGGTACCAAATATTTTCGGAGCCGATGAAAAAGCAGAGATATGTGAAAAAATGAGAGTTGTAAGTTTTAGCTTTAGTTTTGGATAATATCTGAACACCTTCGCGAGTCAAATGTTTCATAATGCGCTCACCAGATTGACCGACAAAGAGACAAATCGCTGCAAACTGACGGCAGCCCGACGGCGCTGTACGCGTACTTCGTGTCGATCGTGCGCGACCAGCTGCACATCGTGCTGGCCATGTCGCCTGCCGGCACGTCTCTGCGCACGCGCATCCGCAAGTTCCCCTCGCTCGTTAACTGCTGCACCATAGACTGGTTCCAGGTAATCATCTAGGATTGTCATTACCCGCTAACGGTTGGTTTGTGAGCTTTGGAGTAAAACTTTTTCCTTGTAGGAATGGCCACCAGATGCCTTGTTGGCTGTGGCGACGCGATTCCTTAAGGATATAGAGTTGACGGAGCTCGAGCGTGACACGGCCATCAAGTTGTGCCAGGTGTTTCATACCGACACGCAAGAACTGACGCGCCAGTTCCTGCTCCGACTCAAACGGTACAATTACGTCACGCCCACCGCCTATCTGGAGCTCATTAACATGTTCAAAGCACTTCTGACCAAGAAACGATTGTAAGTTTACCTGGAATATCTGTGTATATACAAGTTTAAAATGAAAGGTCCATTTCTAAGAGAAATATTGTTGCTGTATAATGTTTATTTCCATTTCGTAACAGGGAATTGATTCAGGGTGAGAAGCGGTATTTAACGGGCTTAGACCAGCTGGCAATCGCAGCAAAGTCGGTCGCAGCGCTACAAGAAGCATTAGAAGTGTTGCAACCGAAATTGGCCGCTGGTGCCGCGGCCGTTGCGGTCACCACCGCCAAAGTAGAAAAAGAGAAGGAAGGAGTAGCTCTCGTTGAAGCTGAAGTTATGGCAGATCAGGCGGCAGCTGAGGAACAGGTGTATTGTTGCTTACTTTGTGATCATCTTCATTTATATATAAATAGCCGTATGTCTGGCTAAGTCTAGTCTGGCTAAGGCTCTAGTCTGGCTAAGTGGCTATAGTCTGGCTAAGGCTCGAGAACTGCTGGACCGATTTAGCCGATTCTTTTTTAAGTTTCATTCCCCGTGATTCTGGGAAGGTTTAGAAAGAAAAAGAATGGAAAAATCTATAATAACTTTTTATGGGAATCCGTGGTGATACGAAGTTCACCGGGACAACTAGTTGATAATAGTTATGTTTTTGGCTTGTTTTCTGACGAGCGCTATGACATTAAAAACCAATGAGTATCTCATTGAAAATAAAGAATAACACATATTTTAGGCGGCTGAAGCTCAAGGGATCAAAGAAGAGTGCGACGCAGATTTAGCCGAAGCCATGCCGATCCTCAACGTCGCTCTTGCGGCCTTAGATACACTTACGCCTCAGGACATAACTTTCATTAAGACCATGAAGAGTCCACCTAGAGGAATAAGGCTCGTCATGGAGGCTATATGCATCTTAAAGGTAAAATAATGACGTATTGTCACATATAGATATCAAAAATAGACTATAGATTTTAACGACCTAATTATTATTTCTGTGGATGCGTGTTATGTTTTGAACAAGTAGATACTTCAGTCTCTTCAATGCCGAGATAGCATGTTTGTTAAAAATGTTTGAGTAGGTATGAATTGTTTAAAACGGATTACTCAGAATAATTAATCCTAACTTGCATTCATCTCAAACATAAACACCCCTAAAGTCAGTTACTGAAAGAGAATGATTTATGCATGAAACTTTAGTATAAGTAATCTCATTTTTCTTTGTACGCATTTCTAAAAGGATGACCCGGTGAGTAACATTTTGTTAAAACATACAAAAAGTCACTTTAAGGTACACGATGTATCTGCCTGTATTTTTGCGCTTATTTTGCATTTTGTTCTACAGCTAAATTTACCCTCACTTTGCGGATATCGTAGCCTATTTGCATGCATATGACAATATTTAGGTTACACAAAGCACACAAAACTGGAACCTTTATTTTGAACTAAGCACAAAGACGCTAAACGCTACAAATATTAAATAGGAAATGAAACCAGACAAGATCCCGAATCCTTCAGGCGTCGGAACTGTGGAGGACTACTGGGGTCCGTCAAAGAAATTGCTGAACGACATCAAGTTTCTGGAGGGGCTGCAGAACTATGACAAGGACAATATACCGCCAGCTGTGATGGCCAAACTGATGAAGACCGTGATGCAGGACGAGGGCTTCGTGCCCGAGAAAATCCGCGCCGTCTCCGTCGCCGCCGAGGGTAGGTTCTCACTGCGCGTATCGCCCGAGTGCCATCAGGTTCCCTAACGACAGTGAACCTCCTGGCACGGTGTTTGAGCGGAGTGTGTCGCAGGGATGTGCAAGTGGGTGATCGCCATGACGAAGTACGACAAAGTGGCGAAGGTGGTGGCGCCGAAGAAGCAGCGCCTCGCCGCCGCGCAGGCCGTCTACGACAAGGCCATGGCCGCACTCGCCGTCAAGCAAGCGCAGCTCAGGGAGGTAGAAATAATAAACATATCTTACATCGAATAAGTAACTATTCGCATTTCATAAGAATTATGTCATCACAGCTCGATTAAAGATTATAAACTTATAGCATGTTTAAAACCATTTACGTTCAACTTCTGTGGTCTCCGTATGGTTTATTTATTCATGTATATTTCAGGTACAACTGAAATTAGGAGCTTTAGAGGAAGCTTTAGCCCAGCAAAGCCGTCAACAAAAGTTGCTCGATGATGAAGTGATGGATTGCAGTAACAAACTAAAACGAGCCGAAATGCTCATCTCCGGATTGGGTGGCGAGAAAACCAGGTGGACCCAGATAGCAAAAGATTTGCGAAGCACATACAATACTTTGACGGGTCAGTTAGTTTTACTGAAAGGATTTAAAAACTAGGTAATCCACTAAAGATCTGAAGTCAGTCGATTAACACGCCTACATAATTATATATTTCAGGTGATATTTTAATCGGTGCCGGCGTAATAGCATATTTAGGGCCTTTTACAGCTGCCTTCAGGACCACTCAGGTTCGTAAATGGTGTTTATTTTTGTTTCTTGTTCATCGAGAATTCTTAATCAAAACAAAAAACTTGCAGGTGAAAAAATGGGCACAAGCTTGTCATGACTGTGGTATTGTGTGTACACTAAACTTCAGTTTGATAAAGTCTTTGGGAGACCCGGTCACGATTCAACAGTGGAATATCGATGGCCTACCGTCGGACGACTTTAGTGTTGAAAGCGCTATTATCATCATGTGAGATTGTATTCTTATTTCAATAATTATTGTGAAGGATATTTGGGCTTTATTGTGTAGGTAGCCTTATAAACTAGCAAACTGTAAACCCTATACATAAACGTAACAGGACGGCGCGTCGTTGGCCACTCATGATCGACCCTCAAGGACAGGCAAACCGCTGGATCAAGAACTTAGAGAAGAAGAAT
The DNA here is from genome assembly GCA_963971205.1 of Aethes cnicana. Taxonomy (NCBI): domain Eukaryota; kingdom Metazoa; phylum Arthropoda; class Insecta; order Lepidoptera; family Tortricidae; genus Aethes; species Aethes cnicana. The sequence continues at coordinate 12,320,179 of OZ020275.1, forward strand.
AATTTAGCAATAGTACGCATGACCCAGGCGGATCTAGGCAGGGTCCTAGAAAATGCTGTGCAATTTGGGCAGCCGGTAATTAATAGACTTCCCTATTATGTTGATTGAAGTTATTTTCAAGGAAGCATTTTATAACGGTCTAATGTTTTTTAAAGGTATTGTTAGAGAACGTTCTGGAGGAATTAGACCCTATGTTAGAACCTCTACTTCAGCAGCAGACATTCCGCCAAGGAGGCGCTCTATGTATCAAGATTGGTGACAGTATCGTGGAGTATAGTAAAGACTTCAAGTAGGTTTCCAAACAAAACTTGTGTGGTTTACACTATATAATATGTAGGTTTTTTCTAACTGCATTGAATAAATAAATAAATAACTCTACAACGTGTAACCCACTGAAAACTTCTGTCTTCAGTTTGTTCAGAATCAATAATAGAATCAATTGCACTAAATTTCAAGGAAGGCCGTTCATTTCCTTATTTTATTGCACCCTGTCTAAAAGTTCCAAATGCAACACTTACGCGTCATTTGAAACGACGAGTAGCTGTCAGATGTTAAACAAATCCAAACTTACTTATCAAATAAAACTATGACCACGATTAACGAATTTAGATAAAAACACACTAGGCTAATTCAGAATTAATAAAAATCTGTTGTCCGAGGTTTGGATTGTGTTACACATTGTATAAATAAATGGCGTCCTTGACAGCAATTGCTTGATGATTATTTTTCTAGATTATACATAAGCACAAAATTAGCCAACCCTCACTATTTGCCTGAAGTGGGCGTGCGCGTGACCCTGGTCAACTTCATGCTGGCCAAGGACGGGCTCCAGGCGCAGCTACTCTCGCGCGTAGTGGCGCGCGAGCGGCCCGACTTGCAACAGGCCAAATTAGACCTTACCACCCAAGGCGCAGAGCACAGAAGGCTATTGCAAGATATTGAAAAGAAAATCCTTAACGTCCTATCTACTTCTGAACATCTTTTAGAAGATGAAGAAGCCGTACAGGTCAGAATACGAATAAAAACTAAGTACTCAGTTTGACCAAACTCTACTGCTGTGCTTGTAACATTTGTATACCTTTGTTACAGATTTTAAACTCTGCTAAAGATACTTCCAACGAGATCAAAGAGAAACAAGTAGTAGCCATGGTAACAGAAAAAGCTATAGACGTTGCGCGAGATGATTACGTACCAATAGCAGTGCACTCTACGAACTTGTTTTTCCTTATTGGTAAAATTATTTAATTAGCATTAATGTTCCTTTTTCAATATTACGATTTTTTAAAACATTTATTTGTGTTACAGCATCTTTAGCAAATATCGATCCAATGTATCAATATTCTTTGGGGTGGTTTGAGGGCCTTTTCACTGGGGCTATCGACAACACGGAGAAAGCAGATGAGATTCCAGAGAGACTGGAGATACTTCGAGCTTACTTCACATACTCGCTTTATGCAAATATCTGCAGAAGTCTTTTTGAAAAGGTGTTTCTACGGATTTTTATATTAAAAGATAATTATGAAACCGGATTAATGCAGGTTGGATGAAATAGCGACAGGTCTCATGCTATATTTGAACCAAGCAAAAGGGATGGATGAAAGTAAGTTGCAAGTGTCTGAGATGCACATGTTGAGATGGATGGACAAGATAAGATATGAGTATATTGGGACATAAATAAACATTTCACACATATTAAGTTACGGCTTACTGATATGGGGGAATTCCGTTGATTTTAAAAAAGCATTTGTTGCGCAAAAAAATGCATAATAGCTGTATGTAACGCACACTTTTTGGCTCCATGCCGACCCCTATTCCAGGCTACGAAAGTATTGCCTCTACCCTGCATGTACATAAAGCAAATAGCGTTATTTGTTCGGGATAATCTACATTACTTCAGAACTCATGCGGATGTGTTTCCGAGATCAATTACATCTCCCATTGGCAAAACCAGATGTGTATAAAAGAAATGCTTTTCAAATGGCTCTTCAGATATACAATTCCTTACCGAAACCTATCCAGGAGAGCCCTTCGAAACATTTTAGTAAAATTATAACAAAATGGCTCTCGGACGAATGTTACTACTCTATTCAGGATTTTTTTATGAACAACGTAATGCTTAGTTATAATATTTAAACGTATTAAATTTATTTAAAATATTGCATGCCTTCACATGGTAGAACATGAGCACAATCTGTAAAATACAACTTCTGTCATACTGTGTTCTTGCAATAAATAACTTTGACTTTGACTTTGACCTAGCCCCAAACTAAGCAACGCTTGTATTATGAGTGCTAGACAACGATATAAATACTTATATATAGAAATTCATAAAAACTAAACATCCATGACTCGAGTACAAACATTCATGCTCATCACACAAAGTTTGCCTCTAGCGGGATTCGAACCCGCGACCATCAGAACAGAAGACAGGGTCACTACCAACTGGACTAATCCAAATATAATAGGAATATAGTATAGGTATAGGTATATAATACGAAGTTTGAAAGTAGCACAACAAGTGGAAAAATCGAGGAGCAACAGGTTAGTATGGTATGGTCATGTTATGAGAAGGGATGAAAGCCATGTAACGGAAACGGACCTAGAAAGGTACACAGAAAAAAAAAATTGCTTGATTCAAATAATATTATTTGATTCAAGATATTTCCGAATTTCACAATCCATCCATATATGGATGGATTGTGTGAAAGAGGCTATGCTTAAAAAGGGTGTGAACTCTGAGATAACGGCTGAAAACACCATGGTAACAAAGACCAGTTGTGCCGACTCAACGTTATGTGGATAATGCTTAAGAAGAAGATGATGATGATGAAAGATCAATGTTTTGTATGAAGGTTTTTTTCAAGGTCATTTTTTACAGGACAAAATGGTGTTCTCACTGTTGCTGACTATAACTATAATGGTAGCAGAGGGTGACCTCGATCAAGGTCAAGTGCTATTCTTAATGGGAGGCGCGCAACCACGGCACATGCCACCCAACCCCGTGCACTTCCTCAGTCCGCAAGCCTGGACCGAGTTCTGCGGGTATTTCTATATTAACTTACCCTGTTTCACTACATTTTACCTACTGAACGTGGAAAACTATTCATGAATGTGCAACATATTTTATTTTCCAGTTTAAATGAAATCGACAAATTCCACGGCATACTGGATCATTTTATGAAAAATACCAAAGCGTGGGAGGCATTTTGTGATACGCCGGACCCTCAAAACCAGCCGCTGCCTTCACCGTGGGACAAAAACCTTACTCCATTCGAAGTAAAGCATCTTTTTTTACTTCTTTAGTCCTTAGCGGTCATGTTCATACATGCTAGCCACAGACATATATACACCCATATTGTTTTTTTTTAATGCAATATTCTTATAAATTGAATGATATTAGTAAAAATAATATGTAAGTACCTAACTAATTATAATATTTACAATTATAATTTTTATTCTATATTATTTTTATATTAATATTATTCCCACAGAAAATGATGGTTTTACGCTGTATGCGTTTGGATATGATGGTACCTGCTGTTCAAAATTTCGTTGAGGGTATGTTGTTAATATGGGAAAGCTCTATATCCATATTTAAATATTATCTACATTGTATTATGAATTACTGCAGGTGTATTGGGACGCCCATTTGTGGAACCTCCGCTTTTTGACTTGGGCTCTTCGTATTCGGAGTCTCATTGTTGCATACCTCTCCTATTTGTTCTAACGCCTGGATCCGATCCTATGGGAACTTTGCTGAAATTTGCTGACGACCAGGTAAAAAATACTCTATTTGATTTTTTTATACGTACATATTACCTAGGTAATGATAATGATACATTAAAACGGCAAAAAATACATTTTATTAAAACAGGGTTTTGGCTCCAGCCGTCTATTCTCACTATCCCTGGGGCAAGGTCAGGGCCCAATAGCGGTAAAACTTATAGAGGAAGGCGTCCGTTTTGGAACTTGGGTAGTGCTGCAAAATTGCCACTTGGCGAAGAGTTGGATGCCGATGCTCGAAAAGGTATTTAGTAGATTTTACCTGATATAAATGTTTGAAGAGTCAGCACTAAAAAGGATCAAAATCTTTTTTACAGATATGTGAGGGTTTACAACCAGACAATACCAATCCTGATTTTAGACTTTGGCTTACTTCTTACCCAGCTGATCACTTCCCAGTCTACGTATTGCAAAATGGAGTCAAAATGACTAACGAACCGCCGCAAGGTATGAACCAGTAGAATATTGGTAAAATAAAAACCTTGCTTTTGCATTTATAATCGTTATGACTATGTAGGTCTTCGAGCAAACGTCGCGCGCTCCTACCAGAGTGACCCAATCAACGACCCCGAGTGGTTCGAAGGCAACAAGCAGTCGGAGACGTTCAAGAAACTGTTGTTTGCGCTGTGCTTCTTCCACGCGGTGGTGCAGGAGCGGCGGCAGTTCGGGCCGCTGGGCTGGAACATCCGCTACGAGTTCAACGAGACCGACCTGCGCATCAGCGTCACGCAGCTCTACATGTTCCTCAACGAATACGAAGTTAGTCCCCACAGTTTCCAACTCTAGTTTTTGGAATGACCATCTTGGACTCTCGGAAAGTCCTCGTTACGAATTACGATGTGGCTGTTTGTCTAGGACGTGCAATTCGTGGCGCTCCGTTACCTGACCGGCGAGTGCAACTACGGCGGCCGCGTGACCGATGACTGGGACCGTCGCTGTCTCAACACCATACTCTACAAGTTTTATAACCCGAAAGCAATTAAAGATGAGAGATATTGCCTCGAATCTACTGGTAAGCTGAAAAGGAAAAAAATCCTTCTTTTTCTATTTCCTAAGGGCGTATTTTGAAGATACGACTATAAATTACGTAGGTATACATATAAGTAGTTATTTTAATAGTTAATAATCATTTTCTTTTTATTATATAACAAAGAGGCTTTAAAAAATCAATTCAAACTCATATCGTCTCTAGACAAAATATTTTTGATTTGATGCACTATAATTGAAATTCACAGGTACATATTACATTCCAAATCTGAAGGAGCACGCGGACTTCATATCTTACGCACGCTCGCTGCCGGTCGCCACGCCGCCCGAGGTGTTCGGCTTCCACCCCAACGCCGACATCACCAAGCACTTCCGCGAGGCCGAGGATATGCTCAACACCGCCATCCTCACGCAGGTGATCCCCAGCCCCCGCCCCCATCCCGCGTTCCCGCCGCCCACCTCATACAACAATATTAATCACTCGTTTCAATCACCCACATGCTACCGTCTAGGATCGGTTGGTAAGTAACTTGCGACATAGGTACCTCAGAGTTAGCATAAACTCTTTCTATTTTCGCCTAAAATTCCATAAAATAAATTTCGTATTCCACGCAACTAGGATCTCCTAAGAAAGTACTTGGTAAGTGATTCCTGATTTTTACTAGTGACTTGTATAAATCTCAGTATCAAGTGAGTTTCTTACAATTCATTAATTTCAAAAGAAGAAGCAATCTAATTAGTAAATACTTGATTGAATCCAGGACACGATGGCGGGTGGCACCGGCGGCGCCACGCCCGAGCAGCAGGCCATGGCCGTCGCCGAGGACGTGCTGGCCCGGCTGCCGGCCAAGATCCTGTCGGGCCCCTCGCACGAGGGCGACCTCAAGCCAGCCGACATGACGCCTATGTCCATCGTAGTGATCCAGGAGGCGGCACGCTACGAGCGCCTCGTCACCATCGTGCGCACCAGCTCTCGCGCCGTCATCGGCGCCGTGCAAGGTACAACCAGCTCCCCTCGGCTCATGTCTTCCGTCCGTTCCGAGTCATGGCACAACGTGTGACGGTATACTGCTTGCAGGAGTGAGTGTGCTCACGGACGTGACGGAAGAGGTGCTGACCAGCATGGTGCGCGGGCGCATCCCGGCGCTGTGGGCCGGCAAGAGCTACCCCTCGCTGAAACCGCTCGCTGCCTACTTCGACGACCTGCTGGCGCGGCTCGCCTTTCTCCAGGTTTAAGATCATAAAATGACCATATTCCCAAATATTGTCAGTGTTTGACGGTGTGTTACTCTCAGATGAGTGGTTATTTTATTTATTTGTGATGTTCACACAGCATTGGCATACCAACGGACCGCCTGTGGTATTTTGGCTGTCGGGATTCTACTTCCCGCAAGCTTTCCTCACGGCTGCGCAGCAGAGTTACGCCAGGAAGTACAAGATACCAATTGACCAGCTTGCCTTCCATTACGAGGTATACTCTTAACACGACGCTGTGCTGTAGCCAGATGTAATAGCTAGCTAAAGTTTCTGACTAGACAGAAAGCTTAGTATAGATATGTAATATAATCTGCAGGTGCAACGTACGTTTGTCCTTGAGGAGCGGCCGGATGAGGGAGTGTATATCAACGGGCTATTCTTGGAGGGAGCGCGCTGGAATATGGAGGACTACTACATCGACGAGTCGCTGCCCAAGATCCTCTACGACGAGTTCCCGCCGGTGAGTCCTCCATCAGGTTACAGTGGAGCCTTAGTCCGCGATCAGCTGCTTTGAGTAATGTGGGTGTGGGCGCGCAGGTGTGGCTGATCCCCATGCGGCGCAGTGAGGTGCCCGACGGCGTGTTCTACAACTGCCCGCTGTACAAGACGGGCGAGCGGCGCGGCGTGCTGTCCACCACCGGCCACTCCACCAACTACATCCTCTTCATGCGCCTGCCCACCGACAAGCCTCAAGACCATTGGATCATGCGCGGCGTTGCGCTGCTTACGCAGCTACCTTTCTAGCTATATTTCCTTACAATCTGACGAAAACTTGGTGCCTAGTAGCTTTTAAAGGCTTAATACCCATACTCTACATGTTATCTTAATTACACATCTTTACTCTCTGTAAAGTGAAATGATCATACTATGAGCTGTTAAGACATAATTATCGATGTAATGCGATATTTGTGGGTTACTGGAATAATGAATGCCTTAAATCCAACGAGTAGATCTGTTAACCATAGCCATATCATTCCGATGCGATTTAGTTTCCTAAATGTAATAAATACTTACGATTATGTTTTTTGTGCCTTAAGTTTGGAGTATGAAATATTTATCCTTTCAAAATTTTCAACTAGGTACCTTTTTTGTAACTGTATAGCCTCTGGGAGTATCCCACCGCTTCTAGCAGCCTTTTCTTTCTTTAGACGTTATATGGATGATATTGCTGTTAGCAATAAGTCCGCCTATTGTTTACTTATTAACTGAGTATTCGTTGTGTGTTTTCTGTGTTTTGTTTATGGTGGTCAATAGAGAGTGTTAATTATGTGTACTGTACCTTTTCTGCAGCGTTACTAAGCTGTTTTTTTCCATTAGTCTTTACTAGCGGATATCTACATTAATTGAAACTTGTGTTAGTTATTTATGTACCTACCTTCTAAGATCATTCGGGGCAAGTCGCCACGCCACTGGGGTATGCACCTAAAGCAATTATTGTTCACCCTCAATACCTTGTGAATACAGCTATATACTCGTATTTATCGCAGTAACACTTCATGTATTGTAATATTTGTAGTTAATATTTGTCGAGTCGAGTAATATTTGTAGTTATTGACATATTTAATTTACGGTATGAGCAGTTTTTACACCACCCTGGCGCAGCACTCAACTAACTTTATAACTTAAATATCGTTGATGTTAACTTGGGGCTTGGGGAAAGGAAATATATTATATTTTTCCATTAGCCTAATGGCGCATTATTCTATTTTTAAATCATGTTGATTTTACTGTAGATTTCCATTTTCATAAAAACCATTTGTATATTTTCATTCATTTATTTAATTAAATTATTAAAACAAATCAAGCTTTCTTATACCCTGTTGCAATTATTTCCATCAGCGATTAAGTATCCAAATGATTTGGTTTCTGAAACCGCGAAAGTTGTACTCAGATTTTGAGAGTTGTACTTTGCCGACTGCAGATAAATGGGGAGAGTATGAGGTTAACTATCACTTTAACCGCTGATACGATTATTAATGACTGTGTTTTGCCAAACCCAACAAAACTATTGCTCGGGTGAAAATATAACAATGAATTTTCCCAGATATGAGATCCAGCTAGATCGATTCGTGACCCCCGGAAATATATATATACCAATTATCATCAAAATCGGTAGAGCAGTTTTTGAGAACGTGATTACAAATATAGATACATATAGATAGTCTCTTTAGGCACTAGTCCCACCGCGAGCGAGTAAGCGATGAGCTATCGGCTATAAAAACGAACAAAAGATAAGCACTTCCGTGTAAGTAAAAGAGACGGCGATGTTTATATGTTTATAAGTAGTTACTCGCCCAGCGAACTATCAATATCGCCGTGTCTCTTTTATTTACACAGGAGTGCTTATCTTTTGTTCGTTTTTATAGCCGATAGCTCATCGCTTACTCGCTCGCGGTGGGACTAGTGCCTTTGTATTAAGACAGCGGCTGTATAAAGTACCTCGATTTTTGTTGTGTTATTACCTACACCTACACAATAGGGACCTCCTTATCAGACGATGGCGGCTAAAACTTCACGATATCAGAGAAAAGTACTGCCTCATATTTTTTTTCTTTGTGGCATACTGCCTCATCTTGGAAAAATGTAAAAATAATAAAATTAAAATTTGAGAATTTTGCAAACTCTGCAAAAGAATTATCTATGATATCTAAATGAGACTGGCAAGCGTTATGGAACCAAACCTTAACCAACGAAACAAATCAACTGCCGGTAAGGCCGGTAACGGTCACCATGGAAACTTGATTGATTCTATCCTGTCAGGATTACAGTTCTGTGGATAATTATTTTGTTGTTTATGTTTAAATAACATTTATATACCTTACCTATGATAGAATAATAAAACCTAAGTGAAAAGTAAAAATCCTACAGTTGAATAGGAACCACGCTTTTTTGCATTAGAATCTGGTAATCTAACATTTATGTAAATCGTAAAATTATAAAGCCACCTATTAAAGGTAAGAAAATTTAAATTATGTCTTCTTGACTTTTTCAGGCTTCTTCAAATTTATTTATTTGGTCCGCTCTAAGTAGAAGACTGGTTATTTAAGAAGGTATGTTATAATGTTTGAAAAAGTTTCTTTTTTTTTAAAGTATAATCCTCAAAAGGAATGGCGTTTTGGGCCAGGATAGAGCGACGAACCGGTCGCGGGAATCCGATGTATTATACATGTGGCGATTTTTTGGGAGCAATATGTCCAGTAGTGCACGTCTTGCGATTGACATGACTTAAACTTTAAGTGTTACTATTCCGACCGTACTAAGTATTCATAGCTACTAGAGGTACCTACTACTAATAATAACATTCAGAAAATATTTGTAGGCAACCCATTTTTTTTTTCAGAAAAAATGCAGAGACCTAAGAAACCTTCACGAAAAAAAGGATCATCAGAGCCTTCGTCTTCCGACGTATCATTGCCGAAGGTTCCTAAAATTAAGATGCCAGATGACTTTCAAATACGAACAAATCCATTATTCAAGCTGCCAGAAGAACTTCTCAAATTTCCAGAGCGCAAGAAGTCAAAGAGTGAAGTCAAAACTGTTGCAAAAAAGAGACCAACGGGTAACATAATAATTAATATCGAGAAATACTTAGTTTGGCACGCATTTTATTCTTAACTTTTTACATTGTATCTTAGTTCATTCTGCTCTTGTAAGTTTCAATCAATTTTTACTACTACTACAGCCTATTTGCGTCCCACTGCTGGGCACAGGCCTACTCTCATCACGAGAGGGCTTGGGCTATAGTCCCTACGCGGGCCCAGTGCGGATTGGGAGCTTCACAGACATCTTTGAATTACTTCGCAGATGCATGCAGGTTTCCTTACGATGTTTTCCTTCACCGAAAAGCTCAGTGGTAAATTCAAATTAAGTGGTAATTATTCAATTTAGTGGTAATTTCACCAATTTTTACGTAGGTATTAATTTTTAATCATTTCGATTCAGTGATTCAAAGTTTCAATGCTCTGAGGAAAGCTCGAGAAGAGTTTAGAACTAAGCTGATGACTCTAATTTGCCAATCTACCCCTGGGGAAGATGGAGATGGCAGCCCATCCAGCGAAGAAAATAACAAGACTCGATATTATTACTATATACGATATGGACTCGACACTATCCATGTTGCACCTCTCGACAATAAAGTAATACTAAGGTAAAGGAAATTACTATTGGGATCTGACGTACGTTGGGAAATGTTCCAGTTCTATTTTATTGATTCACATGTTACGAAATATCAAAGCGGCGAAGAGGTTAATTGGTCTACACAGTTAGCCGAATGCGGCTTTTGCAGCTTAGAGGCCTATATCCGGCAGTGGACGTCTATCGGTTGACATAGTGACATGACTATCCTATAGCTCGGTTCAACCTTGCCCATTGCAATCGCACTTATAATAGGCACTGAAAATGGTGTTAAAATTAATTTGTAGAGTTCACAACTTACTCACGTTGAAACTGAGAAAATGGAGGGAAACTCTGTTTACTTCCACCGATGAAATGCGAGAAGACTTTATTATGAGCATGAAAAAAGCAATCGTGGACTTTGTTTTGAAAGATCCGACAAAGGTATTGGAATATTTTCAATTTTTACTCAGTGTGTATATAATGACCAAATATTTTAGGGACATTTTACGCACACTTCCAACATCAGTGTACCTACTTACTAATTTTCTGAGCGAATCATGAACGCTGTTTGTGCTGCTCGTGACTAAAATATATATTTTTAAATTTTGTCACTCAACCAACGTTCGTTATCAAAATGTGTTCATATTTTTATCATTTAATTGTATTTGTAGATAAATACATATTGTCAAAAGACAAATAAAATAAAATAAAAAATACTTTTTTTCCCATAGTCTGAGTCGACGGAAGAAGAAGATACTCCGCTCAGAAGAGAACTTGCAATGAAAGACGACGAGTGGCGAAACCGATACGCTGCCGCTAAGAAGGCTCTGTTGAAGGATCTTTACACCGTAAACCCCTGCATTGCGCAAGTCTTGCAGATTTGGTGGAAACAATTCAAGTACTTACTTACAATACTTCGTTTTATTTTTTAGATATAAATAAATTCAATAATTTCACTATACAATCCTATAATACCTAATGTGTTGCAGCGATCTCCGGCTAGTAAGTATGAGGGATATAATGATGGCTCATGAACCCTACGAGCTGCAAGACTTTAGCTTTGTTTGCAAGAGGCATATAGAAGCAGCTGGTAATGTGCTCACACTTCAATGGATACCCACGCTACAAGCAGTATTTCTTCAGGTTGGCTAAAATACTTAAGCACTTACCTACCATGTTTCGTTTCTAAATTAACAAAATTGAAGCTGGCGAATAAATATCATTTCATTTTAATTTTTATTGAAAGCTTTAACTTTTAGTAAAATCTTCCTTCAGCTTTGCTTAATTTTTGTAACATAAATGTAAAATATCTTTGACGTCATTAAAATTTATCAATGTGCAATACGGGTACCTACTGAACTGGGGCAATTCCGTTGAAACAAAAAATGTATACAGATAATATGCGGAGCTAATTTATAAGGATTAACCATCATTTTAAAAACGAAACATCCTGCTATGTATGTACAGTCGACGTAAACGATATGTTTATATTTATGAATCTTACTACTACTACAGTCTATTTGCGTCCCACTGCTGGGCATAGGCCTCCTCTCATCACGAGAGGGTTTGGGCTATATAGTCCCCACGCGGGCCCAGTGTGGATTGGAGACTTCACACACATCTTTGAATTACTTCACAGATGTGTGCAGGTTTCCTCACGATGTTTTTCTTCAAGCTTTTTTAGGAATCTTAATACAAGGGGGTAAGGTGCAAAAGTGTAGGTACATTGATGTCGACCGTACATAAAGGAAACATATTTTTTGCTAAAATTTATGGAAAAAAGATATATACTCGTACTTACCATGTTTTTTGTAAATAAACTGAACATACGATAATTTACAGGGAAGTAAAAAGAAACAAATTCCGGAACCCAAGCAGTTGCGAAAAATGAAGCATTTCTACGACTGTTTAGCTTGCATCATGACGTTTAATTTGCAAACGTTATGCTTGAAATCTATGAAAGAATTCACCGACTACATCTTGGACGTAGGGGTAACTATCTGTACCTTAGTTAATAATAATAGTGTTAAATCTTTGGTACGTATGGTTTCATCATATTTTGACATGTTTACAGGGTACAAATCAAGGGTTTATCGTTAACCTGACATACCAGAACGATTTCATTGAATTTGATCCGCCTTTCAATAAATTTATAGATCAGATGTGTATACTCTACGACTATTTAAAAGAAGCCTGTCATCGGACTCCTCGTTTAGAGACTTTATTATATCAGGATTATGATTGCGGCAGCGGTCGGACAACGTTGAAGGTAGTGTTGAGCTATCAGATGAATAACCCATAACCAATTCGAGACATTGTATTTTCGCACTTTAATGAGCAAGATTTTCTGTAAAATATAAAACACAAAACTATAAAAAGACTTATCATAGAGAGTTTATATATATCTTATGTATAAGATATATAAATAACTTATAGTTGCCAAAACAGGTATTTTTTTCTTATAAACAGTTCTAAAATATCTACGTCATAACTTCTGTGTATTGTCTTCCAGCCAGTGATAGATGCTCAACTTGTGGAGGATTATAAAAAAGAAATAATTAATTTAATTAATCAACAAAGAATTGGTCCAGAACAACGAGTGAAAGACTTTGACCGTTATGTCTGTTTATTAAATGGGCAGGTAAGCATCTTACAGCGAATTAAGTATTTATTTTCTACAAATACATTTTCTTTAGAAAATCTGTATTGAATTTACCTACTGTTTTTACTGTTCTGTTCAGTCAATGAGAAAAGTACAAGACTTCCTCAATGCTAAGCCCGACAAGACATTTGAGCAATATTGCGACGAATCAATCAAGTATGTTGAATTGTCGAGAGAAATTGTCATGAATCTCGAAGGAACCATTGTGATAGGGATGTATCAGATGCAAAGAGGGGATCTGATCAATTTACTGCGGCAGACTGCCACAAAATTAGCCAATATATTATTGAAGAGAATGACAGATGACTATCAGGCGGAGATGAAAGCGTGAGTTAATTTTCTTGTACTTTTAATTACACTCTGGACTGGGCTAATGTTAAGAGCTTGTTTGTTACATAGATGAATCTTAGCAATGAAACTAATCAAAAGCAATATTCTAAATACAGGAGCTCTCAATATAAATTAATCATGTTAATCGATTTAAAACTCAAACAGCCGTTTTTAACCAACAAACCTGTCGTCCAGAATATACGACGAGTACTCTCATATCGCGACGACGCTGCTGACGCCGCCGCCCGACACGGCGGCGCTGATGGACCTGATCGAGTACTACAAGAAGGCGGAGTACCTGCTGGTGGACCAGATGGAGGACAAGCTGCGCAACGTGATGCGCTACATACTCTTCCTAGGCGACTACACGATCTTCACGCCGCAGGAGATGAAAGCCAACAATCAGGCTTACCACTGGTAAAATACATATTGACGTAAACTTTCTTTGTTCCTAGAATATAATTAATTTTAGAACTTAAAAACTACTACAACAATCAATCGACAATCAAAAGGTGACATCGCTGGTAAATTAGATTGGTAGGCGTCGAATGGTCTACTGCCGTCACTTCACTTGGCTCTATTTGTCAAATGTCCTTATTGTAAAGGTTAAAAACACAGATAGGGTTTAGCAAATAACAGCCAAGTGCCGGCAATGATCAAAACATTGATCGACCATCGATTACTGGCGTGGTGGCACCGTGGGTGACATACCCTGTCTTTTCAGAAAGCTTTCCACAAAACGTGTTTTTTAATAGAATCATGTAAGTAAGTAATATTTTTATATTACTTAATATATAATATGTAATATAAAAATATCACGAATAATTTCCCAATAGAGACAGATTACTTCATCATCATCATTTCAGCCGAAAGCCGTCCACTGCTGTACATAGGCCTCCCCCAAGATATTACTTAACCACGACTAATTAAATGTTACCTCTTTTTAAGTTAACCTCAATCGTCGGATATACTTATTGCAGGTATGCGCGCTTGCCCGGCATTATAGAAGAATCAAAGGTGATTTGTGAACAGAAAAAGATAGAGTACCAAGATCTGCTAAAGGTATTTTATTCAATTCTATATTTACTAACCGAATAATTACAAAAGAAATTATGTACACTACACACATTCTTTTTAAAAATAATCATGGGATTGTACTATTCTCACTCGTTACAGGTCCGCATTGCCAAATTTATTGACGACTTGGATATATTCGAAATACAATGTGATGAAATGCAGTATTGGGGCGATATTAATGAGTTGCGTCAATACGTCACAAAAGCTGGGATCCTTGATGAGAAGTAATGTTTCCATTTTGTTTAGGAAAAATTAAAATAAGCTTATAAGCTAATTCTATCTATTCACAGCTTCTGAGTTTCTTTTTGCCAACGTAATTTCTCGTGAGTTCAGAGGATTGATGTATTTAAATTTCCTATTTCTATTCATAAATCTCGATGGCTCAACCAATTTTATTAAAAAAAAACTGTTTACCTACTTCAACATCATCATCATCATTTCAGCCAAAAGACGTCCACTGCTGGACATAGGCCTCCCCCAAGGCTCGCCACTCAGACCGGTCCTGTGCTGCTTGCTTCCACCGGTTTCCCGCGACCTTCACGAGGTCGTCGCTCCATCTTGTTGGAGGCCTACCGACAGCTCGTCTCCCGGTTCGTGGGCGCCACTCGAGAACTTTCCGGCCCCATCGGCCATCAGTCCGGCGAGCAATGTGCCCCGCCCACTGCCACTTAAGGCTCGCAATTCTTCGGGCTATGTCGGTGACCCTAGTTCTACTGCGGACATCCTCATTTCTGATTCTATCACGCAGAGAAACCCCGAGCATAGCCCTCTCCATTGCCCTCTGAGTGATTTTGAGCCTTCTTGTGAGGCCCATCGTAAGCGCCCACGTTTCGGAACCATAAGTCATCACTGGCAACATACACTGGTCGAAGACTTTCGATTTACCTACTTAACTGAACTCTATTAAATTAGGTTATCGAATGCTTTGGTGAAAATCGATCAATTTAACGAAGAAGAAACTTCGTTTGGATACGAGTTGTCGCAGTATCCAAAAAGGAAAGCAGTTTACGAAAGGCTTGTGCCGTACAAGAAACTTTACGACGCTGGTTATGAATTCATTGAGAAACATCATAACTGGATGACTAGCAAAGTATGATTATTGCATATCTTTATACTATCGATCACTATCAGTCAGCCTACGTTGACTTGGAATAACTAAGTATTTATCATCGGGTTATTTTTTAAGGTTGGTACATACGACCCTGAAGATATAGAGGGTGACGTAGGATACTACTACAAGGTTGTTTACAAATTGGAAAAGTCTTTCCAAGAGGTTCCAGATACCCATCAACTTGCTGTCACAGTCAGGTATGATAATGTAATGGGTGTTATTTCCCTGTATTGACGACGATAATATTAGAAATGGCTAAAGTTTACCTAGTTATTTTTATATAGTCTAGCCAATCCATCTACAAACTGAATGATTATTTGCTGATAACTTTTTTGTATACAGGGAGAAAATGGATGAGTTCAAAGCGCATATGCCAATCATTCAAACTCTTGGGAACCCTGGCATGAAAGCTCGACACTGGGAGAAAATCTCAGACATGGTGGGTTTCCCGATAGTTGTAGACGACGAGCTATCTTTAGAGAAAGTAATTGCATTGAACCTGGGAGACTACATTGAAAAGTTCGAAAGTATATCGGAGGCTGCTACCAAAGAAAACAATCTGGAGAGGACAATGGACAAGATGATGAAGGAATGGGCCGATTTGAAATTCGAAATTTTACCATACAAGTTAGTAGCATGATATTTAAATTTACTTGCATAATATAATAATGATAATGATTTTTTTTTCTGAAATCTATTTTCACAGAGATACTGGAACATATATAATATCAGGTGTAGACGAAATTCAGTTACTTTTGGATGATCACATTGTAAAGACTCAAACTATGAAAAATTCACCTTACATCAAACCATTTGAAGAAATGATTCTGTAAGTAAAAGCACGGAGTATTTAATAGTACTACGTACAGAATGGCCACGGAATCACCCGCCTGAATCTAGCCCGCGCCTCCCGCGCGCAATTCGCGCCCAGCTCGCCTTACCGTCATTTGTTTCATCCGGAGATGGTGAGTGAATCATTGGCCCACGTAGTAGTACACACACATGTTTACAAGTGTACAGACGCCCTGTGGTAAAAGTATAGCTATAACCGCCTCCAGCGATATAGCCCGCGTAGGATCCGTTCCCACGGGAAAATCAGGGTGTACCTAATGTAGCATATTTCAAATCGGTTTAATAGCTTTTGGCTTTATTTATTCCTTAATAGCCTTCCGTGTTTTGCGTCTGCTCGCGGCCGTGCGCGGCCGATTTAAGTTTTCTCAATGACTTAAGCCAATAAATCGCTTTTTATCAGGTTATTTATTTTCACCTGATGAAATGAACTAATTTAGTAATTATAAATAGCGAATAGAGACAAAAGATAGTGATAAAACTCATGTCAATAAAGCAATCTTTACAAACAAATTGGCATTTCTTTTTTAAGAGGAAAAACTAGTCTTGCGTCCAAAAAATGTTTTCTTAAATAATTTATAATGTTTAGCGATTGGGAAGGAAAATTAGTCCTCCTTCAAGAGATCTTAGATGAATGGCTTAAAGTTCAAGCCACGTGGATGTACCTGGAGCCCATTTTCTCCTCCCCTGACATCCAACAACAGATTCCCGAAGAAGGACGTCGCTTCAGCTCTGTTGACAAGGTGAAATTACTATTTTAATAAACTCTGCCTGAATATTGCTTTTTTCTCTTAGTTACTTACTGGAAAAGCTCACCATATTTTTAGATGTGGCGTGAAATCATGAAAGCAGCGTTCACAGAGCCTCGTGTGCTGGATGTGATCACTATAGAGAAGATGTTGGACAGGCTAAAGAAATCAAACAATTTGCTGGAAATGGTTCAGAGAGGCCTGAACGCTTACCTCGAGAAGAAACGTCTCTACTTCCCACGTTTCTTCTTCTTGTCCAACGACGAGCTGCTTGAAATTTTGTCCGAGACTAAAGATCCTATGCGGCAAGTACAACAACACGTCTTTCGCGTATTTCATATTTATTATTTTCCATTTTTTCATGTTTTTGTTTCAATGTAGAGTGCAGCCTCATCTCAAGAAATGCTACGAAGGTATCGCGAAGCTGACGTTTACCTCAGATATGGTCGTCACGCACATGCGCTCGTCGGAAGGAGAGATTGTGGAACTCACCGTCATCATAAACACTGCCGCCGCGAGAGGGCAGGTTTGATAATCCACTAAACCTTATTGAGTTAAGCACTCCTATTTAAGAAAGCAGTTGAGAACACTTTGGGACTGTATCTAACCGTACTAAGTAAGCACTGAGGTACAAACCTATAATAGGACCTACTTGATTATGTATATTTTCTCTTCGCGCGTCTCTTTACATAACAGGTAGAGAAATGGTTGCTGGAGTTAGAAAAAGCCATGAAGTCGTCGGTGCACAATGCCGTGGCGCTGTCGTATGACGACTACACGCAGCGTTCGCGGCAAGAATGGGTGCTGGTGTGGCCGGGGCAGGCAGTAAGTGGATCATGAAAAAAAAAACGTTTAAATAATTAGTAGTGACATAAAACACAATTTATTTCCCAGGTGCAATGCATAGCAATGACTTTCTGGACTTTAGAGGTCACTGAGGCTATCCACATTAACATTCCCGCCATGAAAGCGTACTGGGACAAATGTAACTTCCAAATATCTAAGATTGTCGACTTGGTTCGCGGTGAACTTAGTTTGCAAAACAGGATCACTTTAGGTAAGTACATTTATAATTTCTTTGGTTTTGTTTACTTTCACAGATAGGAAAATAGCATTTAATGTAATTTAACATTTTGAAATTTGATAATTTTAGGAGCTTTGGTCGTGTTGGATGTACATGCAAGAGATGTACTTCTGTTGCTCATCGAACTGAAAGTGCAACAAGATAATGATTTCAATTGGCTTTCTCAAATACGTTATTACTGGGAGGTAAGACTATACACATGAAGATAATTTAATTTACGTTATTGGTACGGTACTATATTATTTTCTTAATAGGAACAAGAAGAAGATCTAAGTATGCAGATAGCTACTCGTATGATCAATTCGCAACTGATGTACGGCTACGAGTACCTCGGCAACACCGGCCGGCTGGTGGTCACGCCGCTCACCGACCGCTGCTTCCGGACTCTCTTCGGCGCTTTGCATTTGAATTTAGGTACGACAGTGGTAATTAATAATATTATCATTCATCAAAGTTGTCAATGAATAATTTGTAATTTTAAGACGCCTCGGATTTTCTTTTTTGTAGGTGGAGCTCCAGAGGGGCCTGCTGGAACTGGAAAAACAGAAACTACAAAAGATTTGGCGAAGGCCGTCGCGAAACAATGTGTTGTATTCAACTGTTCCGATGGTTTAGATTATCTTGCACTCGGAAAATTCTTCAAGGTAGAATAAAATAATATTTAATACGCATTCAGAAAGAGAAAATATTGATAGATCATATATCTGTCAGTTAAAATCATTAGGTAGGTACTCAATTTCTCCCATTTTATCCATCCACCAATAATTCGGAACTGGAGTAATTGAAAAGTTGCTGCATTTCAGTAGTACCTGCGCGACCAAGCTTTGCTCGGTAGAGAAAAAGGTCAAAATGAGTTTGCAGATGTATAAGACCTATCTAGATCGATTTGTCGCCCCATAAACGCCTATATATTCCAAAATTCGTCCAAATCGGTATAGCCGTTTCTGGGATCGTTTGTATAAAAACGAATAAACATCGTCGGATGGTCGCTCATAGTATAAATATCTAAGATAATAGTAAAGTTGTAATGGGTAACTGTTCAAAATAGTCTCATTTACTTGAAGGGTCTGGCGTCTTGCGGTGCTTGGTCGTGCTTTGACGAATTCAACCGCATCGACCTGGAAGTGCTCTCAGTGGTGGCGCAGCAGATCCTGTCCATCCAGCGCGGCATCAACTCCGGCGCCCCGGAGCTGATGTTCGAAGGGACTCTTCTGCAGCTTGACAAGAGCTGTGCCGTCTTCATTACCATGAACCCTGGCTACGCTGGGCGCTCGGAACTACCAGATAATCTAAAGGTTACACAACATAAGCCTGGGTTGCATCAAGAAGTTACTGTTCGTTAAATATGGGCAGAGCTGTCATTCCATACAGAAACATCACTTTTTCCATAGTGAAAATCTCTCATCTACTCATCATCTCTCTTTTTTAACGCGTTCACTGCCACCGACGCATATATGCGTTTTGCTGACTTTCCCGCAGTGCCTTGAACGCACATGTGCGTTGCAATGTTCCCTTAATGACAGATGTGGCACATGGCGAAAGTTCGTAAAACAGAAGTGGCAGTTAACGCGTTAAACGGACGTTATCTTCTTGATGCCACCCAGGCTATATAAGCTATATACTATTCTTCAGTCATTAACGATAATTTATGAATGCAGGCATTGTTCCGTTCCGTTGCAATGATGGTGCCAGATTATGTACTCATTTCTGAGATCGAGCTATACGCCTTTGGATACTTGAACGCCAAACCGCTCGCCGTCAAGATCGTGGCTACTTACCGGTTGTGCTCGGAGCAACTGTCTTCTCAGAGTCATTACGATTATGGTAAGCAAATATTTCACCCCAGATGTTCTAAGTATAATCTTTACTAAGAATTTAAATATATTCAAAAAACATAACGACCTCTAGTTAAGTTAACCTAAAATATGTGAATTGAAATTCCGTAGGAATGCGTGCGGTAAAGTCTGTGCTCCGTGCGGCGGGTGCTCTGAAGCTGCGCTATCCGGACGAGGACGAGGATGTCATCTTGCTGCGTTCCATTAAGGATGTTAACTTGCCCAAATTCCTTGAGCATGACGTGCCTTTGTTTATGGTATGTACATAACAGTTTAATTTAACAATGTAATCTAATGGGTATTACCTATTCACTTGTTTATTTATTTTACAGGGCATAATTGGTGACTTGTTCCCTGGATTACCTTTGCCTGAAGCTGGTTTACCCCATTTAGTTCAATGCCTTATAGAAGTTTGTGTTCCTCTGAACTTACAAGCTAATGATTTCTTTATTGAAAAGGTGCAGTGAAATTTTCATTTTTAAAGAGGCAGCGTCCTCGGAACATTAATATTTTAATGTGACTTATCGTATTTTTAGGTTCTTCAACTATACGAAATGATTCTCGTCAGACACGGTCTTATGTTGGTTGGATTTCCGTTTTCCGGAAAGACCCAATGTTATCATGCTCTGGGACATGCTTTGGGATGTGTTCATCAAAAAGTACGTAACTGGCTGAACTTGACTTCTGAAACACTCTAAGTTGTTTTAATTTTTTCTAAAATAACAGACTACTTACTTTTGTGCTGTTTTAGGGCTTAATGGCAGAAAATCCCGTAGAATGGACAGTAATAAACCCTAAATCAATCACAATGGGTCAACTCTATGGACAGTTTGATCCAGTGTCCCACGAGTGGTCCGACGGGATTCTCGCAGTCAGCTACAGAGCATTCGCAGTCTCCACGAATGACAACAGGTGACCACTTCAGTGTCAAATATTTGTCCCGATGTCAATATTCAGATAATGAGACGTGGTGTCCGTGCAGGAAGTGGCTAGTGTTCGACGGGCCGGTGGACGCCATCTGGATCGAAAACCTGAACACGGTGCTGGACGACAACAAGAAGCTGTGCCTCATGAGCGGCGAGATCATCCAGCTCGCACCCACCACCAACCTCGTGTTTGAGCCCATGGATCTGGAAGCAGCTTCACCTGCTACGGTAACAGATGACAACAGTTAAGACTGACGACCTCAGTAAGATGGGGGTCTATTAGCGCATGGACCTCAAAGCGGCTTCGGCTGCAGCGGGCATGAAATTTTCAGTGGACATTGCATAATCAGTATAAGGAATGTCACAAAATTTAATTGCCATAACTTTTCCCACCAGGTATCACGTTGTGGCATGATTTACATGGAACCCAAAGGTCTGGGATGGAAATGCCTCATGGAGTCGTGGCTTAACACTCTCCCATCTTCATTACACAGCGTCAATCGCAACCTTATTAGAACACTTTTCAACCGGTTCATGTCTCCATTACTATGGCTAGTGGAGTACTCAGGGAAAGCGAAGGTAATTATTCGTATGCATAAGGTAGTTCGTCATTCAAATATAGCTTTTGTGTGTTTTACTTCTATATTCACGATATATATAAAAAATGTGATGCTCACTATCATAAAGTTAAAGATTTATTAATTTCGATTTCACAGCAAATGTACGTGACCTCCCGATCAAATCTAGTTAAATCATGCATGAACATTTATGACACATTTTTGGATGACTTTGAGAGTGAAAAATACATGGAAAGTATATCGGATCTTGATGTTAGAGCACAGTTAGAGGTAAGCCGGTGTAAATATTACATCTGAATACGATCTCAGCAATACCTATGATAACAGAGAGTCAATGCAATAGAGTATTACAAAATATTTTGAAATGTGCTTTAAAATGATCCTTATGTTGGATTGAATCACAAGATTTTTTATTTAGATTTTCTGTATGAGATAAATACCCTAAAAAGTACTTTCGAATTTTCATTTACAGTTTTCGCGCTAAAAAGCTAGCCGCCATGTTTGCTTGGACTGTGACGTCACTAGGATAGTTAATATACGTACAAAGTAACCAAACAAGTGAAGTCGAAATTTAAAACGGTTACTTGTAACGAACGCTTTGTTTATAGTAGAAGTGACATTACAGCAGCTAACAACATGGCGCCTACCGTTTTGGGAATTAAAAAACAATATTTTATAAATATAATTATAAAATTATTTATGCATTTTTATGGTTAAAAGTCGATGTTTTGGGTAGCATTTTTATATAATCTATCATAAATCAGTACTTTTCGATTTTTTCTTGAATGGTGTATAATACTCTATTGAGAACGCGCTTGTCGTCATCAAATATGTCCAAGCGAATCCGTTCGGCGCTTTATCACTGAAGAGTTTAGATTTATAGAGCACCTGCCGTCAAATCTTCAGAAATATTTTATGATGCTGCTACCTACACATGTACTTTAATTATTTCAAATAAATGGTTTTATCTTTACCAGGGAGTCTTCTTCTTTTCGTGCATCTGGTCAATTGGTGCAACATTAGAAGCCGACAGTCGGTCGAAGTTTGATATGTTATTCAGAGGATTACTTGAAAAAGAATTTCCTGAAAAGGTGGGCTTGGTTCTAGATTTTATTGCGAGAAGCGCCTATCAATGTTTCAGAAAAATAATACTGTTTTCAGGTCATAGAAGTTTTAAAATATCCTAGAGAAATAGCGAAACCAGAAAAGCAATATATCCTCACTATACCAAAAGACGGGCTCGTGTATGACTACAGATATATAAAAGAGGTTAGTCAAAATTAAAACGGCTTCGGAATTCAAACAAGATTCATGGAATTAATAATATACAGTTTGTTCTCCACATTAAACAGGCAAAAGGTAAGTGGAAGCCGTGGCAGGACGATGTTGCTTCCGCGCCGCCCATCAGCAAGGACACGCCTCCGAACCAGATCCTGGTGACGACGCTAGACAGCGTGCGGTACCTGGCGCTGTTCAAGCTGCTGGTGACGCACCACAAGGCCGTCATGATGGTCGGCCCCACTGGCACCGGAAAGTCTTCATACATCATCGTAAGTAACATTAAATAAGAAATAAATAAACCACCTGGCAAACAAGTAAATTAATTTTGGACTCCTTATTTTAGGACTATTTAGTCAAGAGAGTTGATACGAAAGTGTACAAAGCACTTATAATGGCATTTTCTGCACAAACCAACTGTAATCAGACTCAAGACATCATTATGGGTAAACTTGATAAGAGACGAAAAGGTATTTTCACCATATCAATACAAGGAATCTCATAGGACCTGATTGCTATAGGACGCGGCTGATTTGAGGATACTACATTTTACAGGATTTTTCGGCCCACCGGTTGGGTGCTACTCGGTAGTTTTTGTGGATGATGTTAGTATGCCCCAAGCTGAAACATACGGCGCACAACCACCCATCGAGGTACTGAGACAAGGTATAGATCTCGGACTTTGGTACGATCGCAAAACGAACGTTGCTATGAACCTCATCGATGTTCAGGTATTACTAGTTATTATTAAAATGCTAACAAAATACCTAGTCATTTATTACATTGCGACTTCGAATTATGTGTTTTTTTCAGTTTATGTGTGCGATGGGAAAACCCACGCCTGGAGCAAAACTAGTGACTCCGAGGTTCTCGCGACATTTTACATTCTTTTGCATTGATGAGTTTGACGATGACACGCTGATGGTTATTTTTAACAGAATCATGGCGTGGCACCTTGAGACCAGGTATTTTTAAAACTTGATTAAAAAATTAAAATTCCTGTATATAATTACTATTTTCTGATACCTGGTCTTAAAGTTGATATAAATCTTGATATAAATACTTGGTTTACATTTTTTTAGAGGATTTACGAATGAATTCCAACCTTGTATAGAAGAGATAGTTAATGGAACATTAGAGGTCTACAAACAATGCCGCTTGAATTTACTACCAACCCCATCTAAATCCCATTACACGTTCAATTTACGAGACTTTTCCAGAGTTATCTTGGTGAGACTGAATTTTTTTGCAAGATTGTGAACTGAGCGACCCCGAATTATTATACCAAGTAATCTAATTTCTATATCCAGGGTGTGATGCTCTCTGGCCCTGAAGTAACTCCAGATGTTCAGTGCATTAAGCGACTATGGGTGCACGAGTGTCTGCGGGTGTTCTCGGACCGGCTCGTGGAGGAACTCGATCGCCAGTGGCTGGTCACCTGTCTGCGAGAGGCCACTGCCGCGTATCTCAATGAAAACTTTGATCAGATGCTTTCCCGCCTTCTCAACAAGCCAAATGAAAAAGTACAAAAAGGAATAAATCATTTGTTTTTATTTACTACTGGCTTCTGTCTAACTTCGTCCGCGTGGAATTCGTTAATAGCATTCCCGCGGGAACTATGCATTTTTTCGGGGTAAAAAGTAACCCATTTATGTTGACCAGTGTTATAAAATACCCTCATACCAAATTTTGTTGCAATCCGTCTGGTAGATATCGAGTTAAATCAGGACATACAAACATATATAAAGACAATTTGTCTAAAAATCGTTATTTTGTGTTCAGTATCGTCATAGAGAAATGATACAAGAAGATTGGCAGAACCCATACCCTGATTACCCGACCTTTTAGCAGTTTTGCTACCGCTACTTGAAGCTAGATGGCGAGCCGAACGCAATGCATATTTTATTGTTTAAGAGTTTATAACTTACAACCTGAAGTCTCTGTGTAATAACAGGATTTAAAAAAAAAGAGTACTAGTTATAATATTAGTTGAAAATTGTTTAGAAATACAATCGGGGTTCAGCCACTGGACGCTAGCTGTCGATCTAGTGTTAACCCGGGTTTCGGAGCACGCACTACAGTATGGGTGGGCTCTGCCACTCTTGTATCATTTCTCTATAGTATATCGTTTGTATAGTCCCCTCGACTTGATAGTTTCTTTTAATTTTCAAGTTTTAGACGCAACTTCTTCTACAGACTTATTATTAGTAATAGACAATATCGGACCTACTAAATAATTACCTAATCATATTTACAGATAACGGACCTTCATCTTCGCAACCTAATCTATTGCGATTTTGCGAATCCGAAAGTAGATACGCGATTTTACATGGAAACGACGAATATGGATCATCTAAATTTGACAGTAGATGCCTTCCTGGCTGAGTTCAATAACATGTCCAAAAAACCCATGAACCTCGTGCTGTTCAGGTACTAATACCTACATTATACTGCGCACAAAATATCCTTCCTTTCCTCAAACGGACGTTTACTAATGTCTACTATATTATATGTAACTTAACGTGATTATTACTAGGTAGCTACCTTTTTCGGCTACGTTTCCTAAAATCGTCGTGTCCAGGTTCGCGATCGAGCACGTGTCGCGCATCTGCCGTGTGCTGACGCAGCCGCGCTCGCACGCGCTTCTGGTCGGGCTCGGCGGCTCGGGTCGCCAGTCGCTCACCAGGCTCGCCGCCAGCATCAACGAATACGATCTCTTCCAGGTCACGAAAACAACCATTAAATATTTAAACCGCATTTTGAGATGATAAGATAATCAATTTCATTTTACAACAGGTGGAGATGAGTCGAACGTACGGAAAAAATGAATGGCGCGAAGACCTAAAAACTTTGCTAAGAAAATCCAGCACACCCGATTTGCATATGGTGTTCTTGTTCATTGAATCACAAGTAAGTCTTTTTAAAAGATGATCATTTTCAGCGACATTTGATCTTTCACTTATTCCATTATTTTATTCGTGTAGATAAAAGAAGAAGGTTTCCTCGAAGATGTGAACAACATGCTAAATTCAGGAGAAGTACCAAATATTTTTGGAGCCGATGAAAAAGCAGAGTTATGTGAAAAAATGAGAGTTGTAAGTTAAATTTTCGCTTACCTGATACGCTCTTGTATAATCCAAACGGCTCTTGAGTCACACTATCGTATACATTCACCAGATTGACCGACAAAGAGACAAGTCGCTGCAGACGGATGGCAGCCCGACGGCGCTGTACGCGTACTTCGTTTCGATCGTGCGCGACCAGCTGCACATCGTGCTGGCCATGTCGCCCGCCGGCACCTCGCTGCGCACGCGCATCCGCAAGTTCCCCTCGCTCGTCAACTGCTGTACCATAGACTGGTTCCAGGTAATCATCAGGGATTTTCATTACCCGTTTGCAACTTCGCAGTTGGTATGTAAGCTTTGGAATAAAACTTTTTCCTTGTAGGAGTGGCCACCAGATGCTCTGTTGGCTGTAGCGACGCGGTTCCTCAAAGATGTAGAACTGACAGAGCTAGAACGCGATACTGCCATCAAGCTGTGCCAGGTGTTCCATACTGATACACAGGATCTTACGCGACAGTTCCTACTGCGACTAAAACGGTACAACTACGTCACCCCGACGGCCTATCTGGAACTAATCAACATGTTCAAATCGCTTTTAGGCAAGAAGCGAACGTAAGTAATAAATGACTATATTATTCTTTTTTATAATTATATTAGCCTGTAGTGTCCCACTGTTGGGCAAAGGCCCATCATATTATTGTCTAGTTAGAATCGGCCGCCCTGGTAATGAATGAATGGCGCGAAAGAGTGTCAACCTATCTATAACTATACAGTCCACATTTGAAGAGTTGTTTTTTTTAATTAGTAGCAAATAAATATTCATACTGGAAGCACGTCGTTTTAGTGAGCAATAATCCCAACAAGCAAAAGGCGACCCTATCACCCGAACATATGGTCCTAATCGAACCGGACGGAAACAATTACGAGAATATTTAGAGCACAGATTCAGGTCTTTGGAGATGATCGACACTAACGTGATGCGCCCTACTCAACCAGCTAAGCCTGTCACGAAAGCTAAAATATTTCACACTTCTATTGAGAATAAGCCGAAGAGTAGTGATATCGAGTGCGCGATGTGTCATGAAAAGCACTATATTTACCACTGCAAGCGGTTCGGGCTAATGACACCTAATGATCGACAAGAGTTCGTCCAGAGTAATCGACTGTGCTTCAACTGCTTATCAACATGTTCAAATCGCTTTTAGGCAAGAAGCGAACCACATATTAATACTCTGTCGGATAAACTGAGCTCTGCCGCCTATGCTGTAAGAAGAATCCGACAATTTACCAACGTGGAAACTGCGCGTCTTGTTTATTTCAGCTATTTCCATAGTATCATGTCTTACGGGATATTGATCTGGGGAAAAGCAGCTGATATTGAAACCGTTT
Source organism: Aethes cnicana (assembly GCA_963971205.1). Classification (NCBI taxonomy): domain Eukaryota; kingdom Metazoa; phylum Arthropoda; class Insecta; order Lepidoptera; family Tortricidae; genus Aethes; species Aethes cnicana. The sequence continues at coordinate 12,347,255 of OZ020275.1, forward strand.
TCGTTCTACAAAAGAGAGCAGTTAGGTCCATCTACAACCTAGGTTCCCGTGAATCACTGCGTGAACGCTTCAAAAAGATTGACATCCTCACTGTAGCTTCGCAGTATATACATGACGTCATCATGTATGCATATAAAAATATAGATTCTTTTAAGAAGGTGTCAGATGTCCACCAGTTCAACACACGTAATAGACATAAGCTTCTAGTTCCTAAATTCCGCCTGAAAAAAGTTAGTAAATCTTTCTTAGGGAATTGCGTACGTTTCTACAATAAAATACCAATGGAAGCTTGGAAATTACCTTTAATGGCGTTCAAAAAGTACATAAAAAATGCGCTTTTAAAGAAAGGTTATTATAAAGTTGATGATTACGTCAATGATGATGAGGCGTGGCCTGTTGTTAAGAATGTATGACTGGCTGGCTCCGGGCGGTCATGTATGCTCGGCTATCGCTGGCGCCACCGGTTGCTGTTTTATTGGTTAGTTATTATTATTATATAGATCTGCTGTTATATATCTATTTTTATCGTTTTCTTGAAATTTATCTTTTTAATTCCATTTATTTGTATCAGGTAGTACTTAGTTTTTTTTTTTTTTTTTTTTTTTTTTTTTTTTTTTTTTTTTTTTTCTGACTTGAAATATATGTTTATATTTCAATCTAACTGCTTATGACCTTTGGAGACACCCTACATCTCCAAAACTGTATCAAATTTGACGGTGGAGACCATCTACACCTTTAATTTTATATTAATTTAAATTAATACTAATATTGTTATTTTGACCTTTGGAGACACCTTACATCTCCAAAATTGACTAAGGAGACCGTATACATCTCCTAAACTTGTGTTGTATGATATAATTTTAGAGACTGTGTACAACTTTAGGATACCTAGAGACGTATACAATCTCTAAACATTTGCGATTTTATTATTATTTTTAGTATACATATTTAGATAAGTACTTTAATTAATATTTTCATTAATTTGTACCTAATATAAGACCATCTCTAAGATCTTAGATTTAAGTTTAAGTTAGGGACTATACATCCCTTAAATGTGATGTATGTGTATTTTTATACATATTAATAATGTAAATTTAATGTAAATCTATATGTTTAAATTTGGAAAAAAGGCCTTCTGCTGAGTTTGTTGCGGCGTTTCTTCTCAAGCAATGGGTCTAGGAAGCGCTGGTAAATTCATTTCTGTTAAATTCATTTAAAAGTGACGTGTAAAAGTGCCCAGATGTGGCCTATTTGCTGAATAAATATTTTCATTTTCATTTTCATTTTCATATCACCAAATCACGCAGCATTGAAGTGTCGGCAGTCAAGTTGTAGAAAATGTGGAAGGAGACACCATACCATGCTACATTTTGAGCGAGAGGAGAAGGAGGCCAGACACGAGGGTACGTCAGCGAGCGAGGTTGCAGCGATATCGTCACCGAGTGGACACGAGAGACCGAGCACATCCCAAGGTGACACACACATAACCGCAGCGTTTTCGAGAGGAGAGCTTCAACCTAACAGCGTGCTTCTTGCGACGGCTAGAGTTAAGGTATTTAATTCGACAGGTTGTATACAAACTATTAGAGCTTTACTTGATCAAGGATCTCAAGCGTCTTTTGTAACTGAGGCTACTGTACAATTACTAGGACTTACACGTAAACCGGTTAGTGGTTGGGTGTCAGGTCTGGGAGATGGTCGTATGAGAATCAAACACACTGTTTCACTTCGCGTAGAGTCACGCCATTGCCCAGAAAGTTCGATTAAAGTTAATGCGTATGTGTTACATTCCTTAACTTCTTTACTTCCCGCAGCTGAGCTGACAGTTCCTGAGTGGTCAGAAATTGGTCACTTACCTTTGGCTGATCCTACATACACAAAACCAGGTAAAATTGATGTCCTTCTAGGTGCAGAGGTGTATGCTGAAATATTGCAAGATGGCTTGATTAAGCAATCTGAAGGGAGTCTACTGGCACAGAATACCATCTTCGGTTGGATTTTATCTGGAAGAGCTGCGAGGGGACCTGAGGAACTAGCAAAGGCTAACGTTATGAGCATGCACGTACAAGTCAAAGAAGATGATTTATTAAAGAAGTTTTGGGAGATGGAAAATGAGCCTAATGCAATACACAAAGAAATGACAAAGAGTGAAAAAAGGTGTGAAGAGATTTATGACGCAACGACAGTGAGAGATGATGAAGGAAGACTGGTGGTAAAGCTACCATTTGCAACGGATGATCCTAAGAGTCAATATGGTAATTCCAAAGAGATAGCTATCAAGAGATTAGAGATTTTAGAAAGAAAATTGAAGAGAGAGCCTAAACTGAGAGAAGAGTACAGTAAAGTATTTGAAGAATATTTGAGTTTAAATCACATGAGAAAGGTGAATGAGAATGAGCTTGAGAATCCCAAGGCAGTCTATTTGCCCCACCACGCCGTGGTGAGAGAAGACAAGGAGACTACGAAGGTGAGAATCGTCTTTGACGCGTCGAGTAAAGGGAGTAACAACGTTTCACTAAATGATGATCTGCTGGTAGGTCCGAAACTACAGCAAGACTTGAGACACATACTAATGAGATGGAGAAATCACAAGGTATGCATCGTCGCGGACATTGTGAAAATGTACAGGATGGTCTGCGTGGCTGACGAAGACACCGACTTTCAGAGAATTGTGTGGAGATTTTCATTGGATGAGTCGCAACCTATACAGCACTACAAGCTTTTACGACTGACTTTTGGGACGGCATGTGCGCCATATTTGGCAGTCAAATGCCTTCAGAGACTTGCTGAGTTAGAGGAATCAAAATATCCATTAGCGGCAAAAATAACTAGGCAAGATTTCTATATGGACGACTTAATCACGGGTGCTGAAACTGAGGATGAAGCTATGAACATACACAATGAGATGAATGAGCTATTGAGATCAGGAGGTTTTGAACTACAAAAGTGGAATAGCAACTCGGAGACAATACTACAGAATATTGGGAAAATAGATGAGCAAGGAAAAGGACCTGATTCAATCAAACTAAACAAGAGTATAAAGGTTCTTGGAGTGAGTTGGAATAGAGACACTGATTGTTTCGAGTACATGTTAAATTTAGCAGAGCTCACAGATCCGATATCAAAGCGGCAAGTGCTTTCTGATGTCGCAAAGTTATATGACCCTTTAGGCTGGATCGCCCCTGTTGTAGTTCTGGCTAAAATTCTAATTCAAAAGCTATGGCAATCGGGCCTAGAGTGGGACGATCGTTTGACTAAAGATCTACTGAGTGAGTGGCTTGCATATAGATGCGGGTTGGTAGATTTGACACAACTTGAATTACCGAGATGGTTGAATGCTACTCGAAACTCAAAAATCGAGCTACATGTCTTTGCAGACGCTTCAAAGTCAGCTTTTGCAGCAGCAGTGTACGCTAGAGTCATAGATGAGTACAACCAAGTACATGTGCACCTGCTGACGGCAAAAACCAAGGTTGCCCCAATTGAAAAGGAAGTTTCAATTCCCCGTCTCGAGCTGTGTGGGACAACTTTGGCAGCAAAACTTATAAGCGAAGTGTCGCAAGTGATGGAGATACCTAAAGAGGATTTATATGGCTGGACTGACTCCACCGTCGTTTTGGCATGGCTCAAAGGAGGCTCGAGTCGTTGGATGACTTTTGTGAGTAACCGAGTGTCCACGATATTAAATATCATGGAGTTTGAGCAATGGGGCCATGTATCCTCCGAGACGAACCCTGCGGACTGTGCTTCGCGAGGCATGCAGCCAAATCAGTTGCTACAAAACTCATTGTGGTGGAATGGGCCGCAGTGGCTTTCTGAGCCTAAAATTGAGAGTGATGTTACAAAGGTCGTGGACACGCACGAGGAGGAAAGAGTCAAGGCTTTAACTGTTTTATCAAACATTGATGAAGAAGAGGTCATTTGGACAAAATTTTCGTCATTATCGAGAATGTTAAAGGTGCTATCTTATTGTAGAAGAATTTTGAATTTAAGGTTACCAAAATCAGAGCGAGCTAAATTCACTAAATTTGTTACAGTAGATGAGACAAATGAAACCTTACTTTGTTGTGTTAAACAAGTACAAGAGCGTGAATTTAAGAATGATATAAAACAGTTAAAGACCCGAAGATGCGTTCCTAAGAAAAGCAACCTACGCACTCTTTGTCCTTTTTTAGACGAAAAAGGAACATTAAGAGTTCAGGGACGAATAACACAGTCAGACGCATGCTATGACACGAGACATCCAATAATTATGCCTGCTAAGGATCACCTTACCAAGCTTATAATTGTTGATGCTCATTACCAAACTTTGCATGGAGGTCCGCAGATTATGTTAAACTTTCTAAGAGCCAAATTTTGGATTATTCATGCAAAGGAACAAGCCAAGAAAGTTTATCGAGAGTGTGTTATCTGTTTAAGATACTCCACGAAGAAGACTGCTCCATTTATGGGTCTTCTCCCTGAGGCGAGATTAAAACCAAGTAAACCATTCAAGTCTACTGGAGTGGATTACTGTGGTCCTGTTAATATCAGGTTTTCACCAGGCAGAGGAGCTAAATCGTATAAAGGCTACATTTGCCTCTTCGTCTGCATGGTTACCCGAGCAGTCCATTTAGAAGCGGTTACCGACTTGACTTCTAAAGGATTCATCGCAGCATTTAGGCGTTTTACAGCTCGGCGAGGCCATTGTCAAGATCTCTACAGTGACAATGGCACTAACTTTGTCGGAGCTGATAGAGAGATGCGAGACATGTTTAATAGTGCGAAATCGTCACTGACTGAGGAAATTGCTTCGTTGCTTACCCTGGAGCGTACAACGTGGCATTTTATACCTCCCCACTCCCCAAATTTTGGAGGTTTGTGGGAATCCGGTGTACGTAGTACAAAGATACACCTGCGTAAAGTAGTCGGGAATAGTACACTTACCTATGAGGAGATGTCGACAGTTCTGGCACAGGTGGAAGCGTGTCTAAATTCGCGACCTATTTCCGTACTTAGTGACGATCCAAGCGACCCTCTCCCCTTGACACCAGGCCACTTCTTAGTAGGTGAACCTTTGTTGAATATAGCGGATGATGATTACACTAAGTTCAATGTTCAAGGTTTAGATAGATGGCGCTTAACGCAAAAAATTGTTAACGATTTTTGGAATCGATGGTATAAAGAGTACTTAGTAAATCTAAATCAACGGTACAAATGGAATACTAAAGGTGTAGAGCCTGAGATAGGAGATATTGTTATCCTGAAAGAGGACAATTTACCTCCTGCAAAATGGGTATTGGGTAAAATTATACAAAAACATACTGGGCCTGACAACATCACCCGTGTTGTATCAGTGAAATGTAAATCTGGAGTGTTCAAGCGCCCAGTAAGTAAAGTTTGTGTCATTACTAAATAGGTAATCTTGTTACAGATGTAATTTTCATAGAGAATATTTCGAATATTGTCAGTTTATGTCAGTAGTTAATTTATAACGGTTAATACTCAAACTGACAATTTATACTTGTAATTTTAAGAGTTCTTTATAAACATTTTGTTGTTTAATGCTAAGAGTTTAAATTAGAACTGATTCGTGTCGCAATGATTAATGTTATGTAACGGTGGGCGGCTAGCAAACACTTACCTGTTAACTACATTTTTTATTTTTGAAATCGTTCACTTGTTAATATGTTACGGTGTTGCAATGGTTAAGTTTGTTTTCCCGTCGTTAAGTTTATATCGAGTTCCTTCTAAGATACAAATTAGTTCTAAGTCTAGAGGTTTAGTTTGCATGATCTTTAAGTATCATTATTCATTACATAGAGTGCTGATGTTTCCTTAATGTAAGTAAAAGAACTATGTTCTTGGTGGGCGGAATGTCTAGTTAGAATCGGCCGCCCTGGTAATGAATGAATGGCGCGAAAGAGTGTCAACCTATCTATAACTATACAGTCCACATTTGAAGAGTTGTTTTTTTTAATTAGTAGCAAATAAATATTCATACTGGAAGCACGTCGTTTTAGTGAGCAATAATCCCAACAAGCAAAAGGCGACCCTATCACCCGAACATTATAATAATCATTAAAGTTTATTTGATCATTGTAGATTTCAGTCGTACACTCATAGGTAATGCCATTTTCAAAAGAAACACGTTTTCAGCGAATTGCTAACGAGCGAGAAGCGGTACTTAACGGGTTTAGACCAGCTTGCAATTGCTGCAAAATCAGTCGCGGCGTTGCAAAAGGCTTTAGAAGTATTACAGCCAAAATTGGCCGCGGGTGCCGCGGCAGTGGCTGTAACCACCGCCAAAGTAGAAAAAGAGAAAGAGGGAGTAGCTCTCGTTGAAGCCGAAGTACTGGCAGATCAGGCAGCAGCTGAGGAGCAGGTTTGTGGGTCATAATAATAGTGAGGTAATAATAATAAGCGATCTTGGTTAACATGAATACATTGTTATTTTAGGCAGCAGAAGCTCAAGGGATAAAAGAAGAGTGCGACGCTGATTTAGCAGAAGCTATGCCAATCCTTAACTCCGCTTTGGCTGCCCTAGATACTCTGACGCCTCAGGATATTACCTTTATCAAGACTATGAAGAGTCCGCCCAGAGGTATCAAGCTCGTCATGGAAGCTATTTGCATATTGAAGGTACAGCCTCCAACTTACTGCTACTATAAAACATCACAAATTATGAAAATTATTATAATCAGGTACATAATTGTAGCAGATCGAAATAATTGCTGGAAAAAAGAATGTCAATTCTTTTTTTAACTAGATTTAGTAAAAATATTATTTGTTTTACATCTTACCCAAAGGATGATCCCGTAAGTATTTTTACTTATTTACAAGTCGAGCGAGAATCTTTAAGCTAAGCTTGTGAGCGAAAGGGGAGATTTGATTGGGTAGTTTTAACCATTAGTTATGTTCAGAGGTACTTACATAATATTGTTACTAATACTCAATCTACCTACTTATTTATCAGGAAATGAAACCAGATAAGGTGCCTAATCCTTCAGGCGTAGGCACGATAGAGGACTACTGGGGTCCATCGAAAAAGTTGCTCAACGACATCAAGTTCCTGGAGGGGCTGCAAAATTATGATAAGGACAACATTCCGCCGCCCGTGATGAACAAACTGATGAAGACCGTGATGCAGGACGAGGGCTTCGTGCCTGAGAAGATCCGCGCCGTCTCCGTCGCCGCTGAGGGTAGGTTCTCATTGCGCTATTGCCCGAGTGCCACCAGATTCTCTTACGACAGTAAACCTCCTGGCACGGTGTTTGAGCGGAGTGTGTTTCAGGGATGTGCAAGTGGGTGATCGCCATGACGAAGTACGACAAGGTGGCGAAGGTGGTGGCGCCGAAGAAGCAGCGCCTCGCCGCCGCGCAGGCCGTCTACGATAAGGCCATGGCCGCGCTTGCCGTCAAGCAAGCGCAGCTCAGGGAGGTACATAATATTATATAAATAAATAGAAAAACAGGTTTATAAATTTATACATGGTTTTCAACCGATTAATTTGTGCTATTCGGATTGTTTCGTTACATTTAATTGCAAATCTTCAGGTACAAATGAAATTAGGAAAACTAGAAGATGCTTTAGCTGAACAAAATCGACAGCAAATGATTCTTGATAATGAAGTAATGGACTGTAGTAATAAGTTGAAGCGAGCTGAAATGCTCATTTCAGGATTGGGAGGGGAAAAGACTCGATGGACACAAATAGCAAAAACTCTACGCGAAACCTACAATTCACTTACTGGTATGTAAAATCATAGGACAAAGTAGTGAAGCGTATAGTATACTATAGCATATATGAGTAGCCTACTCGTATAAATAAATATAGTTTCAACTCCATAGAACTTGAAAATGAAAATTATATTTTGTTTTCAGGTGATATCTTAATTGCTGCTGGTATCATTGCTTATTTGGGGCCGTTTACAGCTGCTTTTAGAAATGTACAAGTAAGTGATTTCTTGTAAGTTGAAGATTTTGGAGGAGTTTATTTTACCTAATATGACTACCTACCATATGTTTGCGTATTACATTGCAGGTGAAGAACTGGGCGCAAGCGTGTCATGACTGTGGCATCGTGTGTACCTTGAACTACAGTTTGATCAAGTCTCTTGGGGAACCGGTGTTGATCCAGCAGTGGAACATAGAAGGCTTACCTTCTGATGATTTCAGTGTTGAATCCGCTATCATTATAATGTATGAGATTGTATCATGTAAAATAGGCATATGCATAGCTAAATGTAACGGAATAGCTATATTAGATAATTAGCAGCTTTTATTTTATTATTTACTTAGTAGAAAGTAGTACCTATAGCAAGAAAAGACCATGATGTAAATAACTACATAACAGGACTGCGCGGCGCTGGCCGCTCATGATCGACCCGCAAGGACAGGCCAACCGCTGGATCAAGAATTTGGAGAAGCCCAACAATTTGTGCATAGTACGTATGACCCAGGCAGACCTTGGGAGGGTTCTGGAAAATGCAGTACAGTTCGGCCAACCGGTAAGTAACCAATTTCACTATAAACCATCTGCTAACCATTTAGATTTGTATACAAATCTAAATGGTTTGACTAACACTGCAATTATAGGTGCTGTTAGAAAATGTTTTGGAAGAACTGGATCCCATGTTAGAGCCTCTGTTACAGCAGCAAACGTTCCGCCAAGGTGGAGCGCTTTGTATTAAAATAGGAGACACCATTGTGGAGTACAGTAAAGACTTCAAGTAAGTAGCAGTCACCTTAAGGACAGTTAGTCAAAACAATTACATCATCAGTAAGGTAGATACGTTCATTAATGCCATCAGTATTTCAAAGAGCAAGGTCCACTAATATATTTAGACCTTTGACAGATTGTACATTAGCACTAAGTTAGCCAACCCTCACTACTTGCCCGAGGTGGGCGTGCGCGTGACCCTGGTCAACTTCATGCTGGCCAAGGACGGGCTTGAGGCTCAGCTACTCGCACGGGTGGTGGCGCGCGAAAGACCAGATTTGCAACAGGCCAAGTCAGACCTCACCACGCAAGGAGCCGAGCACAGAAGATTGCTACAGGAAATTGAGAGGAAGATTCTCAATGTGTTGTCTACATCCGAGCACTTATTAGAAGATGAGGAAGCCGTACAGGTTAGTAAAGATAATGAAACAAAAGAGGACGTTTATCCGTGACAAGTCGTAAAAGGCGACTAAGAAACTCACAGTTAGGTGGTAGGGCATTGTGCTCGCCTAAACGCCTACCACCCTCAGCCTCAAGCATCAGCATGTCACAAGACAGCCTCGCTGTGCTCCGACATTAAAGACCACCTCTCGGAGAAGCTGCGTTTGGGTAAGCAAGTATCTTCGCCCATTCCTTCACCTCCCATCAGGTGAGATAGCGGCCAAACGCTATCCCATCTCTTCCCTTCTTTATTAGCTTAAAATAAAAATGATTGTCACATTTTTAGATTTTGAATTCTGCAAAAGACACTTCTAATGAGATCAAAGAGAAACAAGAAGTAGCCATGGTCACCGAGAAAGCTATCGACGTTGCGAGAGATGATTACGTTCCTATCGCAGTGCACTCCACGAATTTGTTTTTCCTTATAGGTACACAAATTAATGTAGCTTATGATTATCATAATAGCGTTTTCTTAAGATGTTTTAATAAGGTTAATTTTCAGCATCTTTGGCCAGCATAGATCCGATGTATCAGTATTCACTGGGATGGTTCGAAGGACTGTTTACAGCCGCTATTGATAACACAGAAAAAGTGGAAGACATTCCCGAGAGATTAGCGATTCTTCGTGCTTATTTTACATACTCGCTTTATCAGAACATTTGCAGGAGTCTTTTTGAAAAGGTGAGTTTTGTAAAGATTCAGAAATAATGTAAATTATCCGTTGAATAGGTGACACAAAAATTTCAAATACAACACTACACAACAGCCTATGTAAATCCTAATGTAAATCTCAATTGTAGGATAAAATGGTGTTCTCGCTGCTGCTGACCATAACCATAATGGTAGCGGAAGGAGATTTGGAGCAGAGCCACGTGCTGTTCCTGCTGGGCGGTGCCCAGCCGCGCAACGTGCCACCCAACCCCGTGCACTTTCTCAGCCCGCAAGCCTGGACTGAGTTTTGCGGGTATACTCTATTACCCACTCAGGGCGGATCCGGGGGGGGGGGGGGCGTCGGGGCCATGACTCTCCTGGGCAAGGACAGGTGTAGGTTACCGACATAAATAATTGGAGCATGTTCTGGCTGAACATTCACTATGTGTACCCCCCCCGACTCCAGAGCAAGATCCATACTTACCCACTCTATACGATATCTCATTATCTTCTCTTCTTCAAATCATCTTCCTAACTCGTACTTTTTATTTCACCCAGGTTAAATGAAATAGAAGAATTCGCCGGCATATACGACCACTTTATACAAAACACAAAAGTTTGGGAGGAATACTGCGATACACTTGATCCTCAGAACCAACCTCTGCCTGCACCGTGGAACTCAAATTGTTCCGCTTTTGGGGTGAATTCTGTTATTTTGATACGTAATTTCTTGTAACAATTTTTGTGGTATTGTTTTTTAATAATTATTCACGTCTACAGAAATTGATGGTGCTTCGCTGCATGCGTTTGGATATGATGGTTCCAGCTGTTCAAAATTTCGTACAAAGTAACTAACACGTTCTAATCATTTTTGCAAAATAAAAAGGATTCCGATGACAATCATGTGACAATCTTAAATTATTTACAATTTTCAGAACAAATGGGGCGTCAGTTTGTAGAACCCCCTCTATTTGACTTGGGTTCGTCTTATTCAGAATCTCACTGTTGCATACCTTTATTATTTGTGCTGACACCAGGATCTGATCCTATGGGAACTTTGCTCAAATTTGCTGATGATCAGGTACTTATTTACTCATTTGAAATTTAATTTGAGCGGAAAATAAATGCAGTTATTTAATGTTTATATTTTGTGTTTAGGGTTTCGGAGCATCTCGTCTTTTCTCCTTATCTCTAGGCCAAGGTCAAGGCCCTATTGCAGTAAAACTTATTGATGAAGGCGTTCGAAGTGGCACCTGGGTAGTCTTGCAGAACTGTCATCTAGCAAAAAGCTGGATGCCGATGCTAGAGAAGGTAGTCTTATGTCACGTTTCAACTCGTATCAATTGTTTTTATAATAATTAATTGTGTAACTCTTCTTCTTTAGATATGTGAAGGTCTACAACCAGACTCTACTCATCCAGACTTCAGGCTTTGGCTCACTTCGTACCCTGCCGATCACTTCCCTGTTTACGTATTACAAAATGGAGTGAAAATGACCAACGAACCACCTCAAGGTATTTACTGAAAATTCTTGTTAATTTCTTTCATGTGACTAATGTGGACTTAACAAATATAACCAATCTATTTCGCGTAGGTCTTAGAGCGAACGTCGCGCGATCCTTTCAAAGTGATCCGATCAACGATCCAGAGTGGTTCGAGGGCAACAAGCAATCCGTTTACTTCAAGAAACTGTTGTTTGCGCTGTGCTTCTTCCACGCGGTGGTGCAGGAGCGGCGACAGTTCGGGCCGCTGGGCTGGAACATCCGCTACGAGTTCAACGAGACCGACCTGCGCATCAGCGTCACGCAGCTCTACATGTTCCTCAACGAATACGACGTCAGTCCCCACAGTTTCTAACTCTAGTTTTTGGGATGACCATCTTGGACTCTCGGAAAGTCCTCGTTACAATGTGACTGTTTGTCTAGGACGTGCAATTCGTGGCGCTCCGTTACCTGACCGGCGAGTGCAACTACGGCGGCCGCGTGACCGACGACTGGGACCGTCGCTGTCTCAACACAATACTTTTCAAGTTCTATAATCCCAAGACGATTTACGATGAAAAGTACTGTCTTGACTCTACTGGTAAGAAATATGCCATTTAAACTATAAAAAAATGGGCAAATTATTTTACCATTTTTATCTGTGATAAGAGGGGTAAACTTGGAAGGGGGAATTTTATGATTCTGTATAGGCACGTACATCATTTCATTCACAGGTATATACTACATCCCGTCGGTGACAGAGCACGCGGACTTCATAGCTTACTCGCGCTCGCTACCGGTGGCCACGCCGCCCGAGGTGTTCGGCTTCCACCCCAACGCCGACATCACCAAGCACTTCCGCGAGGCCGAGGAGATGCTCAACACGGCCATCCTCACGCAGGTAACCCCCGCCCCCGCCCCGGCTCCGCGCTGCCGCCGCCCACCTCATACTACCGTATTAATCACTCGTTTCAATCACCCACATGCTGCCGTCTAGGATCGGTTGGTAAGTAAGTACTTGCGACATGCCTCAGAGTTGGCATAAACTCTTTCTATTTTTGCCTAAAATTCCAACAAATAAATTTCTTGTTCCACGCAACTAGGATCTCTTAAGAAAATACTTGGTAAGTGATTCCTGTTTTTTACTAGTGACCTGTAAAAATCTTAGTATCAGAAGAGTTTCTTACAATTCATTAATTTCAAAAGAAGAAGGAATCAAATTAATAAATATTTGATTGAATCCAGGACACGATGGCAGGCGGCACCGGCGGCGCCACGCCCGAGCAGCAGGCCATGGCCGTCGCCGAGGACGTGCTGGCCCGGCTGCCGGCCAAGATCCTGTCGGGCCCCTCGCACGAGGGCGACATCAAGCCGGCCGACATGACGCCCATGTCCATCGTAGTGATCCAGGAGGCGGCGCGCTACGAGCGCCTGGTCACCATCGTGCGCACCAGCTCTCGCGCCGTCATCGGCGCCGTGCAAGGTACAACCTAGCTCCCCTCGGCTCATTTCTTCCGTCCGTTCGAGTTACGGCACAACGTGTAACGGTATACTGCTTGCAGGAGTGAGTGTGCTCACGGACGTGACGGAAGAGGTGCTGACCAGCATGGTGCGCGGGCGCATCCCGGCGCTGTGGGCCGGCAAGAGCTACCCCTCGCTCAAGCCGCTCGCTGCCTACTTCGACGACCTGCTGGCGCGGCTCGCCTTTCTCCAGGTTAAAGTTCATAAAGTGACCTAATATGATAATGTTACTGCCAAATCAGTGGTTATTTTACTCATTTATTATGTTAACACAGCATTGGCATTCCAATGGACCGCCGGTGGTGTTCTGGCTGTCGGGTTTCTACTTCCCGCAAGCTTTCCTCACGGCCGCGCAGCAAAGTTACGCCAGAAAATACAAGATACCAATAGACCAGCTTGCATTCCATTACGAGGTATATATCAAAGCAAAATACTGCTTTCCATAGCCAGACATCTAACTAGATAGGAAGTATAGTTATCACACACAAATATCACACGTGATCTCCAGGTGCAACGTTCCTTTGTCCTTGAGGAGCGACCGGACGAGGGAGTGTACATCAACGGACTATTCCTGGAGGGAGCACGCTGGAACATGAATGCGTACTACATTGACGAGTCGCTGCCCAAGGTTCTATACGACGAGTTCCCGCCGGTGAGTCCTCCGTCAGCTTACAGTGGAGCCTTAGTCCGCGATCAGCTGCTTTGAGTAATGTGGGTGTGGGCGCGCAGGTGTGGCTGATCCCCATGCGGCGCAGCGAGGTGCCCGATGGCGTGTTCTACAACTGCCCGCTGTACAAGACGGGCGAGCGGCGCGGCGTGCTGTCCACCACCGGCCACTCCACCAACTACATTCTCTTCATGCGCCTGCCCACTGCAAAGTCTCAAGACCATTGGATCATGCGCGGTGTCGCCTTACTGACGCAGTTGCCTTTCTAAGGTTACTCTCTGAAACTTCGTTTATACAAATGCCAACCAATTGTTTTATACAAAACATGAAACAAATAGATGGTAAATACGCCAAATCTAACTCGCTAAAATAAAATTCATCTAGACAGCAGCATGTACCTACTCATACTGTAAATGCTACGAGTCAGGGTTGATATCTACGAAAAAAACGTTTTTGCTACGTTGTTATAAATAATGTTGATCCCTAACGCGTGACAGGTCAGTGGCACATTTCGTCATAACATAATTATATAATATAGGAAGGGAGATTGACGTCTTGCGAATACCTGGGGCTGCGCTGCGTTCGGCCGGGAGGGAGGCATAAAAATAACGCTGACGCACAGGGGAGGGCATAAAAAATGTACTTACCTCTGGTTGCCTGAGTGACATTTAGTTTTTTGTGTAGGTATAGACAATTCATTCTTCGTGATATATTTTTATAATTTTTTAAGTCTCGGAGAAAATCATGATTTACGTATAATTAATATTAACACAAGTATGTATTTATTATTTAAACTTAGTCGTATAAAATGAAGATACCTAACGATGACATATTGTGCAATCTTGAAGGGTAAATGGTTAAGTAAACAATTGCATATGTACTTACTGCATTATTGTGTGCAATTGGTACGGTAATATTTAATTATTTAATTTAATTATTTATTGAGTCCTTAATAAACTATGCGAAACAAGGATTTTGGTTCTTCTTTGTATAGTAATATTTATTTATTTATTTATTTGAAAAGGTACACCAACAACAAGTATATTTACACATTGGCAGAGAATACATAGCAATAGATGGAAACTGATATACAAGTCAATTATAGGTATACTCAACATTCTTAGTCAACATTAGTGTTAGTTACAAAAACAAAATAAAATATAATATGTATGTCAATGTTATTTGCTTAGAATTAGAGTTAATACTAATATTTTTGGATAATGTTGTTTGATTAATTGAAATGAATATAAAAAGATGGTATCAATGTCATTAAGATTTTTCAATAAATTTACTTATGCTATCTTTAAATAGAGGAAGTGTATCATGAAAAATGTCAGTAGTAGGTACTTTTTTTGTAAAATCGTTATATTTGGAACATGCTCTGATTATTGGCGAACTGAGCCCGAAGCTAGTTTTACAGAATGGGATAGTATTAGTAATCTTATACGATCTGTCGGTGATAAACAATTCTCACTGATCTCTTTTCTGTTATTTCATTGTCTTTTGTGACAACGCTGTCATGTATGTTAATATGTTTTCACGAACAAATTTTTGAAAAAAATAGGTGAACGAACATTTTACGCTAAACAACTCACAGAACAAAGCAAATTCTGTAAACAAATTTAAAGCTGGTAGTGGGCGGACGAACTGCATTGACATAACACCTGGTGTATTCTCTTCTTAACGCATTCACTGCCACTTCTGTTTTACGAACTTTCGCCAGGTGCCACATCTGTCATTAAGGGAACATTGCAACGCACATGTGCGTTCAAGGCACTGCGGGGAAGTCAGCAAAACGCATATATGCGTTGGTGGCAGTGAATGCGTTAACGATTACTTAGCACTGTTATTGCTCTTGAATATAGTGTTTTAATTTAGTGGTTAATGTATAATTACTTACACGGGGTAAAGCGGAGGGCCCTTCTTCTTCATAATAGGGATGTCAATGTCACTAAACCTGCGTAGAATCCATTGATAATTTGAGTCATTATCATAATTACCGAAAGACGTCCACTACTGGACAGGCTTTCCTACTACCACGGCTCGTCAAACAAGCCTATCGTGCGCCCATTACGTTTTTGAAGAAAATTAAATGTCATCCCATGTGCGTGCACTATTTATTTCGCTATCCCTTACAAATTAGTAGCTTGATCTTAGTCTAAAACTATTGTCGGTAACCCTGGATACCCTACGGTGGCTTGCAACAATGCCCCGGAATTAATTCATCCCCCACGCGGGCTATTGAGCTCCTGAGACAATAGCTCATTTGTTACACCTCACTGATCGCTGCTTATTGTTATTTGCTACTCGGCATCTCCGTCAGCACTGGTATGGCAGTGTCCATGTTCAAGTGGCGTAAGGAACATACTTCTTTCTAGTTTTATTGACATGTGTCTGTGTTTCATTTTCTGTTGTTCAGTACCTATTGAACCAAGAAACAAAAGAATATAGATTTTTTTAAATCTTTGTCATGGAGGAAATACTGACTGAATAATAAACATGTTTAAGAGGGTTTACTCCGTAAGTTGGCAACGTCGCAAATAGCTGTCAAATATTTAGCTGTTTTCATTAAATACTGATATTACCGAATGAAAACATGAATTATCGCTCTATTGGTTTGAATAAAACATAAAGTATGGATTGCAACAGTTATCATAGGACCACGAAATTTTTAGTATGATGGAAGTAACATCTTTTGAAAACTTTCCATCGCAGTTTCCATGCATTTTAATGTAATCTTATCATTTGAATGCCTAACCAACAATTATATAAAGCGAGACGCGTCATTCAACCATTGAATGATATCTTCCTTTTTAATTTGCTGAATTATATATTGAGAAATTAATGAAAACAGCGAAACATTTGACAGCTCTATGGCGACGTTGCCAACTTTCAGGATAAACCCTCTTAAATATGTTTGGTTTCAGTTGGGAAAGTCGATAAGAAATTGATAAATAACATCGTAACGTGCTTTTCAGACATAATTTTCTCTTACTTTTTAGAGGATCTTCGAAACTTGGGAAGATCATTTAGCTGTTGAGGTGATTGCCGAGCGATTTGTGCGCGACAAGCTGCCTCAAGCTGTACTGTTTGTAATAACGGTTGACATAAATTCTCTGACGTAAAAAGCCGTGGTGGCCTAGTTGTTCGAACTACCGCCACTCGTGCAGAGGGTCGGGGGTTCGGTTCCGACTCGCATCTCTAAGTTTACTTATGTGCGAAATTCGATTTGAATTAACCACTGAGATTTTCAGTGAAGGAAAACATCGTGAGGAAACCTGCACTCATATACGAAGTAATTCAAAGATGTGTGTGTGAAGTCCCCAATCCGCACTGGGCCAGCGTGGGGACTATAGCCCAATACTCTCGTGATGAGCGGAGACCTGTGCCCAGCAGTGGGCCGCAAATAGGCTGAAGTAGATAAATTATCTGTGCTTGTAGGCAAATCTTGGAGATTCTATCATTTTATTTCTTCCTGTTTTCCTATTAAGTGGGAATTACATTGATTTTATTTAGAAGTGTACTTAAGGATATTGTAAAAGCAGAACCAATAAGTTATCCTAACTAGCAATTATTTTCGTTGTGTCTCGGTCACCAGGTCAATGTCAGCAGCAGCTACCCTAGCTGCTCATAGCAGGCCGGCAAAGCACACCGCTAGCTCAATGCGATTCAGTATATCGATGCTGGTATGACATTTAGTATGAAAAATCTTGCATCCTAGATACGTCATGTATTAAATAAGCGAGTAGTGGGCGGAGGGGGGTGGGTCGTAGTACGGGAGGCACTCGGTCTGGCGCGGCGTTGTCCCGGCAACGCGAGATATTGATCTGCGCGCCCCCGCCCCGCGCAGCATCCCGCGCCCCGCCACATGCGCGCCCTTGATTCTGCCGCTCGGCCGCTCGCGCCGGCTCCCCCACCGCGCACCTACTCCACCCACCCCTATACAAAATACTTATTACACTCTCACAACATACTCCACGTAATCCAATACAGAAATTTTACTTATGCCTCGCGACGTGGCGGAAAGCGTAATCCGTATGTTGATTAAATTAAGAATCCTCCGTGATATTAAACTACGGCTTGAAAGTCGTAATAACTACGCGTAATTCTGAAATTTGCGAGTAATGAGAAGCTTTCTGTTTTATGTTTCCGTCCCGGCTCGTGGTAAATTTGATTGAATATTTTATTACATTCCGCTTGGCTCGTGGTATTAGATAGATTGGATCACCCAGTGATCCATTTACAGAATTTTAAAGTTTACAATAAATCATAATGATTAGGTAAGTAAATGACCCGCGATATATTCATGCCTATTTTTTTTTTCTACGCATATGTAGAAGCTGGCATGTCAAAATGTGATAAGCTGGTTGTTTTATTATATTTTCTGAAATCCAACAATCACCCGACTGACTGTCCGCTACCTAGTCTAGTCATTATGAGGTTTGATGTTGCATTAAACCCAAATTTAAAAAAAACTTATAGAAAGTCATTATTCGTGTTTTAGAAGACATTCGATCATGGTTATTTGGGGCTCCCGCGACGTAAGACTTTTGAGAACTGAGAAGCTCTAATTTCATTAAATTATGTTGAAAATTAATTGTTATATTAGTTTAAATAAATAAATTCAAATATTTATTTGTAAATACCATTTAACTATATTTATTATGTTGAGTATCTTTTGCTTAGGAAAAAATAACGTAGTTAAAGCACTTCGACCGGGTACTTTTACAAATGCTACAAAAAAATATTTGATGACAGCTTTGGTTCCGTTGGTAGTGACCCTGCCCACTGTTCCAACGGCCTCCAATCCCTCTGGAGGCAACCTTTGTGTAATGCTCTTTATAAGTATTTATATCGTTACTTTGCTTCGTTTGGGGCTAGGTCAATCAATTTGTGTGAAATCTCCCAAGATACATATTTAGATTCTTAAATCAATCCATTTCCAGTACAAAATCCCCGGAAGTTCATGTTCACTTTTTAGTAATTTACTAGCTGCTGACGAGACATTAAAATGTAAATCCCGTTTTTTCCCATTCCCGTGGGTATTTCAGGAAATACTCTCTTAGTGCTACGCCCCAAGGAACCTACATACCAAATTTCAGCTTCCTCGACCAGTGGTTTCGGCTGTGCGTTGTCATCAGTCGGTCATTTAGTCAGTAACGGAAGAGATTAACGTATACGGGGTGAAGCAAAACGTTGGGACAATATTTTACTCACCGAAGAGTTGGTAAAAAAAAGTTTAGTACTTTTGGGATTCAGGTACAGGCATCGGGACGGAACTTGAGCGGTGGCCTTCGTTGAGCAGAAGTCAAAAATAGGCAGAGGGGCGCGGGACGCAGGGGGCGCTTTGTCATGCGCGCACGCTTATTGGCTCTCCAGTCGTAAACATGCGCAGAAATCTCCTCTACTTTCGGTGAGCGCTCAAGATCCGTGCCGCGACCTGTATCGCTCATACCATCAACCCCATATGGGGCCATATTTTTTTTTTTACTAACTGTAAAAAAAAACTAAAAAACATGCTTAGAATCGATAGCTGATTCTGCGGGTAAAATATCGACACAATGTTTTGCTTGACCCTATATAATACTTAGGTGTACAGTGTGGAAAGATAAGTCGGGCCCTGGAGGGAAACTACTCTAAATCCTTAAGCTAGCTCATTTTAGTTAAAGAAGACATTCCTTTATTTTTAAAAAGAAACAAAACTGCATTCAAAGGTTTTCCTAAACTCGCTTGCCTCGCCCGGGACTCGAATCAACTAAAATAAAAAAACAAACGCTCCCTATTTTATTATGCTAATCGATAGTATTATTATTCAGGATAAAATTTCTCTAACAAACATTTGGTTACTATTCATTTTCAACAAGTAAAAGACACGTAACAGTTCTCTTATCTCCAACATTCAAAGACTTCGTATGAAGTACACGCCTTGCTAATTTATTTAATGTTATTTATGAAACTTGCTATGAAACCGTTCAAGAGCTAAGGGTTGCAGTAGAAAATGTTATTAGGGGCATACACCACAACACTTTGCTGAAGACTACAAGAAATTATTTTCAACGGCGACTAATTTTTTGTAGACGGAACTAGGGGGCTCATTTCGAACAAAAAAAATTTATCTAACAAACATTTTGTCTTAAAAATAAAAATGATCGTTAATTTTTAATTTCAAAATCATTTAAATCATTTTTATTTTTAAGACAAAATGTTTGTTAGATAAATTTTATCCTGAATAATAGTACTATCGATTAGCATAATAAAATAGGGAACGTTTGTTTTTTTTAATTTTAGTTGGTTCGAGTCCCGGGCGAGGCAAGCGAGTTTTGGAAAATCTTTGAATGCAGTATTGTTTCTTTTTAAAAATAAAGTAATATCTTCTTTAAGTAATATGAGCTAGCTAAAGGATTTAAGGTAGTTTCCCTCCAGGGCCCGACTTATCTTTCCACACTGTATACCCAGGTATAGATTTATTGTTCTCATAAAATCTGATACAAACTTTCAAAAAAGTTCACCAATCTAATGTTTAAAAATATAAAGTATTTCTTGACTAAATTGAAAAAAAAAACCGTGATATCGTGATATGTATTTTGTGTCATTATCCATACTCGCCAATTTAGATTGACTAGAGTAACTACGAGTATACGGCTACAGTCATGTATACCTCCAGCCCAAAGATTGATTGTATCTAAATGAATATATCGTGTAGTGATTGTGACACGCGCAGCCTCCCTACGGCCGGGATGGCACCGACACAGCCGTGGCCCGTGATTAATGTGTATCCGATATCAACTTCACCAATAACATGACAAAATTAAGCTGGGTCACAATCATGATGTAGATATATAGTTGAAGTTAATTTTTTACCATTGCCGTCTGAAAGATACCTTTCGGACCCGTTATCACACAAATTAGGTATATCGGAAATCGTAACATTCGTAACACATATAAGACATCTATCAAGCCCGGAATACCGTTGCTATACCTACACAAACGTTGCTAGTTTAGTTATTAATTTGAGAGTATTCCGGGCGAATGCGTTGCCTTCAAAAGAGGGGCCGCTGATTGAATCAATCAAAGTGCAGGCACGCGAGTATTCCACTTGTACCTTTCGTTCCTGTTATGTAGAACGGTATTCTTTTGAGTTTTTTTTTTTTTATCAATCATTTTTGCCATTTTAACGATCTCCAATTTGCAAACGTTGATCGCTGCTTAGCAACTCTGCTTACTCTGACGAGTTTTTATTTAACTTGCCTTGTTAGTATAGTGAGTTTGGAACATATCTTGGAAGCAAAATTTTTAAAACAACCACTTCCTGACGTTCGCCTTGACAAAAATTATAATATTAGGTACTTGCGTATCTTCTTTGATAATGCAATGTGGTACCAAAGACCTGGTCTAATGATATAGGGTCCGAAGCTTGGAGTGTGACTATGGGAACGGAACTCTGCTTTTACACCGACGCAACCCTATCATGTTTATTAAGAACTACCTTCTGCCCGCGACTTCGCCCGCTTGGAATTCGGTTATCGCGTTCCCGCGGGACCTATGCGTTTTTCCGGGATAAAAAATAGCCTATCTCCTTCCCGGATAGCTCTTCCCGGGACTTCTCCATCTACTATCTCCATGCTAAATTTCATCTCAATCGGTCCAGCGGTTGAAACGTGAAGAGGTTACAGACACACAGACAGACAGACAGACAGACAGAGTTACTTTCGCATTTATAATATTAATAGGTATGGATAGTCCCGATGAGTAAGTATATATAAATATATAAAACAAGAAACTGACTGCAGGTTCCTTAGGGAACGTAGGGGAGCACTAAGAGAGGATTTCCCGAAAGTCCCACGGGAACGGAAAAAAACGGGATTTTTCATTTTAATGTTTCTGCGCATATATTGGATTGGTTGATAAATTCAATTCAATTATTTCTCTCCAACACCCAACTTCAAAATGTTTAACATAGCTTACACAACACTAATAGAAAGGGTAAGTAGACTAATACCGTGGATACTGGTAGCGAGGGGATCCTGAGTTAATAAGACTGCAATTAATTGATATCCAATCGAAAAATGTATAAACAGGCGAAATCTACAATTAGGAACCCATTTTCGAGCTGAATGGACTTTTTAATTACAACAGATCGACCGCAACCACCCGCAACTCTCATTACACTGTTAAAATGCAATATTTATTCGAAATTGGATCAGCGGACACGTGTTTGAACTAGCTGTGGCGGGCGTAGTGCGGATTAATTCGGTTCACTTCGTTCACTTATATAACATTAAAATTGGGAGGCCACCTCCCATCGCGGACCCATCGATGGCCGGTGAGGCTTTGCTCCAATCCCAATAAGCGATTGGCTCCGCGGGCGACCTAGCAGCCGAAGCACGGCTACAGACGGCTTATAAATACGGCTGCTATCCGATCGACCGGGCTTTTAGCGGATCAGTCGGTCTAAACGTTGACCAGCCACCCCGCTCAACTGAACGTTATTGGTCAATCAATTATATATATGTTTTAATATTCCGGAGCCAGATTTTATGTTCCGGAGCGCACATCAAAGAAATGATAATCCAAAATAAAATAAATGGAAACGGTCAGTAGACCCGCTGCCGAATGTATATCATTTAATTAGAAGGGTCGGCAAACACCGGCCGTTACAGGAGCGCGCGACGACGCAGGCGAGCGGCCGCCGCGGGCAAAACTAAGTGCTGCATTTTAATTAAATCTCCTTGCCGAGAGATAGCGTGCCCTGTGGGGTGGCCTGTGCCGTTTTTTTACAGCTTCGCTCGTGGCCTGAAAAATGCGAGCAAAGGTGCCTCCCTTGATAATGATAATGCGCGCAACCGCTGAATTTTAATAAAACAGATTATCTTGGTTCACGGTAGCGGCTGGGGGCAATCTCACGAGGATGTATATTGTTTTAGAGCAATAATATTTTTGATGGTAGAACGTGTTGAATGGCAGGTTAAATATCGAGGAGCGCGATGAAAGGCGGCGCGGCGTCGGCCACGGCTGCTGTTGACACAAGTCGTTACGCCCTCGCCAATCCCGGTAACGGACGGCCTACCGCCACCTTCCGTCACAACAATGCACCGCGTGACATGCCATAATGGTGACTCCTTTATTTGACAGGAGGCGGAACGTAAATATCAGCGTTTGTTCAGCTTTGCAGTCGTTAGCAGGGAAGTTTAATGAAGACCTTACGGTTGCCAGTATGCATTTATGGGTCATCTTCATCTCATAATCATATTAAATTACGTTTTTTTTTTTTGTGTTTTTAAATCTAACGTTTTACTACTACCAAATACTCGTAGGTTCATGACAAACGCGCGACAGTTTAATCTTTAGTGGGCACAGCACTCTATGCCATGTGTTACTTCACACTTAGTAACTATATTAAATTTCGTAAACTTTTTCGAGTACCTATGCATGTACCTATCTAATATTCAAAACGAGAGGTGCTCGAGATGTTGCTTTGTAGCAAACAGGGTCAAGATGCTGAAATACGGGACAAGTAGAGAAACCTTACTACTACAGCCTATTTGCGTCCCACTGTTGGGCAAAGGCCTCCTCTCGTCACGAGAGGGCTTGGGCTATAGTCCCCACGCGGACCCAGTGCGGATTGAGAACTTCACACACATCTTTGAATTACTTCGCAGATGCGTGCAGGTTTCCTCACGATGTTTTCCTTCACCGAAAAAACTCAGTGGTGAATTCAATGAAGAGAAACCTTAATGTTTATATTTATTACAAATGTCATATTTATGACTATTAAAGTTTTATTCGTATGTATACGTAAACACTAGATCTCAATTTGCATTTACACGTGTATAATAAAGTACATAATAAAAGATGTACTAATAACTCACGTTATCTTTGCGCGGGAATTGAGCGTTAAACTATAACATGTTATATACGAAAATTTTGAAGCAACTGCCCGTTCGGTCCGATTATCGGTGCGACCGTGAGAACGAATTTCGATCGATATTTCTTGATCATTTAAAAGTTGGTCAACTAACGCGAGAACCGCGCATAAGACGTAGCTCGTAGAAGTCAAAATGTAGGGCGTAGCGATTCGTAGCGCGCTACGATCTCGATTACACGAGAAGATAGTCAGAAGACAACATTCTTTCATGGGTGATTCCACAATAGACATCCTATTCAAATTAATGTGTCAGGTAACAGGTAAGTAATGTCCTTATTTTAAAAGTCGTAAATGTGTTTTCGGTTTGATCGGAATTGTGTGACAAAGTTATCGGAAACGAACGATCGGACAAATTTCATTTTTTCTATTTTGCAGACGTACTTAAACGAATATATAACAGTGATAACAGGTAGGCTTATTGACATACAAACGACAAACCCAATAAAGGAGAGACTACGCTTCAAAAGAGCTGAATTATTTGTCTTTTATGAAGGTAGGAGCTTTGTACGTGGCTCCCGGCGTTGGAGGGGAGTAGGCGGCTCGAGAGACTCATTACGTGTGAGCTTCGTGCAGACTACTTTTACGTCCACCACAGCCTCTAATTAGAACAACTCGTTAGCAGCAGCTATTGCAAAAAAAGTTTGTTTCGGATGGTGTCGTTGTCGGCGGTCCAGCGGCGGTGGTCGGCAGAGTGGCCGCGGCGGCGACCCCGGAGGCAGCCGTCGTGCGTGCCAGTCATCAGTTCACGTGTGAATCATTGTTTGATTGCGTGGCGGCGGGGTGCGCGCGCGCGGGCTGGGCCGGGCGGGGGGGAGGCATCGATCGTCTCGCGTCGCCGTGGCAACGCACCGCCCGCGCGCCCCTCGCGCCCGATTCATTTGTAATCATTTGTTTCGCGGCCGTCGAATAATGGTACTCGTCAAACGGCACGAATTTGATGGATTGTACTCGGAGATTCATATATACGGAGACAATTCGAGTACGTGAAATGTAGACGCCGCGTTCCGTGCCGGGCGCCGGCGCGCGCTCCCGAGGATGGCCTTTGTTGGCAACTCTACACAAAGATGTAATACACAGCTGCGAGATCGTATCTTAATTAATTGTTTACTGGGACGTGATGAAATGTTTTGAACAACTTGTAATTCCCAGTATTCACCAACGCCTACCTAAAACATTTTGACAAAACCACGAGATACTTACACTTGTATTTAATGTGAATTTGTCTATTCATAAAAGAAAACAAACCAAATAAGTCCTTACGTAAACACCTGTTTTGTTCACAGGAAACGGTTTTAACTGCCTACATTTCAAAAACAGTCTAATATATAAATAACAAAATACGATCAATGAATATGACATGACAACCTATAGTAGCAGGATATCGATACAATTTTAACAAGATACAATACAATCCAATACACAACACACACACAGGATACAATTTTATCACTAATTATGTCACCGTCGTAAACCGCATTTTTGGTTTAGCTATATTGCATATTAACTGTAATATTAAAATCATCATTTCATTCAGGAGCATTCAAACACCAACATTGAGAGGCGGACAAGATAAGAAAGCATTAGATCCTTGATATTCATCGAATCCTAGGCTTAGTTTGAACCTTGAGAAGCGTTGAGTTTTCTCGAGCAATTTTAATAGATGTCCACCCGGGCGGGGCGGCCGAGGGAGGCGGCGAAATGAGATCTCCTTTGAGCGGAGAGAGCCAGTGACCGCGACACCGGCCCGCTAATGCCCCATGAATCATATCTCCCACATCAACCTCACTTTCGTGCCTGCCACAATGCCGACGCCCTGTTATCTCTCCCAACTCCTCCAACTAAAAGGACATGACAAATAATGTAGTGATACTTGATATAACGAAGTTTGTAGTCTGATGGTAAGTTTAAATGTATATTCTGTTCTACGATCATGAGTTTAGGTTCTCAGTTCCATGAGGCATATGTGCTTCATGAGTGATTTCCCTACTTAGTACGTCCGTGCGGCACATGAGCCTCATACTTAGTATGGGCGCTCAATGTCATTAACGTCAACGGGACGTGTCAAAAGAACTGCATAATCTGCCAGAATTGTGAACCTAAACTGTTAATGACCGTAGCCGTATAAAAATATGGGCCTGAATAACATAAATAGGGTCTCTTAAATTAAATATTCTTCTTTGAAAGTATTGAAGTAGTAAAGCGGCACCTAAATGAAACGATTGGGGAGGCCTAAGCCTTTGAATCAAATTGAAAAGTTCGAATTACCTGGCACCTACAACTCCGGCAAGCAAGTGAGAGCCTTTCATGACAGCCAATTTTCTGTAAAAATTGGAGAGAAGAGGCGCTCTCGGCGGGGCTCCGCAGAGCGACGGGCGTCCCCTTGATTTTAATTTCATCGCAAAACAAAACGAGCAAGCTGATATTGTAGACGCTCAAAGCGCCAGCTTCACAAGCGATATAGCTCCTCGAGGTACGAAGCGACGAGCTTCACTTAGCTCTCACATAAATACTGCTATCAAGACACAGTATTTAACCTAACATATGAATAGGTCAGTCAGTCGTTCAATCCTGAGTCGCTATAAATTATTCGTTATAGAAATACTCTAAAAGTGAAAACGTAAAGAGATATTCCACGAAAGGATGTGTTTGCTATTTCAAGTACATGTATGTGCGATCACGTGAAAAAAGATATGACTACCCCCTTCTGCGTATGAATAGAATGTGTCAGATACATTTAAATTCGTATATTAACTATACTACTATAGTATACAAGCTACAGGCCCACAATTGGCTATGTGTGAAAAATGACAATGTGCTCGATTATTTTTTTATGGATAGAAATAACCTTCCGTATCAAGAGAAAAAAATCTCTGAATTTTCCGTGCCGAAGATTACGCGTAAAAAAAGAAATTGATTTTGTGTTATGACGATTGAAATAAAGGTGTTTCCTTGGTCCAAGTATGCAGCACTACTTCTTGAAAAAATTAATAATGTCATTAGTGTCAACACTTTTTTTCAAGAAGTAGTGCTGCATACCTGGACCAAGTTTCACCCATTGCTAATTGTAGGGAACATAAAGCTTTTTTGCACCCATTTAATATTTCCGTGTAGTGTCTTCTCCTTATGATAAATCCAAACGTACCTTCTCCAGAGTTTACTGCTCACGGGGCTGTTGCTAACAAGCGATTCATAAAGCGGCCTAAACAAACGGACCGACACCCGACGCCTCGGATTTTACCTCTAGTACAGTACTCTACTTATACTTTATCCTGCATCGTGCTTCCTACATCCTCTGCAACATTATGTACGGAGTAACGACACCTCACGTCACTATCCGTGCTACAAAAGCTGTCTAGAAATACTCTCCGAAAGTGTTAGTTTAAATTTACATCGAAATGGAAAAATCTGGGGGCGCATATTGTTCAAGGATTTCAAGAGAACAACGTTACTACGTATGTGCGAACGTTACGGGTGTGCACATACGTAGTTTACCATATTTTAGGTAAGTATCTATAGACCGTGTACCTATTCGTAAGGGTGCGTTCAGATCTTTAATCGGCGAATTAGCCACACGTGAAATTGATTAAAAGCTTGTTTTTTCTTCAAAAGTACTTTAAATATGATAATAGAAAATTATTCGACAACTTCATCAGAAACTTAGATTTTTATGTCGATGGTATAGACAAACGAGCGCACAGCCCGCCTGATGATAAGTGGTAACTACGGCCCATGGACACCGAAATCCTTTGATCCCTCATTAAGAAACCATAAGATCTCGAATACGTTGCCTACCCCAGGCCTAAGATGGAATGCCTGTGTGCCAGAAATTTCCCCGGATGCCTTAACCCTCTACCGGAACACAACAGTGCGGTGCGAGCACTGCTTTGGCGGCAGGTTAGCGGGGAATGACGGCGGTACCTTCCCGGACGGACTTAGCACCAAGATACCACTAGCAAAAAGATAAATGTATTAATATCCTATTGACGCTTTGCTTACCATATCAAAACTTAAGTAGGTATTCTCTTTTACTGTGCATCTGTGGTTGAACATAACTAGTAGTAATAGCGATGTTTCGTCACCACTTGTATGAGTTTCAAAATATATAAAAGGAAGTATAATCATTTTATAATAAAGAAAGAAATAACGGCAAACGTAGTGGCTTCCTAATCCTCATTGTTGCGCGGAATATTGGGTAAACTTGGAAAAAGGGCTTAAGCATCAATGGCTGAGTAATTGCTTTCACCGTAACTGGCGTTAGGGGCACAATGGAGGCCCCGGCTGCTCTTTACAGGCTTGCGGGCCCCGCTGACCCGCCTGGGATTAGTGTTGTAAAGACTATCTGGATTTTCTTCGATTAAAGAGCGTATTCATAGACAATTCTCAAGTAGAAACTCAAGATTACACGTTTATAAGACTAGCTGCTATCTCTTTCGCGGGGAATTATAAGTAAATAATAAATATCTTGGGACATTTCACACATATTGACCTAGCCCCAAACTAAGCAAAGCTTGTACTATGGGTGCTAGACAACGATATAAATACATACATATATAAATACTAAGCATCCATGACTCGAGTACAAACATTCGTGTTCATCACACAAAGTTTGCCCCGAGCGGGACTCGAACCCGCGACCTTCGGAACAGAAGGCAGGGTCACTACCAACTGGACCAATCCGGCCGTCTAATTACATACCTACTGAATGAAAGGGATGTTTCCCAGGATACAAACTGTTACAAAGTACAAAATATTCACCCCAGATTGCGAAATAAAAAGTGGACTGACTCAGCTGCAGTCTCGACTGGAACTCTTCATAAGGAGACCTACCTAAACCTACCAAATAACTCGGCGTATTAAAAAAATAATCGAATTATTTTGAAAACTCTTCCTTATACTATAACTTTTTTTTCTTCTTCCGTGCCGTAGAAGAAGAAAAAATATTATATTTTATAGTATAAATATAGAGATAATGTCCTTTCCACAATCCAAAATGCTTCAATGTATTTGGAAAGTACATATTTAAAAAGCACCACCAACACTCTCGCGCTGCTGCTTTGCGTGCTGAGACAACCGTCAAACATGCGTTGAGAGTGTGGTCCTTTTCAAATACTTACATCGAAGCGTTATTATCTTCTAACTTGTGTCTGTTCTAAATTTGACAAATGAAGCAGTTAACTACTTCGAATGTACCTTATATGACCTAAATAGCAAAGATTGTTTCTTGTTTTGAAAAATTAAAGCACTCGATAAGTAATTTAAGATACATTTTCAAAATAACTACCATCATTTGCCCCTCTAGTAGTCAATCACGCCGCGTATGTCAGCCCCGCAAGCCTTCCGATATTACTCATGTTGATGTTGCCCCGGGCACTGACTAATTCGATAAATCACTTCCCGAAAACATTACGAATTTATGACGAAGCGATTTGGTGAATATTCCGTAATAACTGAAGGGACTTGGTTGCTCGTAACACATTGATCACCGTGATCGCTTCCAAATATCTGATGGCGACTGTGCGTACTTCGGAAGAAACTCAAAATTTATAATTATGTTTCTAATAGGTAAGTACACTTGCAACGTCGCTATCCGAATGCACGATCTTTTTTTCGTGAAAATATTCTGGGGCCACTTCTCCAGCCAATGTTCTGACCAAGTCAAGAATCAAGGCGCACCAAAATTGTATACCAACTGTAGCTAACAGTACAACTAACAGGAGCCGATGCGATGGAGACAATTCGTCCCTTCCAAACTTGCGTCCCACCACAACCACAAGCTTCAGGCATGGAGGACCGATCAGAGAGATAGAGGTTCTCTACCTAATTTTAAAACATCTTCGAGTGACTTAGGATAGCATAGCATAAAGAGAGTATCTCCATTTGGGAAACGAACGGGAAATCTAATCATTAGTGCGTATTTAATGAGTCGCGTATATTGCGAGGTGAATAAAGCCGGCCGTCCGCAGTCGGCGAGCTCGGCCCGGCTTAGCAGAGAAGTTTGTCGCTGAAACTGCGCCAACTTTGTGGGGCTTTATATCGTCACGATATGTTAGTTTTGTTTGGTTCCGTGATTTGTAGATTTCTACAAAGGAAAATATTGCCCAATACACTTGAGTTACCAACTACTACACTCGGCCGCTTTGAAGTAAATCAATATGAGTTTTCTGAATATGTATTGCCAATCTCAACCCCGAGCAAGAAATGGGCCCATTGTCAACGTCAGCCCTGACAACATTTGAAAACCGCATAGTCGTGCAATGTGTCAGGATTTACTTCATAGCGGTCGTTGACTATAAAAGAAAGAAGAAATGATTTACTTTTAACCCTTCGTCTGCGTTTGATAAGGATCCTGACCAAAATTTTGACATGCTTTTTGCATTTTTTTTGTCTTCTTTTTATTAGTGCTGCATCGATCCACGGAGACGCGAATTCACGCTTTTCTTTTATAGCCACAGACGAAGGGTTAATTGTAAGGATTCTGGCTTTATGCAGGTAATTATCGAATATATATGTATAAAACACTTCCGAAATCGTTATCGTATTTCATACGTAGTTGTTCCAACATTTTAATGTTATGGCATGTATATGGTTGTGTCAACAGGGGAGAAGCGACGCGGTTGCAATATGAGTAGGTAGGTATTTGAAGTATTTGAAGACGCCCGCCCCGGCACGGCCGCCGCCTCCGGCAGCGCCGCCGGCCGCCGGCCGCCGGTCCGATCAATGCCAGTACTAGCTACGGCGACGCCTCCCTCAAACGCTTTTTAACAGCGATGCAAATACCAAATAGCTTTGAAATGTCAAAATAAATATTTACTCCCGCGGGACCCGACTCTCTCCCTGGCACAAATTAAACGCATTTCAAATGAAATAGGTAAGGTACTCCACCTGATTTGAGGCAGGTACTTGCAAATTCCAGATGACGCTTTGCAAGATACACCGAAATCCCATCTGGATAATTGCTTAATCCAGATTAAGCAATGTTTTAAATTATTGATGACTTTCAGTTTAGAGCCGCTTTGAGGGGAACGTACCTAATTCTGTTTACTTTGCATTTACTCAGCAACGGAGTTGCGGCCAGAGCGGGCTCGGTGTGAATGCCATTTGATTTGTGATCTCTGACAGTCGATTCTTTTTCTGTACGAAAATGAACTTTACATCACCCTTGGCCGTAAAGTGGGATTTTCTGCCCGCTACGCGGAGAGAAAATCTCACTTCTTGGCTAAGGCAAGACGTAAAACTTTTGACAAACCACGGGCGGTAATTCGTAAAGCCCCAGACCGCCCTAGGTCTGTAATTACGGCCGTATATTATGGCCGTAAAGTGAGATTTTCTGCCCGCTACGCGGAGAGAAAATCTCACTTTCTGGCCAAGGCAAGAAAAGTTTTACACTTTTGACAAACCACGGGCGGTAATTCGTAAAGCCCCAGATCGCATATTTATGGCCCTCACCTTCGGTTCGGGTCACAAACACCTACGATCTGGGACATTAACGAATTTCACTGCCCTAGGTCTGTAATGTACTATTACATGCGCATTACTTGTCATCAAAGTGGTTTTTTTAACAATATTTGGACTGTCACTAAAGACTGATGACAAGCACAAAGGATCGATTTTGTACATGAAATGCACCGGTTATATATATGCCAGTAGGCACTATTACTGGAACTGTGGTATGCTACAGAGATGTGACTTATCTAAGATACAAGTATCTGAAATACAGATACAAGATACAAAATACGTATCTTGTATCTGTATTTGAAATACTTTTTTTCAATGTATCTTGTATCTTTTATCTAAATACCTTTTGTTTGGTATCTTAGTATCTTGTAAATACTTTGGCTGTTAAAATACTTTTAGTAATAATAAAAACGTTTAGTAAAATTAATAGATCACAAAAACAAAAGTCAGAGGCTTTAGACCATATTATACAAGAAGTAGAAGATACAAAAAATTAAAATTAAGATGAATCTTACTATATGTTTTGGAAAAATCTGATTCCTCTATTGCAAGTGGTGAAAACACAGGGTCTACTAGCAGCACCAGTACTGCAGATTTAGACACACTGCAGTACCTTAATAACAAGGAAACCAACTTAAGAGTTTAAATTCTTATAAAACTATAAACAATAAAAATATATATACACGGTTGGTCAGAAAATATGGCAAATAATTAACCCACAGTATCGGCTATCGATTCTAAGTATATTGTATGGGTGTTAAATTTTTTTTTAGTTGGTAAAAAAAATATTGTAATTGGATTGGTTGTGTGAGCGACGCCTGAATCTTATACAATTTTTTTTTTTTACCAACTCAAAAAAAATTAAAGACCTATACAATATACTTAGAATCGATAGCCGATACTGTGGGTTAATTATTTGCCATATTTTCTGACCCACCATGTATAGGTATATATATATATTACTTGTTTGCCATGTTCTGCCCCCTGTGGAGCGACTCTTCTCTTTTGGGGGCATTATCATGAGGCCTCATAGAAGGAAAATGAGCGACAAAAATGTTCGAAGAACTGGTTTTACTTAAAAGTCTCAATTAAAACTTGGAAAATGTAACATTTCAACAATAAACTTTCATTGAATTAAAATGTGTTTTCTTACAAAAGTATTTTTATCTTTAAAAAGTATTTGGAAGATACGTATTTTGTATCTAGTATTTCAGATACCATTAGAGAAAGTATTTGTATCTGGTATCTGAAATACTTAATTTTGAAGTATCTTGTATTTTGTATTTCAGATACTTTATACGGGGTATCTTGTACATCTCTGGTATGCTACATAACTACATCTCTGTGGGAGCGGTCGGCGCGCTCACGGTCTTCTTAAGTAAATATTACGCAGTTTAAAAATTATTTAAGGCTGACCATTGAAATTTTGCTTTGAATGGTTGGCAGGGATTGGGACAGGGTAATAATGTTTTTAGCTGCAGTCGGCCGCGGCTAGCTTTTGGCGTTGTTTATCGGATGAGCACGCATTTACACTCCGCCGCTCGCTGAATAGCCGCCGACCCTCATTCTCATATGCAGAGCAGAGCCTTTTTATGTTGGAAACTTGGAAAAATTGGACAATTTTGTAATAGTATCTATCCATACTAGGTAATGTTATAAATGCGGAAGTAACTCTTTCTGTTTGCCTAATACATGCTAATACCTCTTTACGCTTCAACCGCTGGTCCGATTTAGGTGAATTTTGGTATGTCAGAGTCCAGAGTCAGAGTCCCTTTTGCAGGCCTTTTGATGCATCTTTTTATCCCGAAAAAACGCATTGTTTCCACGGGAACGCTGTAACCGAATTCCATGAGGCCAAAGTCGCGGCGCGCGGAACCTGGTTTTTATACTTACAACGTGTAACACAACCCACTGAAAATCTCAGACACCCCAACTTATTTCTATCATTCTGAATTATGCCGTGGTGTTTTATTTAAATTCAGTTAAATATTGCCAAAGATATTCGTATGTTTCGATTTGTCATATGTAGGTAGTTCTACTTGATTAGTAACTATTAGTAACTCTGCATTCGTTTAAAAACATATGTCAACTACATCGTTAAGCCAAAGAAGAAAAGAGGTTAAGGTTCTGCTTCTCTTGCAGAGGGTAGGGGGCTCGGGCTCGCACTTCTGAGTATAGTCATGTTCGAAATTAAATTTACCACACTTTTATGGTGAAAGAAAATTTGGAGGAAACCTGCGAGCACCACAATGCACATTGGAGATTAAAGCCCATTGGAGATCCTTTTGTGATGGGAAAAGGCTTATGCTCAGCAATTGAACGTTAATAGACAGATGTGGTTATGGTAATATTGCAGAACATTCAGTTGTTTTACTGGGCCACCGCGCTTTTCTCAAGTGAAAATAGCTAAAAATGAGTTTTCCCGTATGTGAGACTTAACTAGATCGTACTCTTTCCCTTAAAACCCTATATTGCAAAGTTCGTCTAAACCGTTATAGCCGTTTCTGAGACAGTAGGAATAAATATACAAGACTAACTCGTATAAGTTAAAGTCCAAGATAAGATACTTAACTAGGTAAGTATACGGTAATAACACTACATTTAAAATTTCTACTATGTGAAACGGTCACCATTTACATAACTATTACGTCACACCAAGCCGAAAAGCGGGATTTACCGCCCTTGGGCGCTACGAAAAATCCCTCTTCACGGCCAGGTGGTGACGTAAAATCGTATACTAACCACGGGCGGTCGTAAAGAAATCCTCAGACCGCTAGATTATAGCCCTCGCCTTCGGCTCGGGCCTCAATTACCCGCGATCTGAGACTTTCTTTACTTTACCGCCCGAAATGTGTAATATACTATTAAATTCATAGTGAGAAATGAATTGACTAAAACAACGTAAAATTTAATACTTCATTAATAGAGATAGAACTTTCGCAATAATAACGCTACCTCGTTTTGTAAGCCCGTCAGAATTTCTACAGTTTTAATGAACAGAAACCGTCGAAATTGAGACATTTCAATTAGTATAATCGTCTAACCGAGCGAATGTGTTCAAATACGAAATGAATGACACATTTCTGAAATTTGTCTCTCGTTCATAATTTATAAAACCTCATCAGCCCTTGGTTAAGACAAAGCCCCGTCGCGCGTAATCGGCTTAAGTATATCCTTCCCTCTTTCGCCTCATTTATTCAGGACGCGATAGGCGACTCCACGTAATATCGCCCGGCGGGCGGATCGGGTGATCTAAAATGTATGGCGCGCGTATCTCACTCAGCTCCTGTGTAGCCGCAGACTGTGACGCTAATAAAAAAATGTTCCACCTATCATTTTCAGGGCGCGTATTATGACGTGGAGTCTAGACAGTTTACATCTATACCTCATGCAGAAATAAATATAACGGAAAATATTTCCAGAACTGGATCAATTTACTAATTGTTCATGCAGATTTTATTTTTCATAATTAACAGAACAGATACCTAATTTACATTTTGAATTATCTGGTTGGACCTAAGTAGGCTATATCTTACGAGTAATTGTAAAGATCATAAGGTGGACAAGTGACTTTACTACACTCAACCGCAGTGAAATTGGACCACTTTGTATGGAAAATCCTATACAAAGTGATCCGATTTCATTGCGGTTCAGTGTCGACACCAGTCCAGTCACAGCCACCCACGTCACCTAGTCACGTACTACCGTGCTAGGTATACGTTGTATAGATGAAATGGTTGGACGCTCCCAAGCTCGCCCGGGGCTGCCGGAGCACCGCCTGCGTCCCGGGCCAACCATAGGCTCTCGATCCGCAATCCTGGCGTTAGGACATGTAGTAATATGACCTAGCACTCATTGCGATCAAACCGTACAATCGATCTGTAACTTTAAAATTAAGATACGGAAACCTAAAAAAACGAATCCCGGAAAAACGCACGAAAAAGCTAATACCGAATTCCACGTGGATGAAGTCGCGGGCAGTAGGTAGTTAAGCAATAATTTAATTTCTTTTCGAATCCCGGCACTCGGCACGGCCTCTTACAAAGAAATTCAAATAAAGAACACTTTACTACTTAAGGCGTAGGCGTTGCCCTAAATATCAAATGTCAATCAAGAAAGAAATGGATGTTTTAACAGTAGTCGGTACTTACTTATTCATTACTTATTCATTCATCAAACAACTTCTAAGTAATTTATAAGTTGCTTTTCAGGAAAGCGATGAAATTGGAAATCATTGAAATTAGTAAGGATAGATTGGTTTCCCTTGGTGCTCTGCTCACTTTTGCTCCTCGGCTAAAACGATTTTTCTTTTTTTGTTCATGAATAAGCCAGAAATGATTAGGGATCCAATGCCTAAGCCTATTTTCGTAAATATATACATGTTTCTCCGTGTGAAACTGAATGTAGCCATTTAGTAATTTTCTTAGATCTTAGAAGATGTTTTTGTAAAGAAAAACTAATCTGTTTTGTAAAGTGAATTGTTATTCCTGGCAACAACTACTTAACTAGGCCCAGCTACTATGGAAGCACATGTGCTTACCGTTCATGAAAAAAACAAATAAGCCTTAAAATAACAAATGGTAATACAGCTCCACCTGTATATTGAATACGAGTGTATAGACAAGTGCACTTACTCAATTAAACCTCGTATTTAACTCGTGATAATGAATTGCCAACCTTATCCACACGAGTGACGGTTTCATTTGCAGATATAAACTTTGTAAACAGTCATACGTTCTCATGAGAGTACGGAGATTAAAATAAATTCTGCCAGCGAGTGATATAAGGAGAAATGCAACGAGTGTGGACTATATTTGTGAAATACAGCTTGTGTGCATTACTCGCAATTTTACTTAGTTATTTAGTAAATACCCAAGTTTTTACAGATACAGATCGTATATAAACCTCCTGAAAGAACTAAAAATGATATGGGAAATTGCATTTGGTTGTTACCAGGGAAGTCCTTCAGACCTTAGTTTGATTCTTAGGTCACCAAAGTTATTAAGAAAACTTTGCCCAGAGCGGATTTTCAACACGGTGAAAATGCTCATTTCAGTTGTAATGAAGATTAATTAAAACCTAACAGGGTTATCCTGTGACCCATTCAGTATTTAGAACTACGTCAATCCGTGACAATGATGACAATATATGTTTACACTGAAAATCGGAAGTCAGCGTGCATGCGCCGCCCGACGCTCGAAGCCCCGGCCGCATGTGGAGATCTGATTCGAATATTCACGTTTCGCCGCTTTTAATCTTATCCAACCCTCCCTAACTGTAAAACCTTCTATGCGCTCGGCTTCCTATAAATGCAGTTATTGTAAAATGTTAAGGTGATCGCATCCCGATGCTGGCACGCGGCCAACTCCCTCTCACGTAAGACTGTAATGGGATGGGCTAGAAAACCATTTTAAAGTCTTACCTACGAGTGATAAGGTTTAGATTGCCTGAAGGGTGTCCTTGTGAAATATTATTCAGATCCTAACATGGGAACGACCTGCACTTATATTTATAGGTTATTTATTTCACCTTTTGCTTAATGTATTTCAAACGGTCTTAATGGTAAGTGGCCTGTTTAGGAAATGTCTTACTCAAGTAAGCAGTCAAGGTTTTCAGTTAACTCTAACATGATGCTTCCACTTTCTAGTAACATTACTACTACTAGAAATGCCTTCTTCATTAACTCACCATATGGCCGAAATATGATTTGACCTGACAAGCTCCACTGGCTGTCCTCCAGATCTCCGATCGGTGTCAAACTCGGGTCTATTACAGTAAGACCCATCCAATCAAATTCGCGATTCGCGGAATGAAGTTGACGGCGCCGCCAAACTCTAATGGCTAAAGAGAGGTTACTTTAAGCTTCCTATTAGAGTCCAATTAGAAAGTTTAAGGCCTCCGACAAGTTTAATTCCAATCGGCGAGAATACGTAATTTCTAATTCAGAAACGATATCTTGCGGCCATATTCTTATTATTAGCAGAGGCCCTGGGGGTTGGGGAAGAGCGGGTGAATAAATTAGTAGCCCACTGTTATTGCACAAGTCGGTCCTAACGGGCCGTTTATGGGCTGTTACGGCGCGGCGTCACCTGCCGCGGACTTTTGACATGATTGGGATACTATCTTACAAACTTTATGGCCATCCAGTCCCTGCTATTTGAATTTTAGTACATTACGAGTATTACAGCTAACAACTAAAGTCTATTCATCCTTAGGTACTTGTTTTATCATGTAAACAAAGACAGACTTACTCACTGAAAAATATAAGATTTCATTCCACGTATGACGTGTGCGTACTTAATAATTCGTGTCATATGGTCCTGTTTTATAAGATAACTGAACCCTTTTTTAAAGCATCTGTCTACACCATCAGTCAGTGGTTACTCAATCACTCTCGCGTCAATCTTACCAGACTGGACGAATTGAACTGATGAAATACTTACTGAGCGTGTAACCATTGTTAATTAGGTACGTCTAAATTACGATTGCAAATTATTTTTCAAACAAAAGATACGATGGAAGAAACTAGAAAGAAGATACTTTTCAGTAGAATACTTACTTTTTTAGGTATAAATATTGATCTGGACTTATTACTTTCTTGTTTTTTAGGGTTCCAAAGTCCACAAGGAACCCTTATAGTTTCGCCATGCTTGATCCTTCTGCGCTGTTTTAATGTTCCTATTCTATGGCGTAAGTAAGTGTCGATAAATTTAATTACAGACATTACAGCGCACAGCAACATTGTTTAGAGCTAAAGCGTGTGGAACTATACACAAGTGTTATAATTAGTAGATAACAATAGCCGGGGCGAAGTTCGTAACGGCGTGTTTACGGCCTTTATGGGTCGTTCCTGCTCCGTCGCTGTTTTACCTCTAGCGCCACGGACGGCGCTTACCGTCAGAGCATATAGCGTAATTTGACACTTTTGGTTGTACACGTAGAATTGAAATTGGCGGTGTATTTGCAATTCGTGCGGTCGTTAAACTGAGGGTTAATTGTCGCGAAGCAAGTCGGCTCCCGAGCACTCCGCGCCCGGGCGCGGCGGGAGCGCTCTCCAGTCGCAACACAATGCCACCAACGATGTCATTCAATTTGAAGTTTTCCTCCAACACCAGCGAACAATTTCTGTAAAGTTCAGAACAAGTGCAACTGTTCCTAGATGTAAATAATATGCAAATTCATTATAATCCCAAAT